>CM024764.1:35592878-35992878 GCA_014218235.1 Colocasia esculenta
CGGTTACTCAGTGGTTCAAGAATTTGCATTGCTCTGTTTGTATCTTTCCAGATTGTTGATCATTTTCTTTTGACGTTTTGCAGGAATATGTTTGCTTTGACTAGAAAAGACAAGACTACGAATTTAGAGAAATTATTCTTAACATGTGGTAAAAATGAAGCTTAAACATGCACATGTTGAATAGAAAAGCCACTCATGTGCCTACAAGTGTTTTGCAAATCATTTTGAAAACATTCAGTATTAAGATTGCTTAACCTTGAAATGATAATGAATCTTTGAAATTAAACTAAATGCACAATGAGTTTAGTTTCAATGTTTTAATTCTCTCATAAGAAAATAGCACAAGAACTCAAAAATTCTGATGATTTTGGGGTTCAAAATAGACATGTAAGATCAAGGAATGCAACAATGACTTCCCCCTTTCATGTAACTCCCCCTCACAAGGTGAACATGAAGATTATAAGAGGAATATGAATGGAATGAAGTGAAAGCAGAATGAACATGAATGTTTTATTGAAAAAATAGAAACTCCCCCTAAACAATTGCATATGAGGCTCTTGATACTTGGTGGAGACATATACTCACGCATAGTGAAAGAGTCCAGACAAGCCTGACTTGTCTTTCTTCAATTCACCATTTGATATACCAAGAATGCCAATGCAATGTGAGAGTGAGGAATTCATTTGCAAGAACATTTGTCAATAAACTGAACGGCAGTTGATGATAAGTCAGATATGAAAGAATATTTCTTCAGCATTTCACTCAAAGATTCTTTTGACTTAGTCCCCCATAAGATATGCATGAAATTCATTGCATTTTCAAGAACATTTTTGCATTTTTTTTTTTCGAATTTACTCCCCCTTAATATGTGCATGGAATGAAAAAGCTAGCAAGCAATTCACACATGATTATGCACACAGTTAGCTTTAAGCATAACATGACTTCTGGTACTTGGCGGAGTATTTTACTCATGCATAATGATAGCTTCCAAACAAGCGCAACTTGTTTTTCCACATGTCATCATTTGATATACCAAAAAGTCAAAGCAGTTAATATGCACACAGAATCATGGGCACAGTTATGCAAGCATGATAACACAAACATAATTCCAATTGTAATGACACAAAGTTCATTGTTGGGAGTACCATTGAAACATATTTCTATTGTTCAGAAAAAAAAAATTAAACATTTATTTCAATTTAGGCAATTCAAATTTGAAATGATAAAGAAGTTTTACCTGAATGGACTACAATTGTTTTTCAAAGATTTTACCTGTGTTCTCCAATCATTTCTTGCCTTGCACAGCCAATATCATGAATTTATTTACAATGTATGGCTGCAAGACTCCTCAGCTTGCTGATCAAGCTGGTTTTGGGACCCACACTTGCTTGGGTCCTGTAATGAAATCAATGTTAGAGTGCAAGAAAGATTTCTGAATCCAAAATGCTTTTAATTTTTGTATAGATGCATTTGTTTCATTGTTAGAACTATGAGAAGAATTAGTTTCAAATTTTCTTTTTGCCTTGCTCAATGCATCTATGTTTTCATGAAGTTTTCTCATTTTTGGATTTTTAATATAAGCAGAAACAGAATGATTTTGTGCAACATTTCTATGCCTATACACATGGAATTTCTGAACATTTTCAGTATGAACATGATATTTATTCCTATGTGTATGAGCATATGCATTAGACTAGAATTTCTGAGCATGCACAACAAAATCATTTCTGTACCAATAGTCCCTAGAAATGTGACCAACTTTATGACAATGAAAGCATTGGACTGATTCGGCATGTTTATTGAAATGTTAATTTCTACTCCAACAATGTTTGGCAAGATGACCAGGTTTATTGCAGTTAAAGCAAATGAGAGCATTTCTTACCTGGTACTTACCTTGGCATGTATGCATTTGTTGGGTTCTCCTTTTCATGTGAGGAGGCTTTCCATGAGGAGAAGGAGGTACTTTTTGGTGGCTCTTGGCATGATGTGAATTTGGAACTTGCCTTGGAGCTTTTTGGACTGATGGAGGAAGTAGATGATTCTTCTTGACATCAGCATTTTCCTTTTTCTTTGTCTGTTTTTGAACAAGAACTTTCACTAGTTTTTCATTAGAATTAGCAGAGTTCTTGTTTGCAGCAGCTTTAACAAATGTTAATTTTGTTTTATTTTCATTTTTCTTATCTTTCACAGAAGCAAGACTTGTGTATTTAGTATTCTTCAATTCATTTTGAAGCTTCTATTTTTCAACTTTCAATGCAACAACTTCATTTTCTGAAATTTGAAGCTTGTTTAGTATGACATCCAAACCATTTTTCATCTTGTTCTTTTCATTTTCAAATTGAGCAATTTGTTTTTCCAAATCAGCAATTTTATTACTCAAATTGCTACAATCATTATCCAATGGTTTGTCATGGAACAAGCATTCAATCTTCCTTTTTAGATGACTATTTTCTTCAACAAGTTGTTTGCATCTCTCATTTATTTGATGATCATGAGGCATGTTAGAAATCTGTTTGTTTAATTGATCATTATCAAATTTGAAGTTTTTATTAAGATCAATCAATTTTTTATTTTCATTTTCCAGATCAATGACTTTTGATTTCAATAGCTCATGGTTTTCTTTCAATCCATTCAATTTATTTTCACAGATTTGGACTTCATATTCCAAATTCTCTTTCTCATAATTTAATTTTTCAACTTCAATTTTCAAATTCTCATTTTCTTCTTGGCAATGTTTTAAAGTCTTTTTCAAATCTTTATTCTTAGTGTTCAGCTTTACATTAAGATTTTGTATCTTCTCACAGAATTCAATCAATCTATCATGAGACATTCCTTCATCTTCATCAGAATCAGAGTTAGAATATATAGATGAGTCTAGAATGGATGTACCTGACCTTGTAGACCCATTTGATTTCTTGTGTTTTGAGGAGGATGAAGAATGCTCTGAGCTATTAGAGTGTGCAGTGAGAGCTACAACCTTCTGAATTGTTGATTTTCTGGATTCATTGAGGCTCTTCTTTGCCATCATGTACTTGTGAATTTCTTTTTGTGCTTTCACTGAAAAACATGATGAAAGTGAGACTGGTGATTTCTCAGAAATTATAACAGGAAATTCATGCAAATTAAAGAGATTTTCCATTATATCAAACTCAAAAGATTATTAGATCTAATCACAGTGAATCAATGTAACAAGGAATTAGATCTAACAATTAGAGTGGTTAACCTACAGAGACAGCGAAAGATCAAGCAAACAGTTCAAGCAATTAACACAAAGAACAAACAGAAGCAATCAAATCAGATCAATAACAGACATTAACCTTCTCTGATACCAATTGTGAGGATCAGATGGGTGGATGGATCAGATCTAGAAGGGGGGGGGATTGAATAGATCTAACACCAATTAATGTGGAAGCTCAAGCAATTTAAAATTACTTCGAATCAGAGATCAATTCACCCAAACAATTTACTGATCTGAAGTGTGATTAGTGTGTGTGAGCAAATCGATTAGTAGTGTGAACGAAATCCTTATGCATGCATCTAGCGTAATTCAAAGTCAAACCACAATTCAAACCATTGCACAATGGATTTTTAGGTGGTTCGGAAATCACCTCCAGTGACTCCTACGTCCACCCCTCACACAGTGAGGCCACACTACTCAAAACCTTGAGTACAACTCACACTGGAGCACGACGACTCCAAACACCCTTGAGCACGACGACTCAAGAAAGAACCGGAGCACGACGACTCCAAACCCTTTGAGTACAATGACTCAAAGAAAACCCAAGAGATAGGTACGATGACCTACTCCACAAAGCACTTATGAGTACGATGACTCACAAGCACTTGAGCACAACGGCTCAACACCGGAACACTATGGCTCCAAAGCATTGGACCACGAAAGATCCAAGTTCTTCTAGAACAAGCTCAGTTAGAGAATAGATCCTCTAGCCCGATCTATCTCAATACAATGATAAAAATAGAATAAACAGAATTAAGTGGTCTGTGCAGAACACATGCACAGATCACACAATGAAAAACTGGATGAACACTCCAGTTTTTCATTGATGAAGACTTGGATGTTCCTTGATGAAGAAGACTTGCAGAAACTTGGATTGAAGACGCTTGAAGAAATTCGTTGGAGATCTTCTTTAATCCACGATGTTCTGCTTTGATGGCATCCGGATTGCCAGTTCTTCTTCTTTCTTTGCTGCTCTTCTGCTCCTCAATCTGATGGCGTGCTCTGATCCCTTTCTGGATGCTGATGCTTTATCCTCTCTCTTCTTCTCCTCTCTTCTTCTTCGCGTTCTCCCTCCAAACATCACTACTCTGCTCCCTTCTTTCCCTTTCTGCAGCAGCCACAGATTTTTCTGGAGAAGTCTGGTCTCTCTCCTCGTTGGGATGCTTGGAGTATAGAAAACATGGGTATTTATAGCCCCATATGTCCATAAGAAGCCTTGGAGTACGTGGGCACAAAACCCTAGGTCAAATCCCCTAATTCCCAAGCAGCCACGTGTCCAGACAAAATCACGATTTTGAGTTTCAGCCGGAGTGTGTCGACACTACTTCAGAGTGTGTCGACACACTATCCTAAACTGGCAGAATTGGATCTCTGGGAAGAGTCACTAGTGTCGACACTACTTCAGGCTGTGTCGACACACTGTCTAGAACTGCCAAACAGGTCTTCTGGGAACTGGATCTAGTGTCGACACTACTTGAGGCTGTGTCGACACACAGTAGAGACCTGTCAACTGGGTTCTCTGGGAACTGGGACTAGTGTCGACACTACTTGATCCTATGTCGACACCACTTGACCATTTCTTTTTCATTTTGCCTTAGGGTTTGAAACACTGTGTCGACACCAGTAAGGGGTGTGGCGACACTACCAAGACAAAGTCTATATACGCCTGCAAAATTAACACATAAATCATTAGTACATGATATTATCATTAAAATATGAGATATTAAACATCAAAAACATGTTGTTTAAGCATTATTGTGATATGTATAGAATGTATACCATGTTCAACATATCATCATCAAAATCATAATTTGTCATCATTAAAATCGAAGTATGTCATCATTAAAATCACAATATGCCATCATCAAAATCAAAGTATGAGTGATGTTCATTGGATATCATTAAAATACAACTTTAGGAAATTCCAAAACACACTCAACCCAACAATCTCCCCCTTTTTGATGATGACAAAACCTATGCACAATGTCCCAATATCTTGACTCCCTTGACTGCAACAACTCCCCTTGACCATATGCACCCTTTGAACTTTCTCCCCCTAGACCTAGAGACCTTTCTCCCCCTAGATACCTTTCTCCCCCTTAGAGACCTTTCTCCCCCTTTTTGACAGCATCAAAAAGATAGATAAGAGAGAGAAACAAAGATTGTAGGAGATCAAGAAATGAAATGTAGGAAATAAATGTTCAGAAATGATCAAAATAAGTGAGGCAAAGTGATATTGACATATGAGAGAAATTATTGTGTTTTGTTATTGTGCAACAATGTTTAATCACAAAGACACACTCAACACAAAGTATAGCAAAGTATAATGAACTGAATGTGGTTAAAATAATGAGGCAAATGTGAAATGAAGTGACCTATATGAGTGAGCAGAAATATTTAACAAGGATGTTAGGAGCTTTAAGTTTAACAAAATGTAAAACAATAGGTCTAAACTCAGTAAACATGAACTTTATGAAGGTCTTAAGCTTTTTCATCCTGTCAATTTGATTTTCTTTCATTTTTAACAGGGAAAGAATACTAGAATAAATTAGTTAAATCGCACTTTTCAGTGCAAGAGATCAGATTGATCAGATGCAAGATCTCCTGATTACTCAGTTGTTTAACTTTCATTATCTTATACAGAGTTGAAAACTTTGATTTTCACTTTTTGACGCGAAACAAATCACTTTTTAGGTGAAATGGCCTGATTACTTAGTGGTTTAAGAATTTGCATTGCTCTGTTTGTATCTTTCTAGATTGTTGATCATTTTCTTTTGACATTTTGCAGGAATATGTTTTTTTTTTGATAACGAGGAAATCGTGTAGCTTTGCGGACTCAAGGATTGGTGTTCGTGAACTCCAAGGTCAGACTTGGCAGCTCCTACTTTCCGTATACCTGTATTGTCCTTACCCCACTTGACCAGAAAAAGATTTCTCGAGGATTGCATGTAAATCAGGTAAATTCGAACTCACCTCTTGCTTTTCAAGAGTTCTAACCGATCGACCCATTTTGCAGGAATATGTTTGCTTTGACCAGAAAAGACATGACTACGAATTTAGAGAAATTATTCTTAACATGTGGTAAAAATGAAGCTTAAACATGCACATGTTGAATAGAAAACCCTAGGTCAAATCCCCTAATTCCCAAGCAGCCACGTGTCCGGACAAAGTCACGATTTTGAGTTTCAGCTGGAGTGTGTCGACACTACTTCAGAGTGTGTCGACACACTATCCTAAGCTGGCAGAATTGGATCTCTGGGAAGAGTCACTAGTGGCGACACTACTTCAGGCTGTGTCGACACACTGTCCAGAACTGCCAAACAGGTCTTCTGGGAACTGGATCAAGTGTCGACACTACTTGAGGCTGTGTCGACACACAGTAGAAACCTGTCAACTGGGTTCTCTGGGAACTGGGACTAGTGTCGACACTACTTGATCCTGTGTCGACACCACTTGACCATTTCTTCTTCATTTTGCCTTAGGGTTTGAAACACTGTGTCGACACCAGTAAGGGGTGTGTCGACACTACCAAGACAAAATCTATATAAACCTGCAAAATTAATACATAAATCATTAGTACATGATATTATCATTAAAATATGAAATATTAAACATCAAAAACATGTTGTTTAAGCATTATTGTGCTATGTATAGAATGTATACCATGTTCAACATATCATCATCAAAATCATAACATGTCATCATTAAAATCGAAGTATGTCATCATTAAAATCACAATATGTCATCATCAAAATCAAAGTATGAGTGATGTTCATTGGATATCATTAAAATACAACTTTAGAAAATTCCAAAACACACTCAACACAACAATCTCCCCCTTTTTGATGATGACAAAACCTATGCACAATCTCCCAATATCTTGACTCCCTTGACTGCAACAACTCCCCTTGACCATATGCACCCTTTGAACTTTCACCCCCTAGACCTAGAGACCTTTCTCCCCCTAGATACCTTTCTCCCCCTTAGAGACCTTTCTCCCCCTTTTTGACAGCATCAAAAAGATAGATAAGAGAGAGAAAAAAGATTGTAGGAGATCAAGAAATGAAATGTAGGAAATGAATGTTCAAAAATGATCAAAATAAGTGAGGCAAAGTGATATTGACATATGAGAGAAATTATTGTGTTTTTGTTATTGTGCAACAAAGTTTAATCACAAAGACACACTCAACACAAAGTATAGCAAAGTATAATGAACTGAATGTGGTTAAAATAATGAGGCAAATGTGAAATGAAGAGACCTATATGAGTGAGCAGAAATATTTAACAAGGATGTTAGGAGCTTTAAGTTTAGCACAATGTAAAATAATAGGTCTAAACTCAGTAAACATGAACTTTATGAAGGTCTTAAGCTTTTTCATCCTGTCAATTTGATTTTCTTTCATTTTTAACAGGGAAAGAATACAAGAATAAATTAGTTAAATCGCACTTTTCAGTGCAAGAGATCACATTGATCAGATGCAAGATCTCCTGAATACTCAGTTGTTTAACTTTCATTATCTTATAAAGAGTTGAAAACTTTGATTTTCACTTTTTGACGCGAAACAATTCACTTTTTAGGTGAAATGGCCCGATTACTTAGTGGTTTAAAAATTTGCATTGCTCTGTTTGTATCTTTCCAGATTGTTGATCATTTTCTTTTGACATTTTGCAGGAATATGTTTGCTTTGACCAGAAAAGACATGACTACGAATTTAGAGAAATTATTCTTAACATGTGGTAAAAATGAAGCTTAAACATGCACATGTTGAATAGAAAACCCTAGGTCAAATCCCCTAATTCCCAAGCAGCCACGTGTCTAGACAAAATAATAATTTTGAGTTTCAGCCGGAGTGTGTCGACACTACTTCAGAGTGTGTCGACACACTGTCCCAAACTGGCAGAATTGGATCTCTGGAAGAGTCACTAGTGTCGACACTACTTCAGGCTGTGTCGACACACTGTCCAGAACTGCCAAACAGGTCTTCTGGGAACTGGATCTAGTGTCGACACTACTTGAGGCTGTGTCGACACACAGTAGAGACCTGTCAACTGGGTTCTCTGGGAACTGGGACTAGTGTCGACACTACTTGATCTTGTGTCGACACCACTTGACCATTTCTTCTTCATTTTGCCTTAGGGTTTTAAACACTATGTCGACACCAGTAAGGGGTGTGTCGACACTACCAAGACAAAATCTGTATACACCTGCAAAATTTACACATAAATCATTAGTACATGATATTATCATTAAAATATGAGATATTAAACATCAAAAACATGTTGTTTAAGCATTATTGTGATATGTATAGAATGTATAACATGTTCAACATATCATCATCAAAATCATAATATGTCATCATTAAAATCAAAGTATGTCATCATTAAAATCACAATATGTCATCATCAAAATCAAAGTATGAGTGATGTTCATTGGATATCATTAAAATACAACTTTAGGAAATTCCAAAACACACTCAACCCAACAGATAATGGGTCATCAATATATGATGTTGGAAGCCTCTCCAACATGTTTATTTAATTTATGATCGGGTTATATTTCAGTGTTAATAGTTTTCCGACTTAGTTTCCTAATTTGGATGATTAGTCACAATGTGACGTACACTTGGTCATTCGGATCTTTCGTTGCACAAATTTCTTCGTGGAACATTTAAGGATAATGTTCGAGGTTGATTTATAATTTTTACGGAATTGTTCGATGTGTTCTTGCACATACGATAATTGTACGTATGTTTTAAACATTTTGATAATGTGGAAATTATTTATTTCCATTTATTTAAAATTTTAAATTACTAACTTTTTCGGGGTGCTACACCCTCCCCCACTTAAGAGAATTTGGTCCCCAAATTCATAGATAGAATTTATGGTACGAGTGAGGTATACTTACTTGTGAATAACTCCGGATATCTTTTGCGCATTGCTTCCTCAGTTTCCCACGTCTCGTCTTCACCTATGCGTTGATTCCATCTAGCCCTTACCAGTGGGATGACCTTTTTCCTTAGTTGGCGCAGTTCCTGGTCCACGATCTTAATTGGCCTTTCTTCGTATGTTCCGTCTTTGTTGAACTCCAGGAGTTCATATTCTATGACATGATACGGATCTCGTACGTACTTCTTTAACATGGATATGTGGAACACATTGTGTATTCCATCCAATTGTGGTGGTAATGCCTAGACAGTATGCAACTTCTCCGATTCTCTCGTGGATTTTGAAAGGCCCGACAAACCTTGGTGACAACTTGCCTTTAATGCCAAACTGCCTGATCCCATGGCCTGGAGACACCTTCAAGAATACATGATCACAAAGCTAAAACTCCAGGTCTCTCCTTCTATTATCTACATATGCCTTTTGTCTTTGTTGTGCCACAACTATTCTTTCCTTGATAAGCTTCACCTTCTCTGTGGTTTCCCTTATCATCTCTGGTCCTAGCATTTGTTTTTCGCCAACTTCATACCAGCATATTGGAGATTAGCAACTCCTGCCATAGAGTGCTTAAAATGGTGCCATTTGAAAGCTAGCTTGGTAGCTATTATTGTAGGCGAACTCCACAAGAGGTAAGTGTTCATGCCAACTACCTCCAAAGTCTAGAACACTGGCTTTAAGCATATCTTCAATCACCTGGTTGGTTCTTTCCATCTGACCATCAGTTTGCGGATGGAAAGTCATGCTAAAGTTCAGTTTAGATCCCAAGGAATAGTGCAGTCCTTTCCAAAAGTGGGATGTAAACCTAGGATCTCTATGACATGAAAGAGACCGGTACTCCATGTAATCTGACTATTTTCTTCACATATAATGCAGCCAGAACATCCACTGACCACTTGTTCTTTACTGGCAAAAAGTTAGTGGACTTAGTTAAGCGGTCGACGATCACCCATATGCCATCAAATCCACCTCTAGATTTAGGAAGTCTGAAAATGAAGTCCATCCCTATACATTCCCATTTCCATGCCGGGATTTCTAGGGGTTTAAGCTTACCTACAGGTCGCAAGTGTTCTGCCTTGATCTTTTGACATGTTAAGCATCGGGCGACATATTCCGCCACCTCCCTCTTCATATTAGGCCACCAAAAGCTTCTTTTCAGATCTTGATACACTTTGGTAGTTCCAGGATGAATGTTATACCTAGTCTTATGAGCCTCATCCATAATCATATTCTTTGTCTCCGCATGGTCGGGTACACAGACTCGATCTCAGAACAATAATCTTCCTTCTTCAGTTAGAGAGAAATCTGGCCTCTAGTCTAGATTAGCCTTAATCTCCACGAGCACAGGGTCATTGTCTTGGAGGGCTATAATATCCTCCAATAGTGCAGGTTGTGCTCTTACACTAGCAATAAGGCATCCGTTCTTTTTGATGTCAGCATCAATATTTAACTTGGAAAAATCTTCTAATAACATCCATTCGCCCACCATTAGGCTCGACAATGTGATCATTGGCTTTCTACTTAGAGCATCTGCCACAGGATTTGCTTTACCTGGATGATATTGGATAGTGAAGTCAAAGTCTTTGAGATACTCCAACCACCTCTGTTGTCTCATGTTCAATTCTTGCTGAGAAAATAGATACTTCAAACTTTTATGGTCAAAAAACACAATGAACTTCTCACCATATAGATAATGACGCCATATCCTCAAGGCGAAGACTACAGCAGCTAGCTCCAGATCATGTACAGGATAATTGTCCTCGTGCTTCTTTAATTGTCTGGACACATAGCATATGACTTTGCCATTTTGCATCAGCACACAGCCTAGGCTGATCCCAGATGTGTTGGTGTATACTTCAAAACTACCCCCAGTCATTGGCAGTGTCAGTACAAGTGCTGAGGTGAGGTGCTCTTTCAATGCCCTGAAACATTCTTCACATTCAGCAGTCCATGCAAATGGATTCTCCTTCCTAGTAAGCCTGGTCAATGGTACAACTATCTTTGAAAAATCTTTAATAAAACGACGATAGTAACCAGCTAAACCCAGGAAGCTCCTGATCTCTAACACAGTTGTCGGCCTTGCCCAGTTCTTTACCGCCTCCACCTTAGATGGGTCTACAAATATTCCCTCCTTGGATATGATGTGGCCAAAGAAGAACACTTCCTCCATCCAGAATTCACACTTACAAAGTTTTGCATAGAGTTCATTATCTCTAAGCACTTGCAGAGCAACCTTCAAGTGTTCTTCATGTTCTTCCTTTGTCTTGGAGTAAATGAGGATGTCATCAATGAACACCACTATAAACGGGTCTATGTATGGCCTATAAATATTGTTCATAAGTTGCATGAAAGCCGCTGGAGTATTTGTTAAACCAAACGGCATGACCACGAACTCATAGTGACCATATTTACTCCAGAATGCAGACTTGTATATATCCTCTTCCTTGATCCTTAATTGATGGTAGCCTGATCTTAGATCTATCTTGGAGAAATATTGTGCACCGGAGATCTGATCAAACAGCTCATCGATGCGGGGCAGTGGATACTTGTTCTTTATTGTCAACTGGATTAACTGATGGTAATCAATGCATAGCCTCATTGTCCCGTCCTTCTTCCTAACAAATTGTACTGGCACTCCCTAAGGAGATGTGCTGGGCCTAATAAAGTCTTGATCTAGTAATTCTTGGATCTGCCTTTTTAACTCCTGCAATTCAACAGGGGACATGCGATATGGAGCTTTGGAAACAGGGGCTGCTCCAGGGAGTAACTCGATGGTGAAGTTTGCCTCCTGCTCAGGTGGTATACCAGGTAATTCCTCTGGGAATACTTCATGATAGTCTCTGGCTATGGGAATGTCTTCTAGGATTGGTTTCTTCTTTTCAGTTGCCACAACTGAAACTAGGTAAGCATCACAACCCTGGTTGATCAGCTTGGAATCCTTTAAAAAGGATACCAAGACAAGGTGTTTATGATAATGGGTGCCAAGTAGTGATAGAGTTGGAAGGTTTGGTCTGTTAAAGGTGACCCTCCTATGGCAACAATTTACATCGGCATCATATTCAATTAGCCAATCGACACCCAATATGGCATCATAACCCTTCATGTCTAAACAAATGAGGTCGGCAGGGAGATTGTGTCCTCCAATTATAGTTTCACATTTTGGCAAGTAGTGGGTGAGTTTAGATTCTGAGCCAAGGGGTGAGGCTACAGTGATCTTGGATTTCAGAGGTACATGTTTGACAAGTAGAGTTGTAGTAAATATGGTGGAAATAAGTGAATATACAGCTCCAGTATCAATAAGCACAAAAGCAGGTTGAGAGTGTATGGAAATGGTACCTTCCACCATACCCCCTTCCTCGGGTAGGTCAACTTCAACAACAGCATTAAGGCATCCCTGACACCGTGGTACATTCTGAGCTTTGCCTAGCTGGTCCTCAGCATAGGACAGTCAGGAATACAGTGGTCACGACCCCTACATTTCAAGCAGGGCCCGAGCTTCTTCCAGCATTCTTCAGCTCGGTGCCCTAGTTTGTCACAAAATTTGCAGTTCTCAGCCAACTGCCTTCCCTCTGTCTTGACTTTCTTGTCCACATTATAGTCGTTCCCCATGCTAGGCCTTTTGTTGTTGTTGTATTGGTTGTTGTTGTTACAGAAAGTTGGAGCAGTGTTAGGTTCTTCCTTCTTGATGAAGACCGGCTTGGAGTTGTCCTTGCCCCTTATGCCTTCCACTTTAGCCATAGTGTCTTCTACCAGCTGAGCTCTTTGGACCATCTCAGTGTAGGTTTGAATGTTGTGAGGTCCGAGCTTCTCGATAAACATGGGCCTGAGCCCATCTATGAACTGGTTGGCCTTCAATCTTTCCGTTCCCACCAGATGTGGGGCATACACCACTACACGAGCGAACTGAGCCTCATACTCAGCCACAAACATGCTCTTTTGTTTTAGTGCGGAAAATTCCGCCACCTTCTTCTCCTTAACTCTTTCAGAGAAATATTTTCCCCGGAATATCTCGAGGAATCCAGCCCACTCCAGTTCAGCTACATTAGGCAGATGGGCCGATGTGGCCTTCCACCATGCTCAGGTATCCTTAGTGAATTGAAAAGTGGCCAGTACCACCTTCTCCCTATTGGTGCATTGCATTACTTGGAAAATTCATTCTATTTCTTTCTGCCAGTTCTCTGCTTCGTCTGGATCAGGGGATCCAGGGAATCAAGGAGGGTTCAAACTCCTAAAGTTGCAGTGCAGATCACCGACTCCATTCCTTCCAGCTGCAGCCTGATTTCCAGCCTGAACCACATTTTGTAACGCTTGGGTCAATCTAGCTACTGTTTCTTGCATGGCTTGCCACTGATTGCGAGCAATTGCAGTTGAATGAGGGAGTTATGAGGGTTCTTGAGAAAAGGATAGAAACCAATTAATGTCTCTAGACGCATTATAAGTGTCAATGGGTAGGAGTGTTTTTTTCATTCTAATATATTCCCAGTCTCTACCCATTCTCACCAGGTACTAAATTTAATTTCCATGACCTAGGTTCCATAGGTGTCTCTTATTGCTGAGACATAGATCCTATTTGGTTTTCCTAGTCTTTGATACCACTAAACTATCACATCCCGAGAATTACGCAGTGGATATTAATTTGGATAATTCGAGTTGATATTTCGAGTTGTGAATAGTTGGCAAATAATCCTCTAGCTAGCACGCACTAAATGTATATCAACCATCATAATAATAGGGCCCAAATAATAAACTCAATTGAAATTGTGTTCGAATCTCATCTCATTATATCAAAGGGAACTAATACAGCTCTTAAACATTGTATAATAGGACTAAGACTCAAATAAAGCAAATTACATTTATTCCTCACTTTCTACTACATTGTTCTAACACTCCAGACAAACTAACTATAGATAGACTCAAGTGTTGGGACGCTCATCACTCGGACACATTCCCATCCTCGACTTGCTCCTCTTCTTGAATTTCATAGTCACCTAGAATGGTTAAAAGTAGGGAATGAGCAAACTAGCCCAGTGGGATTTATATCTCAATGTGCGGGCAATGACATAAGTGATTAGCAATTTAGAACTAGGTAAACATGATTGTCAAGATATGCATATACGATTAAAACTCATTAAAACATGATACATGAACAAGCTAGATAGAGTGATCATGATAGAGCAAGATCTAGGACGATATAACGAGCAACAGATTATCAATAGTGTGGCATATAACAAGCACGCAAGATATCACTTAAATTGCAATAAATGCAGGATGGCCATATCACGGAAGCTAGTAAGCACGAGCATGATCATGCTTACTTGCATGACCATGTAACACTAATCAAGCACGAAGACAGTAATGTACACCAAGGATAGATCCACCTTGAAATGCACACTAGGAACATGTATGTGGATATTATATCTAGCATTCAACACGACACTATTTTCCAGCACAGATGCAATGCCAGTAATAATTATACCCCATGGTTAACAGTATATTTATGACTCTCCGTCATTGGGGCTAGACTGGAGCCCTTGGACACTCACCGTGCTCGGTCAGCATCTCATATAATTTTAAATGTAGATACCCACATTCATCAATGGCCAATAACAAGAGTTTCAATATGTAAGCAATAGTAATGTCATGTTCAAGATGATGATGAGAACAAGTAGCATGTAATGTAAACATGATTGCATGATAACAATAGTCAAGAGATAATTTCGGCAGCATAACAGTGCAATTGATACTTTAGTTCACTCTTAACATTAATGGCTTAAGTCTAGATTATAAATCACACTCACGAGAACAAGAGAAGAAAGGAAGTGCACGCTATCTCCAGGGAACTTCAATGGTACAACCAACTCGGTCTCCATGAGGGAATCCACAAAGTACGAAAAATTACGGAGGTCTTAAGAAAAAGGTCACCAGACTGCCGATACGGAATGACCGGCCGTGAGTTTCCAATCCCCCAAGAAGGGCTGCCTAAATGTGCAAGTGTGTAGTGAACACGTATCTCAATCCACAATCAATCGGTTTCAAACTTGCGGAAAACAATTAACATGATAGCATGAGATGAACTATGCATTTAACTATACATGGTTTTGCAATATTTTAAGATAACAATTATCCTTTAAGAAAGAGAGAATAGTAAGAAGAGTAAATCACTAGTTGCATGAATGGTCACATCATTAAAGAGCAATTAGAATAACATTCATGTAGTTATAGCTTTTTCAATGGGTTAATTATTTTTAAGCCATTAAACAGACCTCATGAAATGACCAGAACCAAGACATACAAATCATGAACCTTATACCATGTAAAATAGGTCTCAAGTAGGTCTTGAAATCCGCATCGGACACAGTCGACACCTTTCGTAATGTTGTGTATAGTCTAAACATGACTAACCGTGATGAATTCAAATCACGACGGCCTATGTCGTCGCCTTCATGCTTGAATCACGATGGTATACCCCGTCATGTTCATGAAACACATTTAAATTAATAATATAAAAATTACTTGAAATCCTTGAGCAGGAAAATAGGTTGAATCGCGACGGGGGTCCACGTCGTGTTTCATGCAGGCGCTGAAAACCACGCAGCGCACAGTTTGAGGCACCAGAGCCATACAGGTGTGCTCAAAATTGCGACATAGGGCACGAACGTGATTCATATGAATGCGTCGGACTCATGCATCATGTTCATGCAAGCCAAAACACGACGCCTGGTCCCATCGCGTTTTGGGTTCTTACCCGAAAACGCAGAAAATAGGTGCTTGATCCATGCAACGCTTATAACATCCAATATAAGGCTTTTGGGACACAAATGTCAACATGAAACTAGTTGGGAACATGGAATATGATAGAACTATAGTTTTAGAATCATTAAAATTGGCCTCGAGATGCGTGACAAATTAACATGAACATAAAAAGCTGTTAACATGTGCGACTTTGGCAAAACGCTTAAAGCTCGAGATGTACTCAATGAAAATTGATGAAATCACTTGGAAATAAAAGTAGACTCAATGCTCTACACATTGGTATATGATTTATTAAGATTTGGCCCGAGATCACCTACCTTTTGGGTTGAAGAAGTCTCATTCTCCAGATAGTCCTTGTTCAGACCACTTGTTGGAGAATGCTTAATACTCTCGATCTACTAGATGAAAAATAGGCAAACCAGTGGGATTAGGAACTAGACTCGACCCTCTTTCCATAGGTATAAGCCTTGCATGGTTTGGTTGTGGTTTGACTCACCTTAGGTCGACTCTAAGAAGGGCTATCTGCACAGGTCAGTGCAGAACGCAGCAGGGAAGAAGCTCCGAGTTGGGGCGATTTCCTCCTCCTTTGGGTGCTCAAGAACAGCCTCCCACAACCCCAAAAATGTGTATTTTCGTCCCCTAGGGTTTCATGGCATGCATATATACATCTATGGTGTTTTAGAAGTCCCATTAGGTGAAGGAAAGGCTAGGTGCGGTTTTGGCATTCCACCTTCCTTATTTTGATGACTTGTCACCCTAATAGAGTGTGTGAGGCTTTAGGAAACCTCCCACCATGGTTAGCCACGAAATTGAGTTGCCAAGAAAGCCTAATTGTCTTGGGATTTTCCCTAATTACCTCCTTCTATTTTCAGCTCAATTAGTGCCGCAAATTTCAGGGTATTTTTCTTGCTCCATTTTGTTCTTGGGCCAAAAGTGATCCATTACCTAATTCTCATAATGGGTCATCAATATATGATGTTGGAAGCCTCTCCAACATATTTATTTAATTTATGATCGAGTTATATTTCCGTGTTAATTGTTTTCCGACTTAGTTTTCTAATTTGGATGATTAGTTACAATGTGACATACACTTGGTCAATCGGATCTTTCGTTGCACGAATTTCTTTGTGGAACATTTGAGGATAATGTTTGGGGTTGATTTATAATTTTTACGAAATTTTCCGATGTGTTCTTGCACATACGATAATGGTACGTATGTTTTAAACATTTCGATAATGCGGATATTGCTGATTTAGCGATAGATTTGTGAGTAATGCTATTTTGTCAGTATATCATCATGTCCTTTTGAGACAAATCTGCGACGGATATGTCTCTCGGAAATCCATCGCTAAATTAACGATGAATTTACGATGCCACCGAACATTCCTATCACTATTTTGTCACTGCTGGGGAACATATTCACAACAAATTTACATCGCCATTCTGTCGCAAATTTTTTATTTTTTATTTTTTTTATAAACCTTCAACTTTATTCCTGACACACACACACATACTAAATAACAGTACTGAATTAAAGTTCAATAAAATATAATGTTTGATAAAATATAATATTTAAACTATATTTTACATCAAAAAATTATCATGGTAATTCCACCCAATTGTCATGACATTAATTGCACCCAATTCTCATGACATCAAAAAGTATCATGATAATTCCACCCAATTCGCATGACATCAAAAAAGTATCATGATAATCCATCTAATCTTCATGACATCAAAAAAGTATCATGATAATCCATCTAATCTTCATGACATCAAAAAAGTATCATGACAAATCCATCTGATCCTCATCCTCGTCCCCCCCATCGTGTGTCTCAACAACATCCTGCATTAGACATGTAAAATAGAACACCATTAGACATGTGAATATGTCCGTCTATGGAAAAGTTGTTGTAGAAAAAAATTAGTAACTATTGCAGAAAAAAAAAACTTCCAACACATTCATAAGAGTAGAGATCAAATAACGAAAAATATGATATTTGGCATAAATTTAATATGCTCCATTCACAAATTCCTTATTATATAGATAGATCTTTTGATATCCAATAAGTTATTTTCTTGTAGATTAAAATAGTTAAACTTGACTTTAAGACTACTCCACTTTACAAACTTTATAAAATCAATACAAGAAATAAGAAATGAGAATAGATGACTACAAATAGAAATGTGGTGGTGTCGGTGGTGGTGTGCCATATTATAGGATTTGAAGAAGATAATCTCTATAGAAATAAATGGTGACCTTCTCACTCCCCATGGACTCCCAAATGACATCACTTCAGATGTATCATTTGAATGTTCGTGATGTCCTCCATTTAGATGGAGAGGTAGTAGTAGACTTTGAAAAGGACATTGAGATTAAAAATTTTGCTTGTGAAAGGCATTTAAAACCAACCAACTGTTACATCACCACCACAAACAAGAATCCTAAACTGAGGTGCCTTATGTATGGAATAGGAAGAATCCCACCCCTAGTCCTAAATGTTCAGTCAGTAGGGCATAGTGAAATGTAGAAGAGTTGGGAAGAGTAAAAAAAAATGTAAAAAAAATATCATGAATGGAGAAGCAAAAAATGTAAAAAAAATTATAAGGTTTCTTATTGTCTATGAACAAAGCTCTGGCCAAAAAGTCAATGTTGGGAAGAGTTGTTTTATGGTTTCTACCAAAGCTCTGGGAACCTTGGCCCAATGGATCCATTCCTCGACTGGTTATAACAGACACCGTGGTACCATCCGGTACTTGGGGATTCCAATCGAAGGCAGTAAGCTTATTTTAGCTGATTATAAATTCATTGTGGAAAAGATAACCAATAAGATTGCAGGTTGGCGCTCCAAAATGCTTTCCCAGGCTAGCAGATATGTCCTCATCAGATTGGTATTACAGAGTTTACCCATTTATCTTGCCTCATCCACAACAATTCCAAGGGCATATACAGGCACATGGATCGGTTGTGTGCAAATTTCTTCTGTAGCGAGCGGAAGGGCACCATAGAAGGCACTGAGTGGCATGGATAGAATTACAAAAACCTATGGAAGAAGGAGGTTTAGGATTCAGAAGTCTGGATTCTCTCTAGGTGACACTAAGTGCCAAGCACATTTGGAACGTACTTCATGGGAAGTCGATCTGGTCCATTTATGCTAGGCAATGATTTCTAAAAGGAAAGCACTTGCATGGTGTCACAACACCATTTCCTACAGGGGTCTCCAAATCAATTTTCTAGCAAGCTAAGGACATAGTTCTATCTCACTCTAGATGGGTTCTTCGAGATGGCTCTACCACTAACTTTTTCAGAGATATCTGGATTGGAGATGCTCCTTTACTACGTCAATGCACTGATAGTAATGAAGTTTGTCTAGAAATTTCAGTTAAAGACATGTTATCAAATGATGGGAATGTTTTATTGGAGAGATTGCATATCAATCGCCAGCATATTCAAGGTACCCTCTCTACTAATGATGCTGTTTGTATGTGGATTAGGAATGCTAAGGGAACCTTCTTTGTTAAGTCTTCATATAATCTTGTATCTCCTCAAGGTGTCCAGAGAAATGCTTGGAGAAAAATTTGGCATCACTCCTTTCCAGCTAGGCCGATAATTTGTATATGGAAGCTGCTGCACAGAGCCATTCAGGTAGACTCCCGAATTGCAAACTGTGGTATTCCAATAGTCTCTAAATGCACATGTTGTCTTCAGCCACAACAGGAAGATTTAAATCACTTATTTATTCATGATGATCTTGCTAAAACGTTATGGAGTTGGGTGGGGCCTCTACTAAGTAATAAAGTAAATCTTAGTAACCACATCACAACTAGATGCTGGAGTATTATCTCTTACACCGTTATGGACTCAGTTTTCAGTTTGCGGGTCTCCTGGCTGTTACCTTAATGCTATGAGAAGTCTGGAAAAATAGATGTTCTATTCAGATGGAAGGAAGATCTACTCATATCAAATAGATTCAGAGGAACATTCTATTCAATATTAACAACACCATGAAGAGGGTTAATTCCAAACAGGCTATTTCTCATGAGCATGCTGCTATCTTAAAATCCTTTTATATAAATCCAAGTATCAATGTCAAGAAGACGATCACTATCAAATGGTGTCCTCCCCAAATAAACTACAGTCTCAATGTGGATGGTACATCTCAAGGAAATCCAAGATGGTGTTCTAGTGGTGGGTGTATCCGAGATACCATAGGTAACTTTAAAATGGGTTTCGGCTGCTTCTATGGGATGAGAAATAGCCTTTTTGCAGAAGTTCGGACTCTTCATGATGGGCTAAGATTGGATTTGGAGAAAGGGATCAATATTTTAGTTGTATACACTGATTCTCTTATCCTTGTGAATGTGGTAAGAAGCAATGTCACACCACACTGGGCTGTTTTTCATTGGTGGCGAGGAATCATTATAATGTTCCAAATCATTAAACCACGAGTGGTTCACACATTTAGAGAAGTGAACCAGGTGGCTGATACACTTGCTAAGCGAGCTTGTGAGATGGAGGAAAATATACTATTTTTTACTACCAAGGATTTACCTCCAATGACCAAAGGCGCACTGATCATTGATAAGGCTGGGTTTCCTTGTTTTGGGCAGTAGTTTTTCAGGTGTAACCTGTACTCTGGGCTACTTGTGGTCCTTGTTTTATTTGGGCGATTATCCACGTTGTCGGATGTACCTATTTTTTTAATTTTATTTTATATATTAATAATATCGGGACTAGGATCATGCTGGTGAAGTGGGAACATTCTCTTCTTATGGGAGGGGGTGCACTCTCCTAGTAGTTGGCCATAGATCCTACTTTTGATTAAAAAGAAAAAGATGTAAGTAAAAACATAAGGAATAAAAAATTGTGCTAACTAGTTGATGCATAGCATAAGGGTCTTAAAAAAATGAGCATCTCTGTAGAATCCCAATTTCAGATGAAGGTATTAAGGCAAAAATTCCCCAAGGTATGAAGGTATTAAAAAAATGTGCTAACTAGACCCCCAACTGAGATTGTTGTTAGATGGACTGATTGTACCCTCATCAAAATTGCTCTTAAGGTTTTTTTCCCATGTCTTTAACCACCTTGCCCAATAGTCTACTTCCATTATTAATCTTGACAACCAGAACACCTTAGCCCTCACTCCTTTTCAAACCATGCCCCTTTGTCCTTCCTTTATTGACCCCTTTATGGAGTGTGAAATGAAGGATTTTTGATTCGGAAACAACATCCTATGGCCATGGTCAATAAGGTTCGAGGAGCGCCTCTGAGTGTCAATTTTGAATTGGGGTCTTATAAGCGATTTCGATAACCGAGAGAAAAGTTATGCCCATTTGACCGAAGGAGTGTTCTCATTCATTAGCATCGGAAGACGTGATCGCACTCCCAGAGCCGAATTTGTGCACTGGAGTGAAAATCTTCGAATCTGACCTAGTACTGATCGGTTCGAAGTGTCGAATCTGAATTGGTGCATTGAAATATCTGCATCTTACCGAAGGGGTGCGAAAATTGGTATACTTGTACACTGTAAGACCCGGCTTCCCGGCTTTCCATCCGATGTCTTGGATGACTGGCCACTAACGTGTCCAGGCTGGGCGACGCGTTAGTGTCGCGTCGTGGGTGTCCGATGCAACAGTCATCCTTGTCGCGACGGCTTTCCTGTCGTGTTCTTGTCACGACCGATCAATGGGTCGCGATAGTGTTATGTTGTTTCGATCATCTAATGCCTGTCAGGGTGGCAGGAGTGTCAGTATGACCTGTCACATTGTCGCAGCATCCATGGGGGACACGTTCTTGTCGCGGTCCATTGACCTGTCGCGTTAAGGTCTTTAACGCGACGCGTCACCCCGTCACGTCTTGGGTGCCAAAGGCTTAAGGACTTGGCCAGCGACCCTTCCTCCTTTCTCTCTTTTCCCTCTCTTCTCCTTCCCCCTCCGGCGGTGCTCCGCCTCCCTCTCTCCCCTTTGTGTCTTTCAGGCGAGGAGGAGGGCCGTGCGTGGTGTCCCGGCGTCGTGGAGCTTGCATGGATTGAGGAGGAGGTGGCCAATCCGACGTAAACAACCCTATTGGGGTTCGTTCTTTGTTTAAAGTAGGAATTGCTTGTACCCTTCTCGATCTAGGTAGATTGGGCGCCCCTCGTGGTTTGTAGATAGCATTACCTACTTTTCCATGCTCCCCTCCCACGTGTGGTGTGTTTGTAGCCCATGGGCGGCCCCGGGATGGAGCATTCAGTGGGTCTGGCTATTTGCTAGTATCACGACCGCGGTGTGTGTCGCAACACCAGAAGAGGCGTCAGCCCGGTCGGATGCGACCTTGTCGGGACACGTTGCCCCGTCGTGATAAGGATCGTTGTCGTGATGCTCTGTCCCGTCGCGACAGGGTTGCTGTCGTGGTGCCCTTTTCCATCGCGTTGGTATCGCGACGGCCAGGGGGGACGAGATAGTACCTATGTTGCCTCGGGTGTTTCCGTGGCCGCGGTTAGCGTGTCGGCGTGTGCCCCAGGGTAGGCTTTCCCTTAGGACCTTTTGGTGGGGAACGTAGCAGGTTACCTCGTTGTGTTCAGTGACCGAAGGTGACACCTTCGTGGCCGTGTCCCGGCAGCAGTGCTAGGAGGGTTGTTAGGAACGGATGGGTGGAAGGATCAGATCTAGAAGGGGGGGGGGGGTGAATAGATCTAATGCCAATTAACGCAGAAGCTTAAGCAATTAAAAATTACTTCTAATCATAGATCAAATAACCCAATTAATTTACTGATCTGAAGTGTGATTTGGGTGTGTGAGCAAATCAATTAGTAGTGTGAACGAAATCCCTATGCATGCATCTAGCGAGACACAAAGGCAAACCACAAATCAAACCAATGCACAGAGGATTTTTAGGTGGTTCGGAAATCACCTACAGTGACTCCTACGTCCACCCCTCACACAGTGAGGCCACACTACTCAAAAACCTTGAGTACAACTCACACAGGAGCGTGACGACTCCAAACACCCTTGAGCACGACGACTCAAGAAACACCTGGAGCACAACGACTCCAAACTGAGCACGACGGCTCAAACAACAACCGGAGTACGACGACTCCAAACTGAGCACGACGGCTCAAACCACACAATGAGTGCGACGACTCACAAACCTGAGCTCGACGGCTCAGAGTACAAAAGCTAGATCAAACACAAAAGAGATCAGATCCTCTAGCAATGATCTGATTCAAGACAGTTTCGTACATAGAAATTTGTATAGAACTTCATACACAAATCTCACAGACGAAATAAGGAAGAAAAAACTCTGAGATGAGGGAAATAGATGTAGAAAGAGTGTTCTTCGATGAAGAGGCCTAGCAGAGACTTCAATTGAGGAGACTTGATGGAAGTCGATGGAGATTCTCCTCAATTGGCGATGCTCTGCTTTGATGGCATCTGAAATGCCAGAAATCCTTCTTCTCCTGAGCCTCTTCAGTTGGATCTGCTCCCTTGCCTTGCACAGCAACCTTCTCTCCAGGGATTCCCCTTGATTCCCTTGTCCTTCCTCTTGAAAGAATGGCTTGTAGCTTCTGGAGATGGAGACAGATCTGGAAAGCCCCTTTCAGTCGCCAAAAAGGTTCTTCAGGAAGTGTATGGGCTCTCTTTCCTTTGGGGTACAAGGAACATGGGTATTTATAGCCCCATATGTCCATAAAGTGCCTTGGGGTACATGGGCACGGAACCCTAGGTCAAATCCCCTAAATCCCAAGCCGCCACGTATCCAGGAGAAACTTTAAGTCACAGAGTTTCGGGAGTGTGTCGACCTGCCCTGAACTAGTGTCGACCTGCCCTGAGCTAGTGTCGACCTGCCCTGAGCTAGTGTCGACCTGCCCTTTTGGAATCTCGGACTAGTGTCGACCTGCTTTGATCTAGTGTCGACCTGCTGTCCCAGTCTGGCAACTGTGTCTTCTGGAATCTGGGACTAGTGTCGACCTGCCCTGATCTAGTGTCGACACTACCAAGATAAAAATGTGTGAACCTGAAAATATAACACATAAACCATTAGTACAAGATATTATAATTAAAATATGAGATATTAAACATCAAAAACATGTTGTTTAAGCATTATTGTGATAATTATAAGATGTATAACATGTTCAACATATCATCATCAAAATCAGAACATGTCATCATCAAAATCACAATATGTCATTATTAAAATCACAACATATCTTCATTAAGATCATAATATCTCATCATTAACATCATGATATGTCATCATCAATATCACAGTATGTCATCATTAAGATCACAGTATGTCATCATCAAAATTAAGGTATGAGTGATGTTCATTGGATGTCATTAAAATACAACTTTAGAAAGTTCCAAAACACACTCAACCCAACAATCTCCCCCTTTTTGATGATGACAAAACATATCTCCCTTGACTGCAATAACTCCCCTTGACCATATGCATCCTTTGAACTTTCTCCCCATAACGAACATTCTCCCCTTAGAAACTTTTACATTCTCCCCCTTTCAAAACTTTTACTTTCTCCCCCATTCAAGGAACTTTCTCCCCCTTTTTGACAACATCAAAAAGATGGATAAGAGTGAGACACAATGAAGGTCGGAGACCAAAAGATAAAAAGTGGGAAATGAAGGTTCAGAAATGATCAAAATAAGTGAGACAAAGTGATATTATCAGTTGAGAGAAATTATTGTGTTTTTGTTATTGTGCAACAAAGTTTAATTACAAAGACACACTCAA
Source organism: Colocasia esculenta (assembly GCA_014218235.1). Taxonomy (NCBI): domain Eukaryota; kingdom Viridiplantae; phylum Streptophyta; class Magnoliopsida; order Alismatales; family Araceae; genus Colocasia; species Colocasia esculenta. The sequence continues at coordinate 35,617,538 of CM024764.1, forward strand.
CACAAAGAATAGCAAATTATAATGATCTGAATGTGGTTAAAATAATGATGCACATGTGAAATAAAGTGACCTATATGAGTGAGCAGAAGTATTTAACAAGGATGTTAAGAGCTTTAGATTTAACACAATGTAAAATAATAGGTCTAAACACAGTAAACATGAACTTAATTAAGGTCTTAAGCTTTTCTATCCTGACTTTTTGATTTTCCTTCAATTTTCACTAGGAAAGAATACAAGAATAAATTAGTTAAATCTCACTTTTCAGTGCAAGAAATCACATTGATCAGATGCAAGACGTCCTGATTACTCAGTGGTTTAACTTTCATTATTTTATATAGAGTTGAAAATTTTGATTTCCACTTTTTGTTGAAACAAATCACTTGTTAGGTGAAATGGCCCGGTTACTCAGTGGTTCAAGCATTTGCATTGCTCTGTTTGTATCTTTCCAGATTGATCATTTATCTTTTGACATTGTACAGGAATATTTTTGCTTTGACCAGAAAAGTCATGACTATGAATTTAGAAAAATTATTCTTAACATTTGGTAAAAATAAAGCTTAAACATACACATGTGAAATATTAAAGCCACTCGTGTGCCTATAATAGTGTTTTTCAAATCATTTTAAAAACATTCAGTATTATGATTGCTTAACCTTGAAATGATACTGAATCTTTGAAATTAAACTAAATGCACAATGAGTTTAGTTTCAATGTCTTAATTCTCTCATAAGAAAATAGCACAAGGACTCAAAAATTCTGATGATTTTGGGATTCAAGATAGACAACAATTGTCAAGAGAAATTAGTGAAGAATCGACAATAACTCCCCCTCACAAATACTCCCCCTCAATAATTGCATAAAGGAATCTTGATACTTGGCGGAGACATGTACTCACGCATAGTGAAAGTGTCCAGACAAGCTTAATTTGCCTTTCTTCAAATCACTATTTGATATACCAAGAATACCAATGCAATGTGAGAGTGAGGAATTTATGAGCAAGAATATTTGTCAACAAACTGAATGGGAGTTGATGATGAATCAGATATGACAGAATATTTCTCCAGCAAATTTCTCCAGCATTTCACTCAAAGATTCTTTCAAATTCACTCCCCCATAAGATATGCATGATATGAAATGATCATTTAAGCAATTCAGATATGTTCATTCCAAGCAATTTGCACAGAAAGAGTATGAACATGATCAAGCATATATCAACAGGCAATTTATTGAAGGAGAAGAATTTTGCAAAGACTCAAAATAAAGTTTTTGATATTTTCATTTTGCTTGATGACCTTTATGCAGAGAAGACTATTGATACTTGGCGGAGAATTTTTCTCACGCATGATGATAGTTTCCAACAAGCCTAACTTGTCCTTTCACATTTCACCATTTGATATACCACATAGTCACTGCAAAAAGGGTCAATTACACTTTATTTTTAGCATGAAATTATTGCATTTATTGAAAAATATTTTTGCACTTTTTCAAATTTACTCCCCCTTAATATGTGCATGGAATGAAAAAGTTAGCAAGCAATTCACACATGACTCTGAGCACAATTAGCTTTAAGCATAACTTGACTTTTGGTACTTGACGGAGTATTTTACTCACGCATAATGATAGTTTCCAAACAAGCATAACTTGTTTTTCCACATGTCATCATTTGATATACCAAGAAGTCAAAGCAGTTAGTATGCACATAGACTCATGGGAACAGTTAAGTATGCATGATAACACCAATATGATTCCAATTGTTATGACATAAAGTTCATTGTTGGGAGTAGCATTGAAACACATTTCTCATTTTTCAGATAGAAATTAAACATTCGTTTCATATTAGGCAATTCAAAATTGAAATAATAAGGAGGTTTTACCTGAATGGTCTTCATTTCTTTTTCAAAGATTTTACCTATTTTCTCTAATCATTTCTAGCCTTGCACAACTAATATCTTGAATCCACTTACAGTGTATGGCTGCAAGACTTCTCAGCTTGCTGATCAAGCTGGTTTTGGGACCCACACTTGCTTGGGTCCTGCAATGAAATCAATGTTAGATTGCAAACAAAGATTTCTGAATCCAAAATGCTTTTAATTTTTCTATAGATGCATTTCTTTCATTGATAGAACTATGAGCAGAATTAGTTCCAGATTTTCTTTTTGCCTTGATCAATGCATCTATTTTTCATGAAGTTTTCTATTTTTTAGATTTTTAATATGAGCAGAAACAAAATGATTTTGTGCAACATTTCTATGCCTATACACATGGAATTTTTGAACATTTTCAGTATGAACATGATGTTTATTCCTATGTGTATGAGCATGTGCATTAGACTGAAATTTCTGAGCATGCACAACAAAATCATTTTTATACCAACAGTCTCTAGAAATATGACCAATTTTATGACAATGGAAGCATTGGACTGATTTGGCATGTTTATTGAAATTTTGATTTCTATTCCAACAATGTTTGGCAAGATGACCAGGTTTATTACAGTGAAAGCAAATGAGAGCATTTTTTACCTGATACTTACCTTGGCATTTGTGCATTTGCTGGAATCTCCTCTTTATGTGAGGAGGCTTGCCATGAGGGGAAGGAGGTACCTTTTGGTGGCTCTTGGCATGATGTGAATTTGGAACTTGCCTTGGAGCTTTTTGAACTGATTGAGAAGGTAGATGAATCTTCTTGACAGTGGCATTCTCCTTTTTCTCTTTCTGTTTCTGAACAAGACCTTTCACTGTTTTCCATTGAGATATCAGGGTTCTTGTTCACCGCAGATTTCACAAATGTTATTGTGCTTTTCTTATCATTTTTCTTAGTTTTAACAGAAGCAAGACTTGTGTTCTTCAATTCATTTTGAATCTTCTGTTTTTCAGCTTTTAATGCAACAACTTCTTTTTCTGAAGTTTGAAGCTTGTTTAGCATGACATCCAAACTATTTTCATCTTGTTCTTTTCATTTTCAAATTGAGCAATTTGTTTTTCCAAGTCAAAAATTTTATTACTCAAATTGCTACATTCATTCTCCAATGGTCTATCATGGAACAAGCCTTCAATCTTCCTTTTTAAGTGACAATTTTCTTCAACAAGTTGTTTGCATCTCTCATTTATTTGATGATCATGAGCCATATTAGAGATTTGTTTGTTTAATTGATCATTATCAAATTTGAAATTGTTATTGAGATCAATCAATTCTTCTTTTTCATTTTCCAGATCAATGACTTTTGATTTCAATAGCTCATGGTTTTCTTTCAATCCATTCAATTTAGTTTCACAGATTTGGACTTCATCTTCCAAATTCTCTTTTTCAGAATTTAATTTTTCAACTTCAATTTTCAAATTCTCAATTTCTTCTGAAGGATCTTTGTCATTTTTCTGGAGCAATTCAAGTGTATTTTTCAAGTTTTCACTTTCTTTATGGCAATGTTTTAAAGTCTTTTTCAAGTCTTTATTTTTAGTGTTCAGTTGTACATTAAGACTTTGTATCTTTTCACAGAATTTAATCAATTCAACATAAGACATGCCCTCATCTTCATCAGAATCAGAATTAAAATACACAAATGGATCTGGAGTTGAATTACCTGACCTTTTAGACCCATTTGAACTCTTGTGTTCTGAAGAGGATGAAGAGTGTCTGAACTCTTAGACTTTGCTGTGAGAGCCATAATTTTCTGAATTCTTTTTGCTCCTTTTCTTTGTGAGTTCTTTCCATCACTTCTGTTAGCCATGAAGCATAACTCCTCATTTGCTGAACTTGAAGAGTTCTCTTCATCATCCTCACTTTGGTCTTCATCTGACCAAGTTGCAATCATGGCTTTTGGCTTCTTCAATTTGTTGTTCTTCTCATATTTGTCCTTTTTGATCTCAGGACACTCACCTTTCATGTGTCCTTTCTTGTTGTACCTGTAGCAATCAATATCTTCATTAGTTTTTGATTTCTGCTATCATTACAATTTGAAGAAGAAGCATTCCTTTTCTTAGAAGAATATTGTTTCTTTTCATTGAATCTTCTTCTTCTTGATTTTAAAATTTTTTTGAATTGTCTAGTCATGATATCAAGTTCATCTTCATTAAACTCAGACTCATCAGAACTTGATGTTTCTTGATTTTTCTCTTTGATGCTTGATGAAGCCTTAAGTGCTACTGGTTTAGCCTTAAGCATGTGTTCTTCATTTCTCTTCAGATTTATTTCATAAGTCATTAAAGATCCTATGTGTTCATCCAAGGAGATTTTGGATAAATCCTTAGAATCTTCAATCACTGTAGCCTTTGTGTGCCAAACAGATGATAGAGAACGCAAAGTTTTTCTTACCAGATCAGCATCAGTGTATTCCTTACCTAATGCCTTCAGTCCATTGACAATTATCATAAACCTAGCAAACATTTCAGAAATCGATTCATCAGATTTCATCATAAACAATTCATATTCAGAAACAAGTATGTTTGCTTTGATTTCCCTAACTTGAGATGTTCCCTCATACATCAATTCAAGTTTATCCCACATTTCTTTAGCAGATTTACACATGGATATTCTTGAATATTCTTTAGGGTGGACTGCACACTGAAGCATGTTCATGGCACTATAATTAAGAGTAGCTTTCCTAATTTGCTCTCTAGTCCAATTCTCCTCATCTTCATGATTTTCATAAGGACCCACTTCAACTATCCTCCAAATTTCATAGTTTTGAGCCCTAAGAAAAACTTGCATGCGATTTTTCCAGTATGAATAATTAGACCCATCAAAATATGGTGGTCTATTAATGGAATGGCCTTCGGCTACAAATCCTCGAGAATCCATCAATGAGATGGTGAATGAGAAAGCAAACAATTCAAGTAATTAACACAGAGATCAAATAGAAGCAATCAAATCAGATCAGAGATAGACATTAACCCGCTCTGATACCAATTGTTAGGAACGGATGGGTGGAAGGATCAGATCTAGAAGGGGGGGTTGAATAGATCTAATGCCAATTAACGTGGAAGCTTAAGCAATTAAAAATTACTTCTAATCAGAGATCAAATCACCCAATTAATTTACTGATCTGAAGTGTGATTTGGGTGTGTGAGCAAATCAATTAGTAGTGTGAACGAAATCCCTATGCATGCATCTAGCGAGACACATAGGCAAACCACAAATCAAACCAATGCACAGAGGATTTTTTGGTGGTTCGGAAATCACATCCAGTGACTCCTACGTCCACCCCTCACACAGTGAGGCCACAATACTCAAAAACCTTTAGTACAACTCACACAGGAGCGCGACGACTCCAAACACCCTTGAGCACGACGACTCAAGAAACACCTGGAGCACAACGACTCCAAACTGAGCACAACGGCTCAAACAACAACCGGAGTACGACGACTCCAAACTGAGCACGACGGCTCAAACCACACAATGAGTGTGACGACTCACAAACCTGAGCTCGACGGCTCAGAGTACAAAAGCTAGATCAAACACAAAAGAGATCAGATCCTCTAGCAATGATCTGATTCAAGACAGTTTCGTACATAGAAATTTGTACAGAACTTCATGCACAAATCTCACAGACAAATAAGGAAGAACAAACTCTGAGATGAGGGAAATAGATGTAGAAAGAGTGTTCTTCGATGAAGAGGCCTTGTAGAGACTTCAATTGAGGAGGCTTGATGGAAGTCGATGGAGATTCTCCTCAATTGGCGATGCTCTGCTTTGATGGCATCTAAAATGCCAGAAATCCTTCTTCTCCTGAGCCTCTTCAGTGGGATCTGCTCCCTTGACTTGCACAGCAACCTTCTCTCCAGGGATTCCCCTTGATTCCCTTGTCCTTCCTCTTGAAAGGATGGCTTGTAGCTTCTGGAGATGGAGACAGATCTGGAAAGACCCTTTCAGCCGCCAAAAAGGTTCTTCAGGAAGTGTATGGGCTCTCTTTCCTTTGGGGTACAAGGAACATGGGTATTTATAGCCCCATATGTCCATAAAGTGCCTTGGGGTACATGGGCACGGAACCCTAGGTCAAATCCCCTAAATCCCAAGCCGCCACGTATCCAGGAGAAACTTGAAGTCACCGAGTTTCGGGAGTGCGTCGACCTGCCCTGAACTAGTGTCGACCTGCTATCCTATTTCTGTAAAACTGGTCTGCTGGAAACTGGGTCTAGTGTCGACTTGCCCTGAGCTAGTGTCGACCTGCCCTTCTGGAATCTTGGACTAGTGTCGACCTGCCCTGAACTAGTGTCGACCTGTTATCCCATTTCTGCAAAACTGGTCTGCTGGAAACTGGGTCTAGTGTCGACCTGCCCTGAGCTAGTGTCGACCTGCCCTTCTGGAATCTGGGACTAGTGTCGACCTGTCCTGAGCTAGTGTCGACCTGCCCTTCTGGAATCTGGGACTAGTGTCGACCTGCCCTGATCTAGTGTCGACACTACCAAGACAAAAATGTGTGAACCTGAAAATATAACACATAAACCATTAGTGCAAGATATTATAATTAAAATATGAGATATTAAACATCAAAAACATGTTGTTTAAGCATTATTGTGATATGTGTAAGATGTATAACATGTTCAACATATCATCATCAAAATCTGAACATGTCATCATCAAAATCACAATATGTCATCATCAAAATCACAATATGTCATTATTAAAATCACAACAAGTCTTCATTAAGATCATAATATCTCATCATTAACATCATGATATGTCATCATCAACATCACAGTATGTCATCATTAAGATCACAATATGTCATCATCAAAATTAAGGTATGAGTGATGTTCATTGGATATCATTAAAATACAACTTTAGAAAGTTCTAAAACACACTCAACCCAACAATCTCCCCCTTTTTGATGATGACAAAACATATCTCCCTTGACTGCAATAACTCCCCTCGACCATATGCATCCTTTGAACTTTCTCCCCATAACGAACATTCTCCCCTTAGAAACTTTTACTTTCTCCCCCTTTCAAAACTTTTACTTTCTCCCCCTTTCAAGGAACTTTCTCCCCCTTTCAAGGAACTTTCTCCCCCTTTTTAACAGCATCAAAAAGATGGATAAGAGTGAGACACAATGAAGGTCGGAGTGTAAGGCCCTCGAATTTTCGTCGAATTAATTGTATTTGTGTATGTATGTTTGTGCTTGTGTATGTATATACATACTTACGTACGTATTAATTAGTACAATTACGTGTGCATATGTTTATACTAGATGTAAATAATGCATGTATTGAATGGTGATAGTATGAAAACACTACCATATGCATATTGCATGTATATATGCATGGCATGCATAGTTTTCTGCATATTTTAGACTTCTGGCCGAAGGCCATCTTGGCGTCAACCCCTAGCCGTTGAGGTGGTGTCAGCGTCCAGACATGGACGCCAACACTAATCCTGGCGTCTAACGATGTGGACGCCTATTTCTCAGACCTGCATGCGTTGCAGAGCCAGAAATTCGGAAACAAGAAAGCTCAGCCATTGGGGAGCTGTCCCCAACGGCTCTGAGAGCTATCTTGTCACCTTGTGAGTGGGAGAGAGGCCTCCCCTTATGTCTGAACCCGGATCTGCCTTTTCCCACCCCTCTCTTCACCTTTGCAAGAGAGAACCAAGAGAAAGAAAACCCTAGAAGAAAAACTGAGAAAACCCCCACCTTGCAACCCAAAGATCCGACTTTCTGGAGCTAGATCCGGCCATCTTCCACGACAAGAGGATAGCTGGAGCAAAGGAGGAGGCTTCCCCGACATTTCCTTGTTGTGGAGACCATCCAGGAGCCCGGAGGAAGAAGATCTAGGAGGACGTTCTGCACCTTCTTGGGACTGCCCAAGGAGGGCTTCACCAGCACCCTAGATCCATTGGAGCAATTTCTAAAAGGCAAGTGACCTAACCATAATGTCCCCGTATGTGTCTAGGTCGATTCTACAATTTTTATGAATTTTTCCTCGAGTCCTAGACCCTCACATTCACCCCAACTTGAGAGCTCGGGTCTGTGTTTCTGCACAGACCTGCATTGACGGCAAGGTCACTGGACGCTGAGATTATGCTTGGCGTCCATCGACCATGCCGCTGACACTGAGTCAGCGGCCAGAGACCGCCGCCAAGTTCCTCTGGACAGAACAGTGACCTGTTCTGCCCTTCCTATACAACTATTTTCGGTATGGTTTCCGTGATGAGGATATATGGTAACCCTATACACTATGTATACTATTAAATGTGGTGTGTGGATGAGTGTGATGAGGTGGTATGATGTGTGTGTGGATGTTAGAAAATTGTATTCCATGAATTTGTAAGCATGATTTGTTGATAATCTTGCCAATCCATGTTTCATGATTAGGATTAGTCTGAATGCCTCAGTTTTGTCAGATCATGAAGATTAGTGGATCAGTATAAGTATACTCAATTTTTGATAAATTGTCCATGCTTGCATAAATTGCTAATAAATTCGGTTCGGTAAATAAAAAGGCATACAAGAATGGTTTGTGGTGATCGATATGTGGTTGTATGATTTAGGATAATTCTATATTCTCAGGTCATGCATATAACAGTAGTCTCTGTTCAAACAGTAAGTGGCAAAATTGCATGATGTGTTAAACTCCATGTCAACTTAAATTGTGAATGGCATGCGAATTAGGTATTTGATTTTCTGTAAATTCTATTTAGCTCAGAAAAATCTGAAAAATTGAATGTATGATCTTGAACCCGAAAATAGCATGTGGTTAAAATTTCAGGTCATTTGGACCAGTATATAAGGAGTTATGTATTTTTCCATGTGAAATGTAAAAATCTATGTATGTTATCGTAAGGTGGTTAGATATTGTTTAAACCCAACCTGATTAGTGAATTTACTGTGTGTTAAACTCCTGAAATCTGTAGTGCCATGTCAGGAAAAAAACAGAGATGTGTATGTGAGTGAGAAGGTGAATGAGATGAAAAGTGATATGTGTAAAACCATGTGTAAAATCGGTAAAATGTGTAAATGTGTAACTGTGCCAATGTGACACTGCTTCCGTAGAGGGTAGTGGAACTGTATCAGGGAAAAGTCCCCCTGAGAAAGTTCAATGTGTAAGTGACCCTAAGGCATTAGGGGGAAATCCTGGAGGTGGACAAGTACCACTGGTTAGGGTGGAGACTTGTTCTCCCGGTCTGCGCAGTCCAAGAGTCGCCATTGAAATGCCTAGATGGCGTCTATGTGTAATGTGATGTGTATATGTCCTTCTTTGGTGGTTTGGACTATGTGTCACGGCACCTAAAATGTGTAATGTGTAATGTGTAATGTGTATGTGTTCATGTGTAAATGTGTAAGTGAACAATGTGAATGTGTATGTGCAAAGTGCAACCATGTGAAAGAGGAAACTTGTGTAAAGAAAATGTGAAATTCTAAATGTGAGGATATGATATTGAAATCCATGTGAGACAAATCTGAAACCATGTGAAATCAGTAATTCATGTTGTTATCATCATGTTTATATGTGCAAAAATGTCTAGAATCCATGTTAGGGATAATTGATGAGCACGGGTACAAAATAGCATGATTGGTTGTTCACATGATATGTTTTAAGCAACATGGTAGCTCTCATGTATAGGTTTACAGCCATTAAACCATGTGAAACCAGCAACTTAAAGCATGTGAAAATGTCTATGTATGTGCTTAAGAACATGTAAAACTCATGCTAGTTGTGTTTTCCTTTCATATATGCACAGTGTTCATGTTGGTAGCTCTCATGTCTTGGTTCTTTAAAGGCAAAATTTCACGAGTAAATTGAATAGAGAGCATGTGATAGGTAAGTTTTATTCTTAGAAATCTGAAAGCATGATCCATGTATTAATTTGTAAAACTTCCATGATAGGTTGAAACTTTCAAATGACTAGCATGCCATGTGTTGAAAATTTTGAATGTGCATGTAGAAACCGCTATGACTTATACGTGTATGTTATGAGTAGTGTTGCTTGCTGAGTCTTTAGACTCACTCCTTGCTTCGGCGTACAGGTGTAGTTGGTGACGTGGCACCGTTGGAGGAGACAGTGGAGACGGACTCCGAGCGCGGAGATTAGTCTTGGAGTTCTTGTGACTTGTGTATTTCATAGTATGTAATTTGAACGTTGTATTAGAGTATCATGAAAAGAATGTATGAGTGTGGACATTATGTATTTAAATTTCAGCAATTTAAATTATGTGAACTTTTAGCTTTTAATGTTAATTGCGAATTTCATGTATGTTTAATGTGGATGATGAATAAATGAAGACAGTTGTCTTTTACTTCCGCTACTCTGTTGTATATTCGCGTGTATCTCAGCTGTTTGTATCGTTTGGGTAAATGTCCCACTGTGAGGACTCTCGCTATACCGACGTGGGTTGGTATAACCGTACCGGTATAATGAGGGCCGTCACAGAGATTGGTATCAGAGCAACCGGTTGAGATTGCACATGAATATACCTAAGTCATCATCCCCATTGCATGCTAAGTATGTCCACATGTGTAGAAAACACTAATAAAAAGTGAAAGATAGATAAGAAAATGGTTAGAAAACTTAGTAACCTAGCTCTAATGTTGGCTGAAATTTATTACAGCCATGGCTTCGAGAGGTAGGCGTGGTGGAGCGTCGGCCCGTGAGGACGAGCCGCGACGTGATGAGCAGGCGGAGCAACAGGCCCCAGCACCACGAGGCCCTGTACTTCCCCCACCGCCGCCTGTGGATTACGGAGTATTCATGCAAGGTCTGGTACAAGCCATGCAGACGCAGGCTCATACCCAGGCAGCACTCCAGGCACAGTTGGAGGCCCAGGTAGAATAATGAAACAACTAAGTAGTTTGCTATTTAAATTGCATGATATTGTGTTTATCGTATATTGTTTATTGTTTAATGTAGCAGGCTCAGGCACCAGCTCAGGACCATGGTGGACCTCCCATCATGGAGCGATTCAAGAGGATGACCCCACCCTCTTTTAAGGGGGAGAGTGATCCATTAATGGCAGAAAGCTGGTTAAGGGAGACAGAGAAAATCTTCCGAGCCATCAGGTGCCCTGATGAGGATAAGGTGACATTAGCCACCTACATGCTACAGGTAGACTTTTAATTTTGTATGTTTGTATGTTCTGCTTAATTTAGAATTGTTAGATGGTGCTTATGAAGGTGCATTGCAGGAGAGAGCGGATGTATGGTGGTCCTCCCTACTACGTACACGCTTTGAGGACGGAGCAGTAGACGTGACGTGGGACGCGTTCGTGAGACTCTTTCGAGCCAAGTTCGTCCCAGAGCATATCCAGGACAAAATGGAGCAGGAATTTCTCTCCCTGACGCAAGGCTCCATGACCGTGCTGGAATACGAGGCAAGGTTTTCTGAACTTTCTAAGTATGCACCGCATATCGTAGAGGATGAGCGCAGGAAGACGAAGAAATTCGTGATGGGACTCAAGCCATCACTGCGGACGAGACTCGTGGCGTTTGACCACCGCACGCTGGACGAGGCCCTCAGTGCTGCCTGCAGGCAGGAGGGAGAAATGGAGCAATATCTGGAGGAAAAGAAGGCTTCGCAGAAGAGGCCGGCAGCGTCATTCCAGCGGCAGGATAAGAAGAAAACGGTGTACCAGACACCGCAGCGATCCGTGACAGGCAGCAACTCTCAGGTACCTTCTGTACGTTCCCCTGGTGTGAAGAAAGAGTGTCCCCATTGCGGGAAGACACACGGTGGTTCCGAGTGTTGGTTTGTAGCGGGTAGATGCTTGAAGTGTGGGAGCAGCGACCACAAGATCAAAGATTGCCCAAGACTTCAGCAGGGAGCTCAGCGTGGAGCGCCAACCCCAGCAGTAGCGGCAGCCGCGCCAGCTACAGGAAGACCAGGAAGGCCTCGAGCCCCAGCTCGAGTGTTTGCTTTGGCACGCGAGGACGCCGAGCAGGCGGAGCATGTCACCGAAGGTACGGTTTTGCTTTTAGGTGTGCACGCTCGGGTTTGTTTGATACGGGTGCTACTCACTCGTTCATTTTCGAGCGGTTCGCTAGGCAGTTAGCCCTAGAGTCAGGCGTAGAGTCTGAGGATTTAGAGGTCCCTTTGTCTGTGCACACCCCTGCGGGTACGGTATCGACTAGGAAGTGCATTCGTCGTTACCTGTGTGCATTGAGGATAGAATCCTAGATGGGTGTTTCTTCTTGCTAAAGATGAAGGACTATGATGCTATTCTTGGTCTGGATTGGCTAGAGGAGCACTATGCGTTAGTGGATTGTCGTCGGAAGAAGATTGTTTTCCGCATTCCTAGTGAGGACGAGTTCTCTCATCCCTTGCCAAAGAACTTAGCGGGAAAGTTAGTTATCTCTGCCATGAAGGCGATGCGCATGGTGAACAAGGGTTGTGACGCATTTCTTGCCAGCGTTATGCTAGTACCCGATGCTGGTTCGTCACTGACTCTTGCAGAGATCGATGTGGTGCAGGATTTTCCAGATGTCTTTCCCGATGACTTGTCTGGATTGCCACCGGATAGGGAGATAGAGTTCACTATAGAGTTGCTTCCAGGCACCTCTCCTATCTCGAAGGCCCCATATCGGATGGCCCCTGCAGAGTTAGCCGAGTTGAGGAAGCAATTGCAAGAATTGCTTGATAAGGGATTCATTCGCCCTAGTGTTTCCCCTTGGGGCGCACCTGTATTGTTCGTCAAGAAGAAAGACGGGTCACTTAGGTTGTGTATTGATTATAGAAAGCTGAACCAAGTGACTGTGAAGAACAGGTACCCCTTACCTCGGATTGATGATCTGTTTGACCAGTTGCAGGATGCATCAGTCTTTTCTAAGATTGACTTGCGATTTGGTTATCATCAGCTGCGGATTAGGAGTGAGGATGTGTCCAAGACGGCATTTAGATCCCGTTATGGACATTATGAGTTCTTGGTTCTTCCTTTCGGATTGACCAACGCCCCTGCAGCGTTCATGGATCTCATGAACCGGGTGTTTAGTCCGTATTTAGATAGCTTTGTTGTTGTGTTCATTGATGACGTGTTGGTCTATTCTCCGGATGAGGCCACGCACCGTCAGCATTTGAGGTTAGTCTTAGAGGTTCTCCGTGAGCACAAGCTGTATGAAGTTCAGCAAGTGCGAGTTCTGGTTGCGCGAGGTTCACTTTCTCGGGCATGTGATCTCCGGCGCTGGTGTAGCTGTTGATCCAGCAAAGGTCCAAGCAGTTATGGATTGGGAGATTCCCCAGACTCCTTCGGAGATTCGTAGTTTCATTGGGTTAGCTGGTTATTATCGGCGATTCATTGAGGGTTTCTCATCCATCGCCGCCCCTTTGACAAAGCTGACCAGGAAGGGTGAGAAGTTCGTATGGTCTGAGGCATGTGAGCGTAGCTTTCAGCTATTGAAGGCTAAGCTTACTTCTGCTCCGGTATTGGTATTGCCTAGTGGTCCAGAAGGTTTTGCCATTTATACGGATGCATCTCAGATTGGTTTAGGCTGTGTGCTCATGCAGCAAGATAGGGTAGTGGCTTATGCTTCTCGTCAGTTGAAGGAGCATGAGAGGAACTATCCGACTCATGATTTGGAGCTCGCAGCTGTGGTTCATGCACTAAAGATCTGGAGGCACTATCTTTATGGTGTCAGATTTGAGGTGTTTACCGACCACAAGAGCTTGAAGTATCTTTTCTCCCAAAAGGAATTAAACCTGAGGCAGAGGAGATGGATCGAGTTCTTGAAGGACTATGACTTCGACCTTCAGTATCATCCTGGAAAGGCGAACGTCGTAGCAGATGCTCTTAGTAGAAAGAGGTCTTCGCTCCAGCAGGATTGGAAGATGTTGGAGGATGCAGCGTGCTCTATGACCGAGTTAGAGCCATCGCTGTGTCAGGCTTTTGTAGCTCAGCTATCCCTTAGATCCTCAGTCTTGGATGAGGTGATTGAGCAGCAGAAAGCCGACCCTAGATTGTTAGAGTTAGTGGGTAAGGCGGGCATTGCTCGTGATGAGGACGGTGTGATTAGATTTCAGCACCGTGTCTGTGTCCCTGATGTAGTAGATGTCCGTGAGCATGTGTTAGCGGAGGCTCATAGATCGCGATTCTCTATTCATCCGGGTAACACTAAGATGTATCAAGACCTGAAGAGATCATTTTGGTGGTCCGGCATGAAGAAGGATGTTGCGGATTATGTGTCTAGATGTCTAGTATGTCAGCAAGTGAAAGCCGAGCGGCAGCGACCATCCGGCCTTATGCAGAGGATGGATATCCCAGTGTGGAAGTGGGAAGCTGTCACTATGGACTTCGTTTCGGGTTTGCCTCGATCTAGAAGGGGCAATGACTCGATTTGGGTTGTTGTAGATAGATTCTCGAAGACTGCTCATTTCTTGCCCATGAAGAAGAAGCAGTCGGTAGAGAGTTTAGCTAGATTGTATGTTAGTGGTATCATTAGATTGCATGGTGTGCCGAAGTCGATCATTTCGGATCGAGATCCGAGATTTACTTCGAGATTGTGGAAGGGTCTTCAGGATGCGTTAGGTTCGGAGCTGAAGCTCAGTTCGGCGTTTCATCCCCAGACCGATGGACAGTCCGAGAGGACTATCCAGACGCTCGAGGATATGTTGAGAGCGTGTGTTCTGGATTGGAAGGATGATTGGGAGCGTCATTTACCTCTTGTGGAGTTCGCATACAACAACAGCTTTCATGCTAGTATTGGTATGGCTCCATTCGAGGCGTTGTATGGTAGGCCCTGCAGATCTCCTTTATGTTGGGAGGAGACTGGTGATAGGCAGTTGATCGGACCGGAGTTAGTTCAGGAAACTTCGGATAAGATCCAGCTTATCAGGAAGAGGCTTGTTGCGGCACAGGATAGGCAGAAGAGTTATGCCGACAACAGAAGGAAGGATTTGGAGTTCGAGGTTGGCGATCATGTCTTCTTGAAGATATCGCCTACTCGTGGTGTTGTCAGATTTGGCAGGCATAGCAAGCTAAGCCCTAGATTCATTGGCCCATATGAGATTCTCAGACGTTTGGGCAGCGTGGCATATGAGCTAGCATTACCCCCAGCTTTGGCTAGCGTTCACCCTGTATTCCACGTATCTATGCTCAGGAAGTATGTCCGAGATCCGTCTCATGTGATTAGTCATGAGCCAGTGGAGATCCAGCCAGATCTTTCGTATGTCGAGCAACCAGTAGCCATTCTTGACCGGAAGGTTCAGCATCTCCGGAACAAGAGAATTGCGTCGGTGAAGGTCCTATGGCGGAACTTCTCACGAGAGGAGGCTACTTGGGAGCTTGAGGATGCGATGAAGAAGAAGTATCCCCTCTTGTTTGAGTAGTGTCGTTCTAACTTCGAGGACGAAGTTTCTTTAAGGGGGAGAGGGTGTAAGGCCCTCGAATTTCCGTCGCATTATTGTATTTGTGTGTATATTTGTGCTTGTGTATGTATATACATATTTACGTACGTATTAATTAGTACAATTACGTGTGCATATGTTTATACTAGATGTAAATAATGCATGTATTGAATGGTGATAGTATGGATACACTACCATATACATATTGCATGTATATATGCATGGCATGCATGGTTTTCTGCATATTTTAGACTTCTGGCCGAAGGCCATCTTGGCGTCAACCCCTAGCCGTTGAGGTGGTGTCAGCGTCCAGACATGGACGCCAACACTAATCCTGGCGTCTAACGATATGGACGCCTATTTCTCTGACCTGCATGCGTTGCAGAGCCAGAAATTCCGGAAACAAGAAAGCTCAGCCATTGGGGAGCTGTCCCCAACGGCTCTGAGAGCTATCTTGTCACCTGTGAGTGGGAGAGAGGCCTCCCCTTATGTCTGAACCCGGATCTGCCTTCTCCCACCCTCTCTTCACCTTTGCAAGAGAGAACCAAGAGAAAGAAAACCCTATAGAAAACTGAGAAAACCCCCACTTTGCACCCAAAGATCCGACTTTCTGGAGCTAGATCCGGCCATCTTCCACGACAAGAGGATAGCTGGAGCAAAGGAGGAGGCTTCCCCGACATTTCCTTGCTGTGGAGATCATCCAGGAGCCCGGAGGAAGAAGATCTAGGAGGACGTTCTGCACCTTCTTGGGACTGCCCAAGGAGGGCTTCACCAGCACCCTAGATCCATTGGAGCAATTTCTAAAAGGCAAGTGACCTAACCATAATGTCCCCTATGTGTCTAGGTCGATTCTACAATTTTTATGAATTTTCCTCGAGTCCTAGACCCTCACATTCACCCAACTTGAGAGCTCGGGTCTGTGTTTCTGCACAGACCTGCATTGACGGCAAGGTCACTGGACGCTGAGATTATGCTTGGCGTCCATCGACCATGCCGCTGACACTGAGTCAGCGGCCAGAGACCGCCGCCAAGTTCCTCTGGACAGAACAGTGACCTGTTCTGCCCTTCCTATACAACTATTTTCGGTATGGTTTCCGTGATGAGGATATATGGTAACCCTATACACTATGTATACTGTTAAATGTGGTGTGTGGATGAGTGTGATGTGTGGTGGTGGATGTTAGAAAATTGTATTCCATGAATTTGTAAGCATGATTTGTTGATAATCTTGCCAATCCATGTTTCATGATTAGGATTAGTCTGAATGCCTCAGTTTTGTCAGATCATGAAGATTAGTGGATCAGTATAAGTATACTCAATTTTTGATAAATTGTCCATGCTTGCATAAATTGCTAATAAATTCGGTTCGGTAAATAAAAAGGCATGCAAGAATGGTTTGTGGTGATCGATCTGTGGTTGTATGATTTAGGATAATTCTATATTCTCAGGTCATGCATATAACAGTAGTCTCTGTTCAAACAGTAAGTGGCAAAATTGCATGATGTGTTAAACTCCATGTCAACTTAAATTGTGAATGGCATGCGAAATAGGTATTTGATTTTCTGTAAATTCTATTTAGCTCAGAAAAATCTGAAAAATTGAATGTATGATCTTGAACCCGAAAATAGCATGTGGTTAAAATTTCAGGTCATTTGGACCAGTATATAAGGAGTTATGTATTTTCCATGTGAAATGTAAAAATCTATGTATGTTATCGTGAAGTGGTTAGATATTGTTTAAACCCAACCTGATTAGTGAATTTACTGTGTGTTAAACTCCTGAAATCTGTAGTGCCATGTCAGGAAAAACAGAGATATGCATGTGAGTGAGAAAGTGAATGAGATGAAAAGTGATATGTGTAAAACCATGTGTAAAATCGGTAAAATGTGTAAATGTGTAACTGTGCCAATGTGACACTGCTTCCGTAGAGGGCAGTGGAACTGTATCAGAGAAAAGTCCCCCTGAGAAAGTTCAATGTGTAAGTGACCCTAAGGGCATTAGGGGGAAATCCTGGAGGTGGACAAGTACCACTGGTTAGGGTGGAGACTTGTTCTCTCCGGTCTGCGCAGTCCAAGAGTCGCCATTGGAATGCCTAGATGGCGTCTATGTGTAATGTGATGTGTATATGTCCTTCTTTGGTGGTTTGGACTATGTGTCACGGCACCTAAAATGTGTAATGTGTAATGTGTAATGTGTATGTGTTCATGTGTAAATGTGTAAGTGAACAATGTGAATGTGTATGTGTAAAGTGCAACCATGTGAAAGAGGAAACTTGTGTAAAGAAAATGTGAAATTCTAAATGTAAGGATATGATATTGAAATCCATGTGAGACAAATCTGAAACCATGTGAAATCAGTAAATTCATGTTGTTATCATCATGTTTATATGTGCAAAAATGTCTAGAATCCATGTTAGGGATAATTGATGAGCACGGTACAAAATAGCATGATTGGTTGTTCACATGATATGTTTTAAGCAACATTGTAGCTCTCATGTGTAGGTTACAGCCATTAAACCATGTGAAACCAGCAACTTAAAGCATGTGAAAATGTCTATGTATGTGCTTAAGAACATGTAAAACTCATGCTAGTTGTGTTTTCCTTTCATATATGCACAGTGTTCATGTTGGTAGCTCTCATGTCTTGGTTCTTTAAAGGCAAAATTTCATGAGTAAATTGAATAGAGAGCATGTGATAGGTAAGTTTTATTCTTAGAAATCTGAAAGCATGATCCATGTATTAATTGTAAAACTTTCATGATAGGTTGAAACTTTCAAATGACTAGCATGCCATGTGTTGAAAATTTTGAATGTGCATGTAGAAACCGCTATGACTTATACGTGTATGTTATGAGTAGTGTTGCTTGCTGAGTCTTTAGACTCACTCCTTGCTTCGGCGTACAGGTGTAGTTGGTGACGTGGCACCGTTGGAGGAGACAGTGGAGACGGACTCCGAGCGCGGAGATTAGTCTTGGAGTTCTTTGTGACTTGTGCATTTCATAGTATGTAATTTGAACGTTGTATTAGAGTTATCATGAAAAGAATGTATAAGTGTGGACATTATGTATTTAAATTTCAGCAATTTAAATTATGTGAACTTTTAGCTTTTAATGTTAATTGTGAATTTCATGTATGTTTAATGTGGATGATGAATAAATGAAGACAGTTGTCTTTTACTTCCGCTACTCTGTTGTATATTCGCGTGTATCTCAGCTGTTTGTATCGTTTGGGTAAATGTCCCCTGTGAGGACTCTCGCTATACCGACGTGGGTTGGTATAACCGTACCGGTATAATGAGGGCCGTCACACGGAGACCAAAAGATAAAATGGTAAATGAAGGTCCAGAAATGAATCAAAATAAGTGAGCAAGTGATCTTATCAATTGAGAAAATTATTTGTGGTTTTTGTTTTGCAACAAGTTTATTACAAAGACACCTCGCCTCAAAGATAGAAAATTATAAGATTTGATGTGGTAAAAAATAATGCCTTGAAATACGTGACCGATATGATTGATCA
Organism: Colocasia esculenta; assembly: GCA_014218235.1. Classification (NCBI taxonomy): domain Eukaryota; kingdom Viridiplantae; phylum Streptophyta; class Magnoliopsida; order Alismatales; family Araceae; genus Colocasia; species Colocasia esculenta. Next base: position 35,636,314 of record CM024764.1, read on the forward strand.
GAAGTATTTTAACAAGGGACGTTAGGAGCTTTAGCTTCTAACACAATGTACAATAAAGGTCTAACACAGTAAACATGAACTTAATTGAAGGTCTTAAGTTGTCTTCCTGACGTTTTGATTTTCTTCAAATTTTCACTAGGAAAGAATCAGGCTTAACTTATTAAATCTCACTTTCATTGCAAGAAATCACATTGTCAGATGCAGACCCCTGATACTCAGGGTTTAACTTTCATTATTTTTATCAAGTTGAAAATTTGATTTCCTCCACTTTTTGACGTGAAACAAATAATTTGTTAGGGAATGCCCTTTACTCAGTGGTTCAAGCATTTGCATTGCTCTATTTGTATCTTTCCAGATTGATCATTTATCTTTTGACATTTTACAGAATTTTTTTGCTTTGACCAAAAAGTCATGACTATGAATTTAGAAATTATTCTTCATTTTAAAAATAAAGCTTAAACATACACATGTGAAATATTAAAGCCACTCATGTGCCTATAATAGTGTTTGCCAATCATTTTAAAAACATTCAGTATTATGATTGCTTAACCTTGAAATGATACTGAATCTTTGAAATTAACTAAATGCACAATGATTTAGTTTCAATGTCTTAATTCTCTCATAAGAAAATAGCACAAGGACTCAAAAATTCTGATGATTTTTGGGGTTCAAGATAGACAACATTGTCAAAGAAATTAGTGAAGAATAACAATAACTCCCCCTCAACAAATACTTCCCCTCAATATTGCATAAAGGAATCTTGATACTTAGTGGAGACATGTACTCACGCATAGAGAAAGTGTCCAGACACTTAACTTGCCTTTCTTCAAATCACTATTTGATATACCAAGAATACCATGCAATGTGAGAGTGAGGAATTTGATGACAAGAATATTGTCAACAAACTGAATGGGAGTTGATGATGAATCAGATATGACAGAATATTTCTCCAGCAAATTTCTCCAGCATTTCACTCAAAGATTCTTTCAAATTCACTCCCCTATAAGATATGCATGATAGAAATGATCATTTAAGCAATTCAGATATGTTCATTCCAAGCAATTTGCATATACAGCAAAGAAGGAGAAGAATTTTGCAAAGACTCAAAATAAAGTTTTTGATATTTTCATTTTGCTTGATGTCCTTTACGCAGAGAAGACTATTGATACTTGACGGAGAAGTTTTCTCACGCAAGATGATAGTTTCCAGACAAGCCTAACTTGTCCTTCCACATTTCACCATTTGATATACCACATAGTCACTGCAAAAAGGGTTAATTACACTTTATTTTTAGCATGAAATTCATTGCATTTATTGAAAAACATTTTTGCACTTTTTCAAATTTACTCCCCCTTAATATGTGCATGGAATGAAAAAGTTAGCAAGCAATTCACACATGATTATGAGCACAATTAGCTTTAAGCATTACTTGACTTTTGGTACTTGACGGAGTATTTTACTCACGCATAATGATAGTTTCCAAACAAGCATAACTTGTTTTTCCACATGTCATCATTTGATATACCAAGAAGTCAAAGTAGTTAGTATGCACACAGACTCATGGGAACAGTTAAGCATGCATGATAACACCAATATGATTCCAATTGTTATGACATAAAGTTCATTGTTGGGAGTAGCATTGAAACACATTTCTCATTTTTCAGATAGAAATTAAACATTCGTTTCAATTCAAGCAATTCAAAATTGAAATAATAAGGAAGTTTTACCTGAATGGTCTTCATTTCTTTTTCAATAATTTGACCTGTTTTCTCTAATCATTTCTAGCCTTGCACAACCAATATCTTGAATCCATTTACAGTGTATGGCTGCAAGACTTCTCAGCTTGCTGATCAAGCTGGTTTTGGGACCCACACTTGCTTGGGTCCTGCAATGAAATCAATGTTAGATTGCAAACAAAGATTTCTGAATCCAAAATGCTTTTAATTTTTCTATAGATGCATTTCTTTCATTGATAGAACTATGAGCAGAATTAGTTCCAGATTTTCTTTTTGCCTTGATCAATGCATCTATATTTTCATGATGTTTTCTATTTTTTAGATTTTTAATATGAGCAGAAACAAAATGATTTTGTGCAACATTTCTATGCCTATACACATGGAATTTTTGAACATTTTCAGTATGAACATGATGTTGATTCCTATGTGTATGAGCATGTGCATTACACTAAAATTTCTGAGCATACACAACAAAATCATTTCTGTACCAACAGTCCCTAGAAATATGACCAATTTTATGACAATGGAAGCATTGGACTGATTTGGCATGTTTATTGAAATTTTGATTTCTATTCCAGCAATGTTTGGCAAGATGACCAGGTTTATTACAGTGAAAGCAAATGAGAGCATTTTTTACCTGATACTTACCATGGCATTTGTGCATTTGCTGGAATCTCCTCTTTATGTGAGGAGGCTTGCCATGAGGGGAAGGAGGTACCTTTTGGTTGCTCTTGGCATGATGTGAATTTGGAACTTGCCTTGAGATTTTTGAACTGATGGAGAAGGTAGATGAATCTTCTTGACAGTGGCATTCTCCTTTTTCTCTTTCTGTTTCTGAACAAGACCTTTCACTTGTTTTCCATTGGAGATATCAGGGTTCTTGTTCACCGCAGATTTAACAAATGTTATTGTGCTTTTCTTTTCATTTTTCTTAGTTTTAACAGAAGCAACACTTGTGTTCTTCAATTCATTTTGAATCTTCTATTTTTCAGCTTTTAATGCAACAACTTCTTTTTCTGAAGTTTGAAGCTTGTTTAGCATGACATCCAAACTATTTTTCATCTTGTTCTTTTCATTTTCAAATTGAGCAATTTGTTTTTCCAAGTCAGAAATTTTATTACTCAAATTGCTACATTCATTCTCCAATGGTCTATCATGGAACAAGCCTTCAATCTTCTTTTTAAGTGACAATTTTCTTCAACAAGTTGTTTGCATCTCTCATTTATTTGATGATCATGAGCCATATTAGAGATTTGTTTGTTTAATTGATCATTATCAAATTTGAAATTGTTATTGAGATCAATCAATTCTTCTTTTCATTTCCAGATCAATGACTTTTGATTTCAATAGGTCATGGTTTTCTTTCAATCCATTCAATTTAGTTTCACAGATTTGGACTTCATCTTCCAAATTCTCTTTTTCAGAATTTAATTTTTCAACTTCATTTTCAAATTCTCAATTTCTTCTGAAGGATCTTTGTCATTTTTCTGGAGCAATTCAAGTGTATTTTTCAAGTTTTCACTTTCTTTATGACTATGTTTTAAAGTCTTTTTCAAGTCTTTATTTTTAGTGTTCAGTTGTACATTAAGACTTTGTATCTTTTCATAGAATTTAATCAATTCAACATAAGACATGCCCTCATCTTCATCAGAATCAGAATTAAAATACACAAATGTATCTGGAGTTGAATTACCTGACCTTTTAGACCCATTTGAACTCTTGTGTTCTGAAGAGGATGAAGAGTGTCCTGAACTCTTAGACTTTGCTGTGAGAGCCATAATTTTCTGAATTCTTTTTGCTCCTTTTCTTTGTGAGTTCTTTCCATCACTTCTGTTAGCCATGAAGCATAACTCCTCATTTGCCGAACTCGAAGAGTTTTCTTCATCATCCTCACTTTGGTCTTCATCTGACCAAGTTGCAATAATGGCTTTTGGCTTGTTCAATTTGTTGTTCTTCTCATATTTGTCCTTTTTGATCTCAGGACACTCACCTTTCATGTGTCTTTTCTTGTTGTACCTGTAGCAATCAATATCTTCATTAGTTTTTTGATTTCTGCTATCATTACAATTTGAAGAAGAAGCATTCCTTTTCTTAGAAGAATATTGTTTCTTTTCATTGAATCTTCTTCTTCTTGATTTTAAAATTTTTTTGAATTGTCTAGTCATGATATCAAGTTCATCTTCATTAAACTCAGACTCATCAGAACTTGATGTTTCTTGATTTTTCTCTTTGATGCTTGATGAAGCCTTAAGTGCTACTGGTTTAGCCTTAAGCATGTGTTCTTCATTTCCTTCAGATTTATTTCATAAGTCATTAAAAATCCTATGTGTTCATCCAAGGAGATTTTGGATAAATCCTTAGAATCTTCAATCACTGTAGCCTTTGTGTGCCAAACAGATGATAGAGAATGCAAAGTTTTTCTTACCAGATCAGCATCAGTGTATTCCTTACCTAATGCCTTCAGTCCATTGACAATTATCAAAAACCTAGCAACATTTCAGAAATCGATTCATCAGATTTCATCATAAACAATTCATATTCAGAAACAAGTATGTTTGCTTTGATTTCCCTAACTTGAGATGTTCCCTCATACATCAATTCAAGTTTATCCCACATTTCTTTAGCAGATTTACATATGGATATTCTTGAATATTCTTTAGGGTGGACTGCACACTGAAGCATGTTCATGGCACTATAATTAAGAGTAGCTTTCTGAATTTGCTCTCTAGTCCAATTCTCCTCATCTTCATGATTTTCATAAGGACCCACTTCAACTATCCTCCAAATTTCATAGTTTTGAGCCCTAAGAAAAACTTGCATGCGATTTTTCCAGTATGAATAATCAGACCCATCAAATATGGTGGTCTATTAATGGAATGGCCTTCGGCTACAAATCCTCGAGAATCCATCAATGAGATGGTGAAAGAGCAAGCAAACAATTCAAGCAATTAACACAGAGATCAAACAGAAGCAATCAAATCAGATCAGAGATAGACATTAACCCGCTTTGATACCAATTGTTAGGAACGGATGGGTGGAAGGATCAGATCTAGAAGGGGGGGTTGAATAGATCTAATGTCAACTAACGTGGAAACTTAAGCAATTAAAAATTACTTCTAATCAGAGATCAAATCACCCAATTAATTTACTGATCTGAAGTGTGATTTGGGTGTGTGAGCAAATCAATTAGTAGTGTGAACGAAATCCCTATGCATGCATCTAGCGAGACACATAGGCAAACCACAAATCAAACCAATGCACAGAGGATTTTTTAGGTAGTTCGGAAATCACCTCCAGTGACTCCTACGTCCACCCCTCACACAGTGAGGCCACACTACTCAAAAACCTTGAGTACAACTCATACAGGAGCGCGACGACTCCAAACACCCTTGAGCACGACGACTCAAGAAACACCTGGAGCACGACGACTCCAAACTGAGCACGACGGCTCAAACAACAACCGGAGTACGACGACTCCAAATTGAGCACGACGGCTCAAACAACACAATGAGTGCGACGACTCACAAACCTAAGCTCGACGGCTCAGAGTACAAAAGCTAGATCAAACATAAAAGAGATCAGATCCTCTAGCAATGATCTGATTCAAGATAGTTTCGTACATAGAAATTTGTACAGAACTTCAAGCACAAATCTCACAGATGAAATAAGGAAGAACAAACTCTGAGATGAGGGAAATAGATGTAGAAAGAGTGTTCTTCGATGAAGAGGCCTTGCAGAGACTTCAATTGAGGAGGCTTGATGGAAGTCGATGGAGATTCTCCTCAATTGGCGATGCTCTGCTTTGATGGCATCTGAAATGCCAGAAATCCTTCTTCTCCTGAGCCTCTTCAGTTGGATCTGCTTCCTTGCCTTGCACAACAACCTTCTCTCCAGGGATTCCCCTTGATTCCCTTGTCCTTCCTCTTGAAAGGATGGCTTGTAGCTTCTAGAGATGGAGACAGATCTGGAAAGCCCCTTTCAGCCGCCAAAAAGGTTCTTCAGGAAGTGTATGGGCTCTCTTTCCTTTGGGGTACAAGGAACATGGGTATTTATAGCCCCATATGTCCATAAAGTGCCTTGGGGTACATGGGCACAGAACCCTAAGTCAAATCACCTAAATCCCAAGCCGCCACGTGTCCAGGAGAAACTTTAAGTCACAGAGTTTCCGGAGTGTGTCGACCTGCCCTGAACTAGTGTCGACCTATTATCCCATTTCTGCAAAACTGGTCTGCTGGAAACTGGGTCTAGTGTCGACCTGCCCTGAGCTAGTGTCGACCTGCCCTTCTGGAATCTGGGACTAGTGTCGACCTGCCCTGAGCTAGTGTCGACCTGCCCTTCTGGAATCTGGGACTAGTGTCGACCTGCTTTGATCTAGTGTCGACCTGCTGTCCCAGTCTGGCAACTGGGTCTTCTGGAATCTGGGACTAGTGTCGACCTGCCCTGATCTAGTGTCGACACTACCAAGACAAAAATGTGTGAACCTGAAAATATAACACATAAACCATTAGTACAAGATATTATAATTAAATATGAGATATTAAACATCAAAAACATGTTGTTTAAGCATTATTGTGATATGTATAAGATGTATAACATGTTCAACATATCATCATCAAAATCAGAACATGTCATCATCAAAATCACAATATGTCATCATCAAAATCACAATATGTCATTATAAAATCACAACATGTCTTCATTAAGATCATAATATCTCATCATTAACATCATGATATGTCATCATCAATATCACAGTATGTCATCATTAAGATCACAGTATGTCATCATCAAAATTAAGGTATGAGTGATGTTCATTGGATATCATTAAAATACAACTTTAGAAAGTTCCAAAACACACACAACCCAACAAGGGTCGCATCTGTCTAATAATCGATTGACAGACGGTCCATCGATTATTAGCAAAGCGATGCTTTCCATACCGAATGGTGGTGTTCCGAGGCTCTGGCTAATTCGTACGTGCTTTTGGTTGGCTGACGGCCCTCTCGAGGGTCTGTGCATGCCTTGTGCTTGCTGGGCTTGTCATGGGTTACTAGCCAGCGGTTCGGCGTGGTTCTTGTTGTGCTTGCCCCGCCTGTTCGCCCGGTGCTTGGCACTTGAGGACTTGTCCCGTTCAGAGTTTCTCTCAGTTTCCTGGGACCCCCATCCTCGGGAGCTTGTTGAGGGAGTGTTCTGGGCTACCAGTGTGCTCGAGTTGGAAGCTGAGTTGGCGGACTATAGAGCTGAGGGGAAAACGAGGTTTGGATAGCGGCATTGAGTCGTTTGTAGAGCTCTCTTGTCTGGAGTGGGACGCCGAGGTTGTTGAGGTGTTTTCTTCCCGGCGTGGCCCAGACAGTCCTTTGTCTCACTACCTCTCTCTCTGTGTTGGTTCCAGAGCCACGTAGTGGTGCTAGGCATGGGGCCGCAGCTTGGCCAGGCTGCGGTGTTACATGCGTTCTTGTGGTGTTCTGTGGCAGCTCTGTCTTGCTCTTCCGGGGTGGTTAAAGGCAGAACTAGGCTGGCGAGCAGAGGGAGTGGCTGGTGTGTCCTCCTCTTGGCTGCCAGTGGCGGTGGCTTGGTTGTTGTTATTGTGACGGCATTTCCTCACAACGTTTTCAAGTGTTACTGCTAGAAACGACTGGAATCACAATTTTGGAGTGTTAAAACGAAGGATTTTCGATTAAAAAATGATGTCTTATGGCCAAAGGAAATAAGGGGCGACGAGAGCCTCTGAGTGCTGATTCCAAAATAGGGTCGTACAAGCGATTTCGATAATTGAGCAGAAAGTTATGCCAGTTTAACAGAGGGGGTGTCTGTATTTGTTCGCATCAGGAGTCGTGATCATGCTCCCAGAGCCGAATTTGCACGTCGGAGCGGAAACCTCCGAATCCGATATAGTCTCGACCGAGTCGGAAGTGCCGAATCTGAATTTGTGCCTTTCGGGCGATTCCAATCGTCGTGCGAAGAAATATCTGTAAATTACCGAAGGGGTGCGATAATCGATATACTTGTACACACGCTCCGCGGTGGAAAATTCGGCCTCGGAATGGAATTCCGTGAAACCAACCTATTGTCGACTGTCTTAGAGTGTCAATTTCAAATTGTGGTCACATAAGCGATTCCCATACCCGGGGCGGAAATTTATGCCTAGGTCTTTCACTAACAGGGTGAGAATAATCCAGAAAGGGTGAATATATTGGCAATATTCGTGCACTCATATTAATGACCCGGGGAGGGGTTCCCAAGCCGAGATGACCAAAACCTCTGAACGTCGTGATCGATCGACTCTCTATTGCGGCCCCAGAAGTGATTTGCGTAAACAAGTGAAACACTATTGCTAGAAACATCTGGAATCACAATTTTGGAGTGGGAAACAGAGGATTTTTTTAACTCGAGAACGACATCTTATGGCCGAAGTCAATAAGAGGCGATGAGCGACTCTAAGTGCCAATTCCAAATTGGGGTCTTATAAGCGATTTCGATAACCGAGTAGAAAGTTATTCACATTTGACCGAAGGGATATCTGTATTCGTTCGCATCGGTAGCCGTAATTGCGCTTCCAGAGTAGAATTTGTGTGCCAGAGTGAAAACCTCCAAATCTGACCTAGTGTCGACCGAGTCGAAGTGCCGAATCTGAATTGGTGCCTTGCAGGCAGCTCCGATCTTCGTGCGAAGAAATATCCTCGTCTTACCGAAGGGGTCCCATAATCGGTGTACTTGTACATACGCTCCACTGTGGAAAATTTGGCCTCTAAATGAAATTCCATGAAACCAGTCTCTTGTCAACCATCTCGGAGTGTCGATTTCAAATTGTAGTCACATAAGTGATTCCCAGACCCGGGCGGAAAGTTATGCCCAATTCTTTCACTGAGGGGGTGAGAATAATCCAAAAGGGGAAAATATGTCTACGATATTTGTTCACTCATATTTACGACCTAGGGAGGGGTTTTCGTGCCGATATGACCATAACCTCTGATCACCGTGATCGGCTGACTCTGTGTTGCGGCCCCAGAAGTGATTCGTGTAATCGAGGGAAACGCTACTGCTAGAAATGACTGTAATAGCAATTTTGGAGTGGGAAACGAAGGATTTTTTACTCGAAAACAACGTCTTATGGCTGAAGTCTACAAGGGACGACGCGTGCCTCTAAGTACCAATTCCGAATTGGGGTTTTATAAGCGATTCCTATAATAGAGCATAAAGTTATGTCCTTTTGACCGAAGTGGTGTCCGTATTTGTTCACATCGGGAGCCACAATCACTCTCCTTGAGCCAAATTTGCGCGTCGGAGTGGAAACCTCCGAATCTGAATTAGTGTCGACCGGGTCGAAGTGTCGAATCCAAATTGGTGACATACAATCGGTTCCGATCATCGGGCAAAAAAATATCTACATTTTACCAAAGGGGTGCGATAATCAGTGTACTTGTACACACGCTCTGCGACGAAAAATTTCAGCCTCGGAATGGAATTCTGTGAAACCAGCCTCGTGTCGACCGTCTCGGAGTGTTGATTCCAAATTGTGGTCATATAAGTGATTCTCCTACCCGAGCAAAAGTTATGCCCAGTTCTTTTACTGAGGGGGTGAGAATAATTTGGAAGGGGTGAAATATCGACGATGTTCGTGAACCAATATTTACGACCTGGGTAGGGGTTCCCACACCGAGATGACCAAAACCTCCGATCACCATGATCGGCCAACTCTGTGTTGCGGCCTCAAAAGTGATTCGTGTAATTGAGGGAAAGGTTATTGCTAGAAACAATTGGAATAACAATTTTGGAGTGGGAGATGATTTTGGATTCGTAAACAACATCTTATGGCCGAAGGCAATAAGGGGCGATGAGCACCTCTAAGTGCCGATTTTGAATTGGGGTCTAATAAGTAATTCATATAACTGTGCAAAAAGTTCTGCCCGTTTGACCAAAGTGGTGTTTGTATTCATTCGCATCGGGAGACGTGAACGCACTCTCGGAGCCGAATTTGCGTGCCGGAACGGAAACCTCCAAATCCGAATTAGTGCCGACTGGGTTGAAGTGTCGAATTCGGATTGGTGCCCTGCAGGTGTTTCCGATCGTCGGATGAAAAAATATTTGTGTCTTACTAAAGGGGTGCGATAATCGGTGTACTTGTATACAAGATCCGCTGTGGAAAATTTCAGCCTCATAACTGAATTCTGCGAAACCAGTCTCTTCTTGACCATTTCGGAGTGTCGATTCCAAATTGTGGTCACATTATTGATTCCCATACCTGGGCGGAAAGTTATGCTCAGTTCCTTCACTGTGGGTGTGACAATATACGGAAGGGGTGAATATATTGGCGATGTTAGTTACGACTTGGGGAGGGGTTCCTGCATCGAGATGACCAAAACCTTCGATCGCCATTATCGGCCGACTCTGTGTTGCAATCCCATAAGTGATTTGCATAATCGAGGAAACATTACTACTAGAAATGGCTGGAATCGCAATTTTGAAGTGCGAAACAAAGATTTTCAATTCAAAAACAACGCCTTATGGATAAAGGCAATAAGGAGCGATGAGCGCCTCTAAGTGCCAATTCCAAATTGGGGTCTTATAAGCCATTTCGATAACCGAGCGGAAAGTTATGCCCGTTTGACCAAAGGGGTGTCCGTATTCGTTCACATCGGGAGCCACGGTCGTGCTCCCGGAGCTGAATTTGCGTGTCGGAGTGGAAACCGCTGAATCTGACCTAGTACCAGTTGGATTGAAGTGACGAATACAAATTGTTGTCTTGCGGGCGATTCAGATTGTCGTGCGAACAAATATCTACATCTTACTGAAGGGGTACGATAATTGGTATACTTCTACAAACGCTCCACGGTGAAAAATTTTGTCCTTGGAATGGAATTCCGTGAAAGCACCCCCTTGTCGACTGTCTCGGAGTGTCGATTCCAAATTGTGGTCACATAAGCGTTTCCCATACCCAGGCAGAAAGTTATTGTCACGTCCCGAGAATGACATAGCGGAAATATTTAGATGTTCAAGGTCGATATTTCGGGACGTGAGCAGTTGGCAATTAAGCCTCTAGCTAGTGAGCAATAGATGTGTAACAACACATGCATAATAATAGGGCCCAATGATGAACACAACTGATCTTGTATTCCAATCTCAGAATAATACTAGCACATACTCTTTCATTGTTGAATTATAGGACTAAGATTCAATAAAGGAAAATTAAATATACTCTCACTGCCTACTACATCAAACTACTCTCAAATAAACTAAGGATAGATACTAAGGTTAGAACACGCTCATAACTCTGACGCATTCCCATCAAAATCTTGATCTTCGCCTTCCACTTCAATCTCACCTTTGATGTGGAAAAGTAGCGAACGAGCAAACTAGCCTAGTAGGATTTATATCTCAATCTGCAGGCATTGATATAAATAATTAACACTTTAGAACTAGGTAGGCATGACTATCATCATATGCATGAATGATAAATTCAATTAAACAGGATACGGAAACAAGATAGATTAATCAAGAGCAATTGAGCAAGAACTAGAGTGACGTAACAAGATAGCACTAGTAGGATGTACAAGCACTTAAGATATCACTTGGTTGCAAGAACGCAGGATGGCCATAACATGCAAGCAAAGCACGCAAGAGCACAAACTTTTAACATTTAATCAGGCACGAAGACATTAATGTGCACTAAGGATCTATGACACCTTGGAATGCACACTAGGACACGTGTATGTGGTTTATGTATCTAGCATTCAACACGACACTATTTTCCAATGTAGATGCAATGCCAGTAATCTTTATACCTCATGGTTTACAATAAATTTATGAATCGTCATCATTAGGACTAGACTGGAGCCCTTGGACACTCGTCGTGCCTGATCAGCATCTCACGAATTTCAAATGTAGATACCTATAGTCATTCATGGCCAATAGCATGAGTTTCAAGAGGTATATAGTTCAATATCACGTTCATGGTGAATTCAAGGAAACAAATCTTGTGAACATGATTTCATGATAACAACAACAGAGAGAGAATTTTGGCAGCATAACGACGCAATTCACACTTTTAGTTAACTCTTCACATTAGTGGCTTGAGTCCATGAATATAAATCCACACTCACGAGAATGAGACGAGAGGGGAAGTGCATGCTATCTCCAGGGAACTTCAATGGTACAACCAACTCAGTCTCCATGAGGGAATCCACAGAGTACGGAGATTTACGGAGGTCTTAGAGGAAAGGTCACTAGTCTACCGATACAAAATGACCGACCGAGAGTTTCCAATCCCCCAAAAAGGGGCTTCCTATTTGTGCACGAGTGTAGTGTAGAACATGTCTCAATCCACAATCCATCGGTTTGAAAGCAAGGCGGAATGCAAGTAACATGATGACACAATGCAGAACATGTACTTATCTCAACATGATTGCAGTGTTTTAAGATGATATTCATTCACTTTCATAAGCTAGAATAGCAAAATGAACATATCAATCATAACAAGAATAGATCAAGCAATTAAGAACAATTAGAATGAGCTTTCAGGTTGTTATGACTTTCTCATGGGTTAATGGGTTTTAAGCCACTAGATAGACTGTGCAACGTATACGATAACCATAACGTGCAAGACTAACACTTTATACTGTAAAAATAGGCCTCGGATTGGCCTATAAATCGCGACGGGTTCAGTCATCGCACTTAAGAAGACCGTACACTGTTCAAATTACAATTTCACTGTGAAACAACAAATCGCGAAGGACTCGTCCATTGCCTTCATGTCGCGACAGGTCGATATGTTGCTATGACCATTAAAATGCGATGGCCTTGTCGGTCGCCTTCATGACTCGACAGCCAATAGGTGTTATGACCAAGAATCACGAAGGTTCTATGCGTCGTGTTCTTGACGGGTTTTCAAAATATGAATATAAAAATTGTGCAAAAAAAAACAAGGGCGGGAAAACTAGTCAAATCGCGACAGCATGTCCCGTCACATTATTCACGGGCGCTGAAGTCCACAGCAAATCGCGAAGGACTCGTCCGTCGCCTTCATGTCACGACAGGTCGATATGTTGCTATGACCATTAAAATGCGACGGCCTTGTCGGTCGCCTTCAGGACTCGACAGCCAACAGGTCGTGATGACCAAGAATCACGACGGTTCTATGCATCACGTTCTTGAGGGGTTTTCAAAATATGAATATAAAAATTGTGCAAAAAAAAAAACAAGGGCGGGAAAACTAGTCAAATTGCGACAGCATGTCCCATCACATTATTCACGGGTGCTGAAGTCCACAGCAAATCGCGAAGGACTCGTCCATCGCCTTCATGTCGCGACAGGTCGATATGTTGCTATGACCATTAAAACACGACGGCCTTGTCGGTCGCCTTCAGGACTCGACAGCCAACAGGTCGTGATGACCAAGAATCACGACGGTTCTATGCATCGCATTCTTGAGGGGTTTTCAAAATATGAATATAAAAATTGTGCAAAAAAAAAAGGGCGGGAAAACTAGTCAAATCGCGACAGCATGTCACGTCACATTATTCACCGGGCGCTGAAGTCCACGTGACACACAGTTCCATGTGTTAGAGCTACCAGGTCAAGCATATAAGCACGACGGGGTGTTCAGTCACCTTTTAGGTAAATGCGATAGGGTTGTACGTCACGTTGATGCAGTGAAGAACACGACGACTGGAGTGGTCGCATTCATGGATCTTGCCCGAAAACAGTTAAAACGATGTCATTCGTTATGATTGACCTATAACTCGAAATACAGAGGTCCTTGGACAAAACTTTGAACACAAAAAGTGTAGAGGACAACGAGTAGAAGACAACTACACCTTTGGTTCGACCCAATTTGACCTCGGTAAGCATGAAACACAATATGTACAAGAAAAGTCCTATTTATGTGAGACTCTTGGAAAACACTTAATACAACCAGGATGCTTCATGAAAATTGGGAAAAATAGATGCATATGTAACTAGACCCGATGCTATTTCCATTGGTATGTGCTACATTTAGTTTAAGCTCAAGAACACCTACCTTTGGTCGATGCTAAGCAAGGTCTTCTGCAAGTCGATGCAGAACGACAATAGAGGAAGATGGCTCTGGTTGGGGGTGATCTCCTCCTCCTCTGGTTCTCTAGCAGTCCTCCTCACGACCCCAGCTAATGGTAAACTCATCCCCAAGGGTCTTAGGAAGAGTATTTAAGTGTCTAGGGTTGTTTAGTAGTCCAAATGTGTCTAGGAAAAGGAAATTTTGAGTTTTGATAAATCCCTCATTTAGTTTGAGAATTCCCATCCCAATTAGAGTGTGTGAGCTATTTGAAAACCTCCTAGTATGGTTAGGCATAAATTTGAGTTGCTATATTAGTCTAATTGCCATTGATTTTGCCCTATTTGCCTCCTCCTATTTTCTGCTCAATTAGGGTTACGAATTTCATGATATTTTCTCACTTGAATTTATTTGTGGGACAAAAGACATCATTTGGTCCAATTATTTCATTGGGTTGTTAATACCAATTGTTTAGAGTCCATCCATGATCTTTATTTTATTTTTGGACTCACTTAAGTATGTGTGATAATGATTTTCTGACTTATTCCGTAATTATGATAATCGGTCGCAACACGCCTTACACTCGAACAATCGGATTTTCCTTTCCACGAATTTCTTCATGGGTCATTAGGGAGTATCATTTATTGTTGAAGTATGATTTTTACGAAATTTTCCAATGGGTTTTCATACATACAATAGTGGCAAGTACGTTTTTTACTAATTCGTTAATATTAAAATTATTATTTCAATTATTTCTAATTACTAAATTTTTCAGGGTGCTACACCCTCCCCACTTAAGAGAGTTTGGTCCCCAAATTCATAGATATGATATACAGAACAGGAAAAGTTGTTACGTACTTGTGAATAGTTTTGGAAACCTTTTGCGCATAGCTTCTTCTATTTCCCATATATCATCTTCCTCCAAGCATTGATTCCATCTGACCCTGTGATACCATAAATTTTCATTCATTTTATATTGTGCATGTATATTTACTTGTTGTGTGTATAGCATATGTATTCAATTGTGCATATTACCATTTCTATACTTCTCATGAGCACATGCATGTATATACATGGTATTTTAGGTGAGAATAGGCAATTAGCTAAATTGATGTATATTGTGTATACTAAAATCCTAGGCAAATAATGCTTAAGTAATATCACACATGTTTAATCTAATTACCGATGCACATGTTGTATTTATCTATTTCATGCATAATGTACATAACTATGTTGTATATGTGTGTGTATGTATTTATACATATGTCAATTCAAGTGTGTGCATGCAAGAATTATTTTGTTGTATAGAGTATTCTTAGTTAACTTATTCCATATCGCATCTTAACAATATTATGCATGTACTATCTAAATCTTGAAGTGCATATTATACTACTTATTCCATGGATATTGTGTGTAAATATATGAAGTACATATGTATATAGGTATGTTATCTTATGCATGTGATATCTATCTATCAAATCCTATGTACATCAAATCATCTATAGTATATGAATAGTACTTAAATAACATTGTGCATGTGATGGGTAATTTATGCTATAGGCCATGTAAGTACATGAAAGTTATTTTTGTACAAGTATATATATGTATAAATGTGCATGCATTATCTAGCTATCAATGTATGTAGATCTCATGCATATTGTACGTGTTATGCACATAATAAGAAATCATTATCATATATTTTGTAAATAATTATGAGTTTATTTCCGAGCATGCAAAAATATTTAAATGTATATGAATTATTTAATTATTGATGTGCCTCTTGTATTTAATTATTTTATACATGTGGTAAGTAACCATGGTGTGTATATGTACATATGTACATATACATATGTTATTCTTGTTTAAATGAAATCTATCTACTTTAAGCACGTTAAATTATTTATGGTGTGTAAAGTACTTGAATGGTAATGTACATGTAGAATTTGACTAATGAGGAGCACATTTCATTATAAGTCCATGCATAATGTATGTAATCATGTAAAGTGCATGTATATGTGCATGTATGTATATTATTGATGTATATTATCCTTAATTATGATTAGTGTAAGTTATATTTAATTAAATATTATGTAATGCATGTACTTTATGTGGTAAGGATATATGTAACTATTTTTACATATACTAAATTGTTTTGGTGTATTTATGCATTTATTTTAAGGTTTGATGGAGTTTTGACTCCACTGTGCAGTGGGCGGCCAAGACCTGGACGCCAACTGCCAGGACTGTGATTGGCATCCACATCCCAGGACGCCAATACACAGTGGGCGGCCACCCCCTGGACGCCAACAGCCTGTTGGCGGCCAGACCCTTGACGTCAACTGTGCAGTTGACCACAACCGATGTTGACGTCAATATCCTCCTGCATAACGGTTCCAGATTTGTTAATGCTCGCGTTTTGGCTGGTTCCAGATTAGAAAACCCATCCTAATGCGTAGGAAACCTACCCTATTGTGTACCCCAAACCCCAAGCCTATAAAATACCCATCCTAGGTCGAGGAGAAGGTTTTTAGAATTTGGTGAAACCCTTGGACCTGAGATGAGGAAAAGCTGATCTTTGGAGGACTGGATCCGTCGACTGGAGGTGTTCCCCGAGGAGCTACACCAACTGGAGGATAGCCTATGCATAGGAGAAGAGATCCCAACTCCGAGGAACCGTTTACATCAACAGAAGAACCAGATCTAAGGCATTTCTGAGCACCTTCTTGGCAGGGCCAAGGAGGGCTTCACCGACGATTCATGATCTTCGTAGATTTTTTTAGAGGCAAGTAAACCCTAGATCTCAATATTATACATATCCCCTTAAGTCTTAGGATTTTTACAGATTTTTCCTCGAATCCTAGAACCCCAAATTCACCCTTGTATGGAGTGCTGCCTGTGTGTGCTGCTCGAAGTAGATTGGCGGCAGCATCTGCTGTAGTCAAGTTCTTCAGTTGACGACAAGGGATGCTGCAGTTGAAAGTAAACGGCCACATCCCTTGACGTCTACTTCTTCAGTGTCCTGAAATTTTGCTTTTTGATCTCTTTAAGCTGTTTAAATGATTTTTGGATGTAGTTACATGCGATAAATTTTGTGGGTGATTGTAAACAGTCATTAGGTCATATCATGGGGTTGCCCTAATTTTTTGTGGACTGTGTTAATTATTAAAATTCAATAATTGCATTATGAGCATCATATAAACATGATTAAATCTTGTAAAAATAGATTTGTTGTAAGATAGAGTTCTATGATTTTACATGACAGCATGAGGTCTGCTATTTGAATTCTAAACTGTTAGCACCCTACCATGTTCATATGTACCATGTATAAAGATATTTCAATGAATATGTCTGAAATATTGTTTAAATTTTAGAAATTATGTTTAGTGTTCAAAAAATCTGGAAAATTATATATGTGATATGTTTACTGCTATTAACCTGTGATAAAAATTTAGAACTAATCTGATGACAGTAATTGTAATTGTTAGTTAAATTATGGGAACTATTCACATTTGATATGGTAGAACTAATCTTGTGCAATTCAGAAATTAACAGCATGTTTAAGACTGAATTATGAGTTGTTTTATTTTTGAAAATAGTAGTATCATGATTAGGATAATTGAGACATGTGAAATTGATAAATAAGATATGTAAAGTGATCAAATAGTGTATGTGAAAAATGTAAATAGAGTGTGAAAATGTGATGAAGTGAATGTGTAACAATTGGGCCAAGAATGACACTGCCACTCTAGAGGCTTCGAGAACTGTATATAGAAAAGTCCCTATGGAAGGCTCTATGTGTGAAAAGTATGACCTAAGGGCATTAGGAAAAATCTGGAGGTGGACAAGTACCACTAGATAGGGTGGAGAGGGCTTCTCCCGGTCTACGCAGTTACCAAGATTCACCACTACATTGCCTAGGTGGTGAGTATGTGATTATGAGTTGTGTTATGAGATGCTATGAGTTGTGCTATGAGATGAGTTATGAGCTATGAGATATTGGTTTGCGTCTTCTAATGGTAGTTAGGACTATGTGTCATGGCATTTTAAGAGTTAGAATATGAATAAAGTGTAAGATGATATGCGAATGTGGCACGTGATGAGTGCAAATGATATGTTATGTGATAAGTGAAAATAAAAGAGTAAATGACATGAAGAATATGTGAAAAGATATGTAAGGGAGAGTTAATGTTAATGAGAGTGTGCTTGCATATGAAAACCAATGTATTAATGCAATATGTTCATGATTTCATGTATTAATTACCTCAATAGCAATATCATGTTAGTATCATGTCATGTAGATTATTGTTCTTCATGCAATAGTGTATGTGAATAAACATATGTAACCATGTCATTTATGCAACATGAAAGATGAACATGTAGAATTGTTGAATGAATAAGATAACATATGCACAAATGTAAATCCATGTAATTGAATGTAATTCATGTCAAAACAGCAAGTGAAGTGTAGTTATGAATGTGGTAAATCCATAAAATAATGTTTAGGTTCCATGCTAGATGTGATGTCCACATAGTTCATAAGTCCATGTTTGAAAATGGTACATGTTTGCTAATTAATTGAACATGTTCTACACTTTTCATTCATGGTATAAAACGTGAGATCATGTGAAATGATATATATTTACATTAAAATAGGAAGCAAAATGTGCTATTAAATATGAAAAATGCATGTGAAAATTAAATAGTCATCATGCAAGGTTGTTCATTTCTTTATGCTTAATTCTATGTTCTAGTTGTAGAAATATATCATGAAATGGATTAAGGTTTGAATGGATGATTCATGCTATATGTTAGGAGTAGATAACATGCACAACGTATAATATAGTACCCATGATTTAGAATAAACACGCGATAGACTAAAGCATGTTTAAGTGATTAAAATATGCGTTGATAGTTAAGAGTAAGTACCATGTGTATTTTGTAGTTTAAATGATAGTATGTATTCTCTAGTGTTTAATAGCTTAACATGAATGTGATATGTTTAAGATTAAGCCTTTGGTTTGCTTGCTGAGTCTCTCGACTCACCCTTGCTTTGGCGTACAGGTGAGACAGGTATTCACTTTTTGGAGGAAGGCATAGCGGAAGTTGATCTCTTGGAGAAGTAGCTTTTGAGGAGAGATTATCAGTTGTACCTTTTTTTTTCTCATAGCATGAATAATGTAATTGTATGGACAATATTGGACAATGTAGTTCTTTTATCATGTAATAATGTGGACATTGTGATTTTTTTTTCCGCTATATAGACTGTGGAATGTGTGATGGTGATGGAATAAATGTTGAGTAATTATTTTATTTCCGCTGTTATCAATTGCTATCCACGTACTTTTCAACCTAGTGGCTAGTGTTGGGTTATTATCCCACTGTGACGATGCTCTTTATACCGATGGGGATTGCTATAATCGTACGGATATGAGGAGGGTCGTTACAGACCCTCACCAAATGGATAACCTTGTTCCTTAATTGGCGCAATTCACAGTCTACAATTTCAATCGGCCTTTCCTCATAAGTCCCGTCTTTGTGGAACTCCAGAAGCTCATATTCTATGACGTGATAAGGATCGTGTACATACTTATTCAGCATAGATATGTGGAATACATTGTGTACTCCATCTAGTTGCATTGGTAACACCAAACAGTATGCAACTTCACCTACTTTTTCGAGGATTTCGAAAGGGTCAATGAATCTTGGAGATAGCTTGCCTTTGATTCCAAACCTCCTAATTCCACGGCCTGGGGATACCTTTAGAAACACATGGTTGCCCACCTGAAATTCCAGATCCCTTCTCCTAGTATCTGCATAAGCCTTTTGCCTCTATTATGCCACTGCCATTCTTTCTCTAAAAAGCTTCACTTTTTCTATAGTTTCCCTTAACATCTTTGGTCCTAACAATTGTCTTTCATCGACCTCATACCAGTAGAATGGAGATCGACAGCTCCTGCCATAAAGTGCTTCAAATGGTGCCATTTGGATACTGGCTTGATAGGCGAATTCCACAAGAGGTAAATGTTCATGCCAACTACCTCCAAAGTCCAGAACACATACTCTAAGCATATCTTCAATTACCTAATTTGTTCTTTCCGTTTGACCATCAGTTTATGGATGGAAAGCCGTACTGAAGTTCAATTTAGATCCCAAGGAATAATGTAGTCCTTTCCAAAAATGGGATGTAAATCATGGGTCTCTATCTGACACAATGGACACAGGTACTCCATGTAGTATGACGATTTCTTTTATATACAAGGCAGCTAGGATGTCCACTGTCCACTTGTTCTTAACTGGAAAGAAGTGAGTAGACTTAGTTAAGCGGTCGACAATCACTCATATCCCGTCGAATCTGTTGGATCGAGATGGCACGATAGTTGTCCTAGAGGGGGGTGATTAGGACTTCTTACACTTTAAAATTTTTATCTAAAAGATAAACAACACTAAATAACTTTGTTAGTACTTAGTGTGGTGTGTGTGAAACAAGTGAAAACTTGGCGGAATCAATCACACAAGAAGGCACAAGAATTTTATCCTGGTTCGGCCCTTCCCACATGGAAGTCCTACGTCTAGTCCCCAACAAACCACTTGAGATTTCATTAACTACCAAGAAATACTTGGCCTTCTCTCAAATCCGAGAGGTACTACAAGCCCACTTGCTTCCCAGCAAGTGTTCCCTTAATCAAGGGGTACAAAGACCATATATACTTGTAGATCTTCCCTTCACAAGAGGGGAACAGTAGGATACAAACCTCCTGCGGGTTTCCTTACATAGAAGTATGAAAGACTTGTATGTCTGCTCAACAACAATGAGCAAACACAGAGGTTTAGAAAGAGAAATAAATGAAAGTGGAGCTCAAGCTCTTTATGAATCAAACAGGTCGACTGAAGAAAGTCAGAAATGCAGTAATCCACCAAGCAAAGAAGACTTCTAATTGCCAATGGAGAGCTTGAAGTCTAAGACTGAGGAGTGGCTCTTCTAGCTTTCGGATGGGAGTGAAGTGTAAGCTTCTAAGTCTTCTATGTATGTGTCTCTAGATCTCTTCTCTTCTATAAGTGTGTGACTTCAAGCTTCGGCTTCATATATATATAAACTTCAAATTTGACAGTAGCAGAGATAAAGGACGTAAAGTATGAAAAGACAAGACAACTTGAAAAGTACAAGACAAAAGTATATGCCTCCATACATACCTTCAGAGGTAGGAGAGATAAAGGACGTAAAGTATGAAAAAGGTTCAGATAGAAGTTCAGATCAATTAAAGAATGAACAGACAGTTGCACAAGATTTCTTTCTAAAGTCATGGGATTTCTGACAGTAGCAGGTAGGTTCTGATAGATGGCCCATACAGCTAATACTTATCAAGCATTTAATGACCATCCATCAACCAAAGATCAACTTATCTTCCTGTCAGTGAAAGAGATAACAAATATATGTCATATATTACAGATCCCAAAAAGGATACTTCTTAGATAAATAATTTTGAATAAAAATTTTTTCCGGCCAAAAAGATAATTGAATTTTAACTAAGGAAAAAATATTTCAAGGAAACTATCTCAATGTAAAAGATATTTCAATTTACAACTTATGTAATGATGTATATTAATTTGTACTTACTGATAGAGGCTTGAAATAACATCTAAGTACATATATACAGAAGTTAATAAGAGACACTTTGACTTTCAAGAAGTCAGAGTAAGACATAGCAATACAACTATAACAGATAATAAACTTTGACTTCATAAGGAAAACAGCTACTTCGACTTCATTGAAGTCGAAGTAAGAAAGCAATGACTTTGACTTCTTGGGAAGTCGAAGTGCCAACAAATAGATGGCGGACTTCGACTTATATGAAGTCGGAGTACGTTCAACTTCGACTTTCATGGAGTTAGACTACGGCTCAATGGATAATCAATCAGTACAAAGACTTCGACTTTCAAGGAGTTGGAGTACAGCCAGACTTCAACTTCTTAGGAGTCGGAGTAAGGCTCAATACATAATCAATTGGTACAAAAACTTCGACGTTCAAGGACTCAGAGTTCTGTCAGACTTCGACTTCTCAAGAGTCGGAGTACTGCCAGACTTCGATTCTTAGGAATCGGAGTGTTACCAGATTGTTCATCAATTGAAGCATTACTTCGACTTTACAAGAGTCGGAGTCAGGAGTCGGAGTTTGTGTGATATACAATGTATGTTGTGGACTTCGAAAAATTTCGTTGTGATGATACTTAGGTTCTGTGTAGGCATAGTCTTTGACAAAAAGTATGTTTGTATACATAAGAGCTTTTTGATTTTCATAAATGGTAAAGGCGAAGATATTAAAATGTTTTGTCATAGCAAAAAAATATTATGATAAATGTTTAGCAATAAATTAGCGAACAAGATCGGAATAGTTGCTCAACAATTCTCTCCCTTTTTGTTAATGACAAAAACTTTTACATGGTCAGTGAAAATAAATTTGATTTTGCATAATAGTTGATTTTTGTCTTATTTCAAAAACAGGTCAATACAAAAACTGCAAAAACAATTGTTTTCTTTCTCCCCATTTGTGACATTAACAGAAAGGTTAAAATATACACCAAATGGAGAAACAAGCTTATATTGATTGCTGTAATGATTACATCATGAGGTAAAGGTGGAACTAGGGAGATACAGAGAAGGAGGGATGCGAACCAGAAAAGGCTGAAGAAGATCCCATAGTTTCTTCTCGTTGTCAGGGAAGAAATTTTCAAACTTAAAAGGATCTATTCTGTAGGAGGGTCGTATGGAAGGGAGTTTCCCATAAGACTTAACATGCCGGCGATGATACCAGCTGAGTCGCTTGTGGTACTTGTCATCAGACAAGGTAAACTTAAGGGGAACAAATTTCTTCTTAGCAGCTAAGGAAAGGAAGTCATGAATAGTGACATTCCAGAGAAGACCTTGGGAGTGAGCTACATCCTTAGCCTGATAGTAGATGATGTACCTTTGAATCCATTTGTCAAAAGTAGACTTCCTAAGATTGTCATATCCTTTGAGGAGAAAAACAGCAAGAGATAGCTTAAGTTTTCGACATTCTGCACTTAGTTCAGGATATGCTGCTGCCCATTCATCTTCGTTTAGTCTTTCAGACTCTGCAAAGCAATGCTGAAACTCCTTCATCTGCTAAGAACTCTTGGGAGCATTCATGATTGCAAATCTGTGGAAGGATAGCTTGATATTGTATTTGACTTTAAATCTGGCGGCTATCCTGATGTGCCTATTGAGGACTAATGTGCAAGCTGTTTCTTGGAGGAGATGGCACCTACTAAACTGGGATGCAGTCCAGAGGGCAAACCGATTGTCATGGAAGGAGTAATAGGTTTGTTACCTTGAAGTAACATCCTCCATTGCCCTTTATGTTGGGTTGAGTGTGTTTTGAAATTTCCTAAAGTTGTATTTTAATGATGACTAATGATTATCACTCATACTTTGATTTTGATGATGACATATTGTGATTTTGATGATGACATGTTGAACATGTTATACATTTTATACATATCACAATAATGCTTAAACAACATGTTTTTGATGTTTAATATCTCATATTTTAATGATAATATCTTGTACTAATGGCTTATGTGTTAAATTTTCAGGAATATCCAGATTTCGTCATGGTAGTGTCGACACACCCATTGATGGTGTCGACACTGGGTCAGAATTCCTGAAGCTTTTTCATGAAATCAGGGTCAAGTGTGTCGACACAGTCCATGGTCGTGTCGACACTAGACCCAGTTCCCAGGAGAACCAGTTGCCTGACTGGGACAGTGTGTCGACACAGCCAGTGGCAGTGTCGACACTAGACCCAGCATCTAGAAGACCCGTTTTGCGTAAATGGGACAGTGTGTCGACACAGTCAGTGGTAGTGTCGACACACTTCGGCTGAATTTTCATCTTAAGATCCATCTGGACACGTGGCCTCCTAGGGATCAATGGGATTGGTCTTGGATCATGTGCCCACGTACCCTAAGGCTCCTGATGAACATGTGGGGCTATAAATACCGATGTGTTTGGTACTCTAAAGCTATCCCACATAAGAGCAAGCCAAGAGCATTCTGGAAGAGGGCAAGAAGAGCGGGAAAAAGGCATTTGCAACTAGAGGAGCAGAGCAGCGCCGCCAAGGGAAGAAGAAGGAGAAGAAGAAGGAGAAGAAGAGAAGGAGCTTTTGATTGCAGCAGTGCTGGTCCAGAAGGAGATCCAGCCGAGTCTGTACTTGGTTAGAGTGTCAATTTCTCTGGGGAAGCTGTGTATGTGTTCTACACAGTTCTCCCAATTCTATTTGTCTTTACCATTTCTATTGTACTGAGATAGATCGTGCTAGAGGATCTATACTCTATGTGTGCTTGTTCTAGCAGAACTTGGATCTATTGTGGTCCAGAGGTTTGAGTACTTTGTACTCTATTTTGGAGCCCTAGTGCTCTGGTTTGGAGCCGTTGTGCTATGGTGCTTGAGCCGTGGTGCTTAAGGGCTTGTGAATTTGATGAATTCACAAGTGGTCTGTGGAGTAGGTTGTCATGCCTATCTCGTGGGTTTCTTTGAGTTGTTGCACTCAAAGAGGTCAGAGTCTTCGTGCTCTAGTTTGTACTACACTTGTGCTAGTGGTTCCTCCGTTGTGAGGAGGTGGACGTAGGAGACACAAGTTGTGTTCTCCGAACCACCTTAAAAATCTTCAGTGCACTGTGGTTTGTTGTTCTTATTCACTATCTTTACACACCACACTTGGATCTGATCGAATTGTGTGTTTTACTTATTTTAATTCTGCTGCTATACACATAATTTCTTAGTTCATTTGCCAAAGTCACCTATCCGATCCCCAACAACTAGTATCAGAGCGGGTCAGAGTCAATTCTATACTCTGAGGTGCTTTGGTGAATTTTCTGTATTTCAGATTTTGATCACTTGCTCAAATTGCTGTGTGTTTTAGTTTGATTGTCTTTATCATGGACTCTAGAAGTTTTGTTGCTGAAGGTCATTCAATCAATAGGCCTCCATTTTTTGATGGTACTGACTATCCTTACTGGAAGAATAGGATGATGGTTTTTCTTCGAGCACAGAACTATGAAGTATGGAGAATTGTTGAAAAAGGACCAATTGAAGTCACTGGAGATGAAGATCAATGGACCAGGGAGCAGATCAGAAGGGTCACCCTGAACTATAGTGCCATGAAGATGTTGCAATGTGCCATCCATCCAAAGGAGTATTCCAGAATCTCTATGTGTATGTCTGCCAAGGAGATGTGGGATAAATTAGAATTGCTTTATGAGGGCACATCTCAGGTCAGGGAGACTAAGGCTAACATGTTAGTTTCTGATTATGAATTGTTTATCATGAAATCTGATGAAACTATATCTGAGATGTTTGCTAGGTTCATGGTTAACATCAATGGTCTTCGATCTTTGGGTAAGGAATACTCAAATAAAGAATTGGTAAGAAAAATCTTGCGCTCATTATCTTCTGTATGACACACTAAAGCAACTGTCATTGAAGGTTCAAAGGATTTATCCAAAATCACATTGGATGAACTCATTGGATCATTAATGACATATGAGTTAAATCTTAAGAGATCAGAAGAACACATGCTAAATGTCACACCCCGACGCGGAATATCGGAGCGCGAAGGTAGTTGCATGAAAAGGGTATAGAGCGAGTACTAGACATCAAACCATTGCACATTGAATAATACTAAAGTAAATCGTTCTCATTAATAACTTTTCAAATGTCTAGTTACATCCACTAATATCAGAGCCATTCTATAGGGCCCAATTACATTGCCAAAAAGGAAATAACTAACTATAACTCTAACATAACGACTCGAGGGCACTCCTAGCTTCACTCTTGGTCATTCCCCTCTTCGTGAGTGTATGTGTCTTCCTCGGTCTCACCTGAGAACACAACATCAAATAACATAGGGTGAGCGATAACGCCCAGTAGGACTTAAATCTCAGGCTCAAGCAGGCTTTAAATAATTAACACATTTAATGGCAGAGTATCTAAAGATAGCAGGTACAAGAGAGTCAAAATATAGCAAGAGATAGCACAACAGGTAACAAGATAGCACAATAGCACGAGATCGAGTATAGTTTCCAAAAATAGCACAAGCATTGAGTATAGCACGAATAGCAGAATGGCCATAGCACAACTAGCACAAGTATGGTAATAGCACGACGAGTATAGCACTTGTTTGTCATTATAGACATCGAGAGAGTATAGCACGTTTTTGTGTTTTGATTGACATATAGATAGTCGAGATAGATAGCACTTGAGTGTAATGCCAAACACTCTGATCATTTAACTCCCATGGGCACTAGCACTTTCGGGCGCACATCCCAGGACCAGATCGGGCCCTTTATATATTGCCAGGCATTGGTTATATTGTTTATCTTTAGACAATCAGTCAATGGCCAATATAGAGTACCAAGAAGTAGATGAGAGCACTAGATGAACAGACGAGATAGTAGAGTGAATGTGAATAGACGAGCGAGTAGAGTACATATAAGAGCTAGTGGACATTGCACGTAATGCGACGAGTAAACAGGCGATAGTAACAGTTGCACAACACGCGCACGTCGTATTGGCAGTCAGGTGGAATTCACGATCTTCCCCCTGGCCATGTTATGCACAAGTCCAGAGGTTCGACGTGATTCAAGGTAAGAGTGAATCTTCTAATAGCCGTTTGGATCATATTGATCCCTAAAGGTGTAAGGGGTGTTAGGGTACAACCGGCTCATTGACCATGTGGGAATCCATGATTAGAGGAGACTTACGGAGACCTTGTGCAAGGGTTCACTAGTCCGGCGAAAGGAATATCCGACGGAGAGTTCACCACAAGCCAAGTAAAGTGTGTATATAAAACAGGTACTCGACGTTCTAGAGGAATTCTAGAACAGTGGAGCATCGATATCGGTATATAAACAACGCAAGAAACGAATACAAGTCCTTTAAAATAGGGCAATTAATATACTTCATTGCAATAAATTACCAGATACCATATGAGATATTTTATGCCAGATTTCAGTCATGTATGGGTGGTTCATGTGTGTGCATGTGTAAGAGAAATCATAGATAGAAATAAGTCATGAATATGTATTTTAAATCATTCAATGTAGCTCCATTTTTAAAACACGTTTTTACTGGGGGTATAACTGTAAAAAGGCGTAAGAATTATTTAGAAAGCGACAGAAATAATTTTTTATGGGTTTTCATCAAAAACCTGTGAAGGCGACATAGGGTTGTAAGGATGGCGACAGGGGTAGGGCACATAGCGACAGGGCCTGCAAAGGGTCGCGACAGGGCTGTCTGCTCAGGCGGCCAGAACGCGACGGGTGTCCTGTCACATTCAGAACGCGACAAGAAAGGCGTCGCGACGGGCTTGAGAAGGCGACATGTCGGGCCGTCGCGTTCTCAGGTCCGTGGCCTGGGTCTGACAGAGCTCTGATCTGTCTTGGATTGCGGTCCAGAAACTTGCCTTTTTGACATAGGGTAGTTCAGAAAATCATAACTAATTGTATACACTATGAAAAATCATGAAACTAGTTTTAAATTAATCTAGACATGCAAGGGTACTTCCAGTAATTAGGAATTTGAAAGCAATCATGGTATCGACATAGTTCTAACAAGTTGAACAAGTAGCAATCTGATTCCAGGTGCAGCAGAGATGAATGATTTAATTCGAGCAACATGCTTGATAAAAATTAGGGCTTTTAGGGGCGAAAGTTACCTAATGATCATCAGTATCTCCCATAAAAATTTCAAGGCATGGGATTTAGTAATCATGGAGAACAAGAATTATGAAGAGGGTTCGGGGTCAAGAGAGTTGCAGAACTTCAAAATTTAAGAAGAAAATATTGGCTGATGGAAAATTATGAAATTTGAGGGTTTTGTTCCTGATGCATGGAACAATCTACAGACGAAATATTAGGATTTTTGCTTGTAAGAATGCCTACCTTTGACTCGATTTGTCTTCTAGGGCTAGAACTTGAAGAACGAGGAAGAAGCTCCAAGAACTCCTTCTTCCCACGAAATTCTCTCCTCCTTGGCCTCTTCTCCACGTCCAACAACCTTTGGCAACGAGCTAGGGTCGGCCAAGAGGGTTTAAGAGATGTATTTATGTAAACCCAAGTTCCTATTCCTACTACTACTCAAATTTCTCTAAATTCTGAGATTTCCTAACTCCACCTTTCCTCTCTTGTTTTCCAATCTCTAATTGGGTTAGGATAGTATCTAAATTCGTGCAAGACTATATGGGGTAGGTTTAGGAATCCAATTCCAACTCTAATTGCCACTTTTAATGCTTTAATAACCCCTTTCCATTTATGAAATAATTAAACTCCGAATTTAGGGTATTTTCTTATTATTCTCCCTTTGTAAATTCATATTTTGACCCAATAAATTCTAGAGGGTCCATTAAGCAAAGCCCATTACTCTTTTCCATTTAATGGGTTTTATTTAATACTCTTTTCATTTAAATATCCATTTAGCTAGGTTTTAATTCTTTATTTAAATTTTTATTTTTCTTAAAAATTCAGGTTGCTACACTAAAAACAAAAACCATTGCTCTTAAAACTTCATCAAGTAATAAAGGAAAATCTAAAGAAAATTCTGAATCTGAGAAATCTGAATCTAATAATGATAATATTGCTTTCATCACTAGACAATTTAAGGCATTTCTGAAATCAAACAAGAAGAATTTTGGCAATAAGCAAAATGTCATGTCTAGTAAAAAGAAAAACTTCTCCCATGTTGATCATAAGAAAACTGATGATGTTCTTGTGTGTTACAGGTGCAATAAATCTGGACATATGAAGGCTGATTGTCCAGATGCTAAAAAGGACAAGTACAAAACCCACAAGAAGGTGTTTCACAAAAAGAAGAACAAGGCCATGGTTGCTACATGGTCAGATGATGAAAGCTCAGATTGCAATGAAGAATCCTCAATTTCAGATGAAAATGAAGTTTGCTTCATGGTTGGAAGCAGCGAAGAACAGGTAGATATATCCTTTGAACTATTTACTATTGAAGATTGGCAAGAAGCATATGGTAATTTAGTTGAAAACCTTTCTGATGTTAGAAAAGAAAATAAATACTTGAAAAGAAAAATTGAAAGCATTCTTCATGATACTTCATCATCTGTAAAGATTTCTGAATTGGAAGCTCAAATTTCAGACCAAATCAAAGAAAATGATGAACTGTTGATTTTTGTTGATGATCTGATATTGAAAATTCAAAAATTGAACAAAGAACTCATCAATTCTGTTAAGAAATTTGAAGAAAAAGAAAAGGAAAATCATGAAAATTTGAATCAAATTGAAAAACTCAATCTTTGCATTAAAGAAAAAGAAGATATCATCAAGAACTTCACTCAAGGGAAAGACAATTTGAATGCTCTACTTGGAGTTAAGATGAATTCAAACAAGTTTGGCTTAGGTTTTGAACCACAAAATTTAAAGAAAACTGAATCATCTTCAAAGCAAACAAAATCATTAAAAATTCCTTTAATAAAATTTGTCAAGGCAAGCTTATCTGAAAACAAAGGAAAAATTCAAAAACAAAAAGAACCTGAGAGGTCAACACATACCCTACCTAGGTCGACATACACTATGCAGAGGTCGACCTATCCCAGTCAGAGGTCGACCTACCCTTCTTATAAAAATCACAAAAACTTCAAACCAATCAATAATCATCTTTCTCATGGAAATTGGAATGTTTTCTCATCTTACAATTCAAGATGGAATAAGTCTTGGAACCAAAGGTACAATGGTAACCAATGGTTCAATCCTTATTTCTATCATTCATCTTTTCCAGCATATCAACAACAATACATGCCATGTTTTTCACAATGGAACAAATCAACTAAGAGGTATAATGTTAAGAAAATTGAAAAACAAAAAGTTGAATCTTTTGTTTCAAAAAACACTGTGAAGAAAAATACACAAATTTGGGTTAGAAAGGATTTGTTATCTCTTCTCACTCAGGATGTTGGTACCAATCTCATGTGGGTACCAAAAACTTTTCTTGTCTAATTTGTTATGTGCAAGAAAGTCGTGCATCCAATTCCAACAACATCTAGATTCTTGACGGTGGATGCTTACGGCACATGACAGGAGACAAAAATACATTTTCATGCTTGATTGAAAAGGAAGGTGGATCAGTCACCTTTGGAGGTAAGAATAAAGGAAAAATAATTGGTAAGTCTTGCATTACCTTAAGTGATGATGTTTGTTTAGTTGAGGGTTTGAATTACAACTTGCTTAGCATTAGTCAATTATGTGACAATGGTCACAAGATTCTTTTTGAACATAATTCATGCAAAATAATTGACTCCTCTTCTGAGAAAATTAAATTGATTGGAAAAAGAGAAAATAATGTCTACATAATTGATTTGTGTGATAATTCCTCTTTAAATGTTTGTTTGATTGCAAATAAAAATGACACTGCTTGGTTGTGGCACAAAAGGTTGGGTCATGCAAGTTTCACAACCATTAGTAAACTCATAAGAATGAATCTTGTAAAAGGTCTTCCTGAATCTTTCCCAGTCATTGACAATCCTGTTTGTGGGATATGTGCTCAAGGAAAACAAACAAGAAAATCTTTTAAAGTGTTCAATGAAGTACTTTCATCTAAACCACTTGAGTTGCTTCATATGGATCTTTTTGGTCCAACCAGAACTCGAAGTCTCAGTGGTAATAGATATGGCTTTGTGATCATTGATGACTTTACAAGATATACTTGGGTCTTATTCTTATCCCATAAAAGTGATGCATGTTTAGAATTCAGGAGATTTTACAATTCTGCCTTAGTGGGTTTATCTTTCAAACCGAATTCCGTTTTGACATATCATGGGGTGAATTTGAAAATAAATCATTTTCTGATCTCTGTACTGAACTGAAAATTCTCCATAAGTTTTCTTCCCCTAAAACTCCAGAACAAAATGGAGTTGTCGAAAGAAAAAATAGAACTCTTGTGGAAATGGCCAGAACTATGCTCATTGAAAGTAAACTGTCTAAATCTTTTTGGGCAGAAGCTGTAAATACAACTAATTTCATTTTGAAGAGAGCATTAGTAAGACCAAAGATCAGAAAAACCCCTTATAAGTAGTTCAAGAATAAAAAGTCAAGTGTGTCATATTTCAAAATTTTTTGTTGCAAATGTTTTGTTCACAATAACAACAAAGAAAATCTTGATAAATTTGATGCAAAAAGTTTTGAATCAATCTTCTTAGGTTATTCTGAAACTTCGAGTTTATATTTTGAAAAATAAGACTGTGGAAGAATCTCCACATGTCATTTTTGATGAAAACTTCCAAAAGATTGACATTCTTACTTCATGCAGAACTCCATTATGTGATGATGAGGATGATTTTCTTGAACATCCATCTACAAATCTTGAAGAGCTTCATCAATTTGAAAGAAATGAAGTTTGGGATTTAGTACGAAAACCTTCAGATTTAACTTCTATCATTGGAACTAGATGGATTTTAAGAAATAAATTGAATGAATCTGGTCAAATTGTTAGAAATAAAGCTAGACTTGTTGCTCAAGGGTATAACCAAGAACTTGGTATTGATTTTGAAGAGTCTTATGCCCCTGTAGCAAGACTTGAAGCTGTTCGAATATTCCTTGCATTTGCTGCTTCTTTGAAATTCAAAGTATTTCAAATGGATGTCAAGAGTGCATTTTTAAATAGATACATAAAAGAAAATGTTTTTGTCAAACAACCCCCTGGTTTTGAAAATGAAAAATTTCTCAATCATGTTTTTAAACTTAATAAGGCTCTTTATAGTCTTAAACAAGCTTCAAGAGCTTGGTATGACCGGTTGAGCTCCTTTCTTGTAAATAAAGGTTACATAAGAGGAAACATTGATCAAACCTTGTTTACAAAAACTACAAAAAATCATTTCATTGTTGTTCAAGTTTATGTTGATGATATCATTTTTGGATCCACAGATAATAATTTGTGCAATGAGTTTGCCCATCTTATGCAATCTGAATTTGAAATGAGTCTAATGGGTGAACTTACATTCTTTTTAGGTCTACAAGTACATCAAACTATTGAAGGAATTTTTCTGAGTCAAACAAAATATGTCAAGGAGTTGCTCAAGAGGTTTGACTTCCAAAACATCAAACCATCCAACACACCAATGGCCAAAAGTGTAAGACTTGAGAGTGATACTACTGGTAAGCCTGTTAATGCTACACTTTACAGAGGTATGATTGGTTCTCTTCTTTATTTAACTACCTCTAGGCCAAATATTCAATTTAGTGTCTGTATGTGTGCAAGATTTCAAGCAAATCCTAAAGATAGTCACATGTATGCTGTTAAAATTTTTTTCAAATATCTTCTTTCTTCATGTGATTTGGGTCTTTGGTATCCTACTAGATATAAATTGGACTTGATTGCAAATAGTGATACTGATTATGCCGGGTGCAAACTTGATAGAAAAAGCACTAGTGGGTTGTGTTTATATCTAGGAGGGTGTCTTATTTCTTGGGCTTCCAAAAAGCAACATTCTGTAGCTCTTTCAACTGCAGAAGCTGAGTATGTTGCCGCTGGTAGCTGTGGTACCCAAGTCCTTTGGGTCAAACATCAACTTCTAGATTATAATCACACATTAGGTTGCATTCCCATTCTTTGTGACAACACAAGTGCTATAAATCTGTCCAAAAATCCTATTCAGCATCCCCGCACTAAACACATTGACATTCGGCATCATTTTCTTCGAGATGAAGTCTCAAAGAATTCTTATGAATTCCACTTCATTGACACAGAAAAACAAATTGCAGACATTTTCACTAAGCCTCTTGCAGAACCTAGATTCACTTCTCTTAGAAGGGAACTTGGTTTATGCAAGTTTTCACATGTCTGAAATCTTCATCTCATTTCTTTGTGCAAATAAAAGCCATTCTCTTTTGCAAATAAATTCCTACTTCTCAGTTGCATTGAAATTCTTGGTATATCAAATAGTGATTTGAAGAAAGGCAAGTTAGGCTTGTCTGGACACTTTCACTATGCGTGAGTATATGTCTCCGCTAAGTATCAAGATTCCTTTATGCAATTGTTGATAGGGAGTATTTGTTGAGGGGGAGTCATTGTCTATTCTTCACTAATTTCTCTTGACAATTGTTGTCTTTACTGAGCCCCAATCATCAGAATTTTTGAGTCATTGTGTTATTTTCTTATGAGAGAATTAAGACATTGAAACTAAACTCATTGTGCATTTAGTTTCATTTCAAAGATTCATTATCATTTCAAGGTTAAGTAATCTTAATACTGAATGTTTTTAAAATGATTTGTGAAACACTATTATAGGCACATGAGTGGCTTTAATATTTCACATGTGTATGTTTAAGCTTTATTTTTACCACATGTTAAGAATAATTTTTCTAAATTCGTAGTCATGACTTGTCTGGTCAAAGCAAACATATTCCTACAAAACATCAAAAGACAATAATCTGGAAAGATACAAACAGAGCAATGCAAATTTTTGAACCACTGAGTAACCGGGCCATTTCACCTGAAAAGTGATTTGTTTCACGTCAAAAAGTGGAAATCAAAGTTTTCAACTCTGTATACGATAATGAACACAATAATTTCTCTCATATGTCAATATCACTCTGCCTCATTTATTTTGATCACTTCTGACCATTCATTTCCAACATTTCATTTTTTTGATCTACTACAATGTTTGTTTCTCTCTCTTATCTATCTTTTTAAGGCTGTCAAAAAGGGGGAGAAAGTTCCTTAATAGGGGGAGAAAGTTCTTCAAGGGAAGGTGCATAGTAGAATTCTCTCTCTCTCTCTCTCTAGCTTTCTCTAGAGAGAGAAGCTCTGAGGGCGAGGTGCTGCTGTCAGTCGGGTTCCTTCCGCCTCCCCGGCGGTGGGAAGGAACCTCGATGATTGGCCCTTCCCGGGCGGCGGGCTCCTGTCTGTGAAGCGTGCATGGACGTCCCGGACGTGAGGGTTGCACCAGGAGATCTAACATCTCTCTCTTCGGAGAAGATGTTGCACTCCACCGGTGCGACCGTGAATGCCACGAGCGATCCGGCCCTCGGGCAAGGATCCTCATCAGGTGTTCCTGCTCACATGCCTCCTAGACGTTCATCCTCTCGAGCTTCCTCCCGTGGCCGATCTCTTTCCAGGGGGCGCTCGCTATCTACTCCTTCGGTGCTTGCGGTTTCTTCCTCCAAGAAAGCTTGGAATGAACTATTCACTGGTTCGTCTTCTTCGCCAAGCACGGGTTTACGCCTGGACTTCATAGAGCCTACTTTGCATGAGGACAGGCAGGTGGCGTCCTTCTGTCTAGCAGACTCAAAGGAACTTGAAGGCTCTTGGCGTTATGCTGTAGTGGGTTACATCGTTGGGATCAAAACAGCTTTTACCCCTCTAAAGAACTTCATCGACAAGCAATGGGCTCCCAGAGGTAACGTTGATCTGCATATGCGACTAGGTGGTTTCTTTGTTTGCGTTTTTGCTCTCGAAGAGGACATGCAGCGGGTGTTGGAGGGATTCTGGCACATTAGAGGTCACCCGTTCATTCTTCATCGATGGAACCAAGATGTCAGGATGGAGAAAGCAATGCTCTCGTCTATTCCTTTGTGGATATCATTCCCCAACCTTCCATTGCATCTTTGGTCTCATAAGTCTTTAAGTAAGCTGGGCAGTGTTCTGGGTAAACCGTTGTTCATGGACAAGATGACGGCTTCCAGGAAAAGATTATCCTTTGCTAGGATCTGTGTGCTTATCACTTCGGAATTCAATTTTCCAAAGGAGATAAAAGTGTTGCACTCTTCCGGAGATACAGAAGATATTCCAGTGGAATATGAGTGGAAGCCAAAACCTTGTTCAGTTTGTTCTTCCTTTGGACATGCAGAAGGATCTTGTTCTATTATGGCAAATCCTGAGGTTACTCCTGCTGTTCGCCATGTTAGACGTGAATGGAGACCCAAGGCAGCTCAGGAAGTTAGCAAAGTCATATCGCCTCCTATCCAGTTAGCTAACAATTTCCATGTTCTTCGTAATCTTACTTCTGAAGAAGAGATGCACCAACCTTCTTCACGGGCCATTGCAGTGACTGAGAGTCGGGATGATCAGGAAGAAAGTGCCATCCAGGGTAACTTGGTAGTTTCTGGCATGCAGCCTGTTATTACTATTAGTGAAAAGGCGAGAGGTGGTGGTCTTTCTTTTTCACACGTAAATACCTCCCATGCAAATATCCCAGAAATACCGGATCATACTGTTTTTGCTGTTAAGCAGGGATCGTCTGCTGTTCCTATCGGTTCTACGGTGACCAGTCTTGGGGTAAAACCGGGACCCTCTTATTCCTATGGAACCCACTGTATTAGCAAGGAAAATATTCTTCCTGTCGTTACTGGAGAACATTCTATCCTTGCAGATTCTATTGCCTCGACGGTGACCATGGCTCTTGGTGTAAAACCGGGGGTATCTATTTTTTCTGGGAAGATTAATGATTCTTCTCGTATCGAATCAGTTGCTGGCGAATTTTCTACCCATGCAGATTCTATTGCCTCCACGGTGACCATGCCACTTGGTGTAAGACCGGGGGTTTCTTATTCTTCTGGGAAGGATATCTTTCATGCAGACCCTACGGATCCCACGGTGTCCTCGCCTTCTGGAGTAAAACCGGGATCTAAGGATATCTCTGGCATCCCTATTATTACTGATCCTTCGGAATCCATGAGTTTAAACCCGGGATCTAATCTGGGTATTTTGAAAGGAAGCAGGAATGCGGATTTTGCTGAGGTGACCTTACCTAATGTGCAGCAGCAGGTAGATTCGAACCCTAATACCATTGGTATGGCCGGATCAAATCCTATCTGTGATACCATATCTGAATCTCCGATTCATCTTCATACTTGCTTTGATACTACTAAATTGAAGGATGTCGACAAGATGAAGGTGGTTGGCCGGATTAAGTCAAGGCCAAAGGGTACGTCACACAAATAATTTCCATGCATATTCTTTCCTGGAATGTCAGGGGTATGAATAATAGATCTAAGAAAGTGGCGATTAAGAAGGAGATGGAACATTATAAAAGTGATATCACTATTCTCTGTGAAACGAAAATTAAGGAGGCTAATCTGGGGCATCTTGAGAAGATGTTCGGCCCTCACCTCAGTTTTATGCATAACTATATTAGCTCCTCCCATGGCAGATTGTGGATTATTTGGAGGAACGATCTCTTTTCCTTGTCTCTTTTGGGTGAGAGCTCGCAGCATATGCATGTTACTTGTACCAACAACAATACCTCAGAGTCTTTCATCTTAACGGCTGTGTATGGGTCGAACTTGGTGGGGGAGAGACAGTTACTCTGGAAGGAACTCTCCACTCTTTCTCAGTCTATCTCTCAACCATGGCTTATTATGGGAGATTTTAATACTGTTAGGTATCCGTATGAGAAGAAAGGTGGCCGCAATATTATGCCCAGTCATCTTGCTGACTTCCAAGCTTTCATTGATGAAGCAAAGCTTCTTGACATGCCTCACAGTGGGAATTTCTTATCTTGGTGTAATAGGAAAAGTGGTAGCCAGCGTATTCTTGCCCGCCTTGATAGAGCCCTGGTCAACTCATCCTGGATTGATACTTATGATGATGGAACTTTCGCATATGAAAATATGACTATTTCAGATCACTCTCTGCTTATTGTCAGAACTAGTGACACTAGGAAAGACTCTAAGCCAAGACCTTTTAAATTCTTCAAGATGTGGACTTCTCACCCTACATTTCATAACCTTGTGCAATCTGCCTGGAGTAAGCAAGTCTGTGGGACGTCTATGTACCAAGTTTGTCAGAAACTTAAATTTGTGAAGCATGCTTTGAGAGTTTGGAACAAAACAGTCTTTGGCTCGGTTCAATCTAATTCTTCCAAAGCTAGGGAAGATCTTATTCTTTATCAGAAGCTCCTTGAAGATGACCCGCATAATGCAGCTATTCAAGATAAAGAGAACACATCTCGTACTGCTTACCTTCAGGCGATTGAGACTGAGGAGATGTTTGCTAAACAAAAATCTAAACAACAATGGTTGTCTCTCGGAGACTCGAATACCAACTTCTTTTACGCTGCAATTAAAGCTCGCCGGGTTTTTAACTCTATCAAAAGCTGCAAGAGTACTGATGGTACTGTTCTGTATGGGGACGAGGAGATTAAATGCCATGCTTATCCTTCTACAATTCTTTACTTAACCAAAATCATGACAAGGCCGGAGTAGTGCCCAATTTTGAGGTTCGGGCCACTCTAAATGAGACTGAGATTCAAAATATTATGCAGCCTTTTAGCAAAGATGAGATCCGGAAGGTGATTTTTGACTCTCCCCGTGACAAAAGTCCTGGGCCCGATGGCTTCACTATGGAGTTCTTTACCTCCACTTGGGATATTGTTGGGGATCTGGTTTCTAGAGCTATTCTTTCCTTTTCCAAGAGGGCATCTGGGAGAAGCAAATCAACTCAACTTTCATAGCACTTATTCCGAAGAATCAGAATGCAGATTCACTGGATCAATTCAGGCCTATCTCTCTTTGCAATTTCTTATATAAGGTGATCACTAAACTTATGGCTAATCGGATGCAGCTGGTTCTTCCATCCATTATCAGTCAAAATCAGGCCGCTTTCATTCGTGGTAGAAGCATTCAAAGCAATATCCTTCTTGCTAATGATCTGGCAAAAGATTTACATTCGAAGAGGAAAGGTACTAGAATCTGTTTAAAGGCTGACCTTTGCAAAGCATTTGACTCGGTCTCTTGGGATTTTATCTACTACATGATGAGTAAAATGAAGTTCCCCTCTCGGTGGATTGCTTGGATCAGAATTTGCCTGGAGTCCTCTAGATTCTCGGTTCTTGTGAATGGCAGCCTGCATGGTTTCTTCAAGAGTTCGAATGGTATTAGGCAAGGTGACCCTTTATCCCCCTACCATTTTACTATTGTTATGGAAGGGTTCACGTGTCTCATGGAAACGGCTATCCAGCAAAAACTTGTGAAAGTCCCTACTGCGGCATCTCTGTCTATCTCTCACTTTGTTTTTGTCGATGATCTTATTCTTTTCTTCAAAGATGATGTCAATTCGGCCAGAAATATCCATCATATTCTTGAGGTTTTCTACAACTACTCCGGCCTTCAGCTTAATTCGAACAAAAGCAGATTATATCTTGGCGGTCATGTGAAAAATAAAAATGCTATTCTTGAAGTTATGAAAGTTCCCATGGGTTCGCTTCCTACCACTTATTTGGGCCTTCCTCTAGTTAGTTCATCTCTCAAAAAAACTCACTGTCAGCCGATTATTGAGAAGATCAAAAGTAGAATGGAGACTTGGCGTACCCATCTCCTTTCTAGAGCTGGAAGATTGGAGCTAATCAAATCAGTACTTTCTTCTTTCTCTATTTATTGGTCTGTATCTTTCATCCTTCCAGCAGCTACCATCCAACAGATTGAAAGAATCCTATCCAACTTCTATTGGAATGGTTTATCTTCCCATCGTTCTCCCCACATGGTGAGTTGGAGGGACATCTGTACTCCCAAATCTGAAGGTGGTCTTGGTATTCGGAGGCTTAAAGACTGGAATCTTGCTTGTGCATCTAAGAATCTTTGGGACATCCTTCAGAAGAATAACTCTCTCTGGGTTCAATGGGTGCAGCAGAAGTATTTGAAGAGAGATTCTATTTGGTGTATCAATCAGAAATCTTATCACTCTTCGGCTTGGAAAGGCATTCTAAAGCAGCGAAATTGGATTCTTCAGCACATATCTTACAAAGTGGGCTCTGGAAGTTGCTTCAATTTCTTTTATGATCCGTGGATTAATGGTAAGAGTATCTTCATGCTTACTGGAGATCGGATTAGGCAACATCTTGGTATGTATTCTACTACCACGGTCTCTTCCTTCATCACTGAAGGTCGGTGGAACCTTCCTCCTCCAACTGCAATTGAAATGTATGACATTTGGCCGGACATTAATAACACCGTCATTCATGGTATGGATGAGATTTCTTGGAACTATGGTAAGTTCAGTGTGAAGACTGCGTGGAATATGATAAGAGAAAGAAATTAGAAAGTGGGCTGGGACACTTGGATTTGGAAGGCCCCTACGGTGCAGAAATTCTCAGTCACCAGTTGGCAAGCCACTCTGCACAAGCTCCCTACTATTTCTAACCTCAAGAAGAAAGGCTTTCAAATTCCTAGCAGATGTGTTCTTTGCTATAACTCTGAAGAGAGCGAAGATCATATCTTCTTCAAATGCCCCTACACTATTTCGGTTTGGAAAGAAATTCTTCACCGGCTAAAAGTTAACCGTTCTCCTCGTCCCTCCATTAATGAAGAAATGCATGCTTTGAGAACAAGCTTCAAAACAGATGGTTTTGCTACTTCTTTAGCCCGCCTTCTTTTTAGAGCTACCATATGGTGGATTTGGCGTGAAAGATGCAATAGAACATTTCAGGATATTAGAACTTCTTATATGCACAATGTTCTCTCCATTATCAACGATGTTAGAAGCTGTTTAGAGGCTTGGCCTCACACGAGTACCATCTCTGGTCGGTCTAGAATCCTCTGTATGAGTTTTAATATTAAAATTAATAATACATTGTAGTCACCGGTCTGTGGTGTCACAATGTCGTCTTCTCTCCTTTGTGTTCTGGTGGAAGTCACCGATCTGTGGTGATTTCCCCATTGCTAGCTTTTTGTAATTTCCTTCTATATTAATTTATTCATTTCCTTGGTTGACCGACCAAAAAAAAAGTTCTTCAAGGGAGAAAGTTCTTTATGGGGAGAAAGTTCAAAGGGTGTATATGGTCAAGGGGGAGTTATTGCAGTCAAGGGAGTTAAGCAATTGGGAGATTGTGCATATGTTTTGTCATCATCAGAAAGGGGGAGATTGTTGGGTTGAGTGTGTTTTGGAATTTCCTAAAGTTGTATTTTAATGATGACCAATGAACATCACTCATACTTTGATTTTGATGCTGACATATTGTGATTTTGATGATGACATGTTGAACATGTTATACATTTTATACATATCACAATAATGCTTAAACAACATGTTTTTGATGTTTAATATCTCATATTTTAATGATAATATCTTATACTAATGGCTTATGTGTTAAATTTTTAGGAATATCCAGATTTTGTCATGGTAGTGTCGACACACCCATTGATGGTGTTGACACTGGGTCAGAATTCCTGAAGCTTTTTCATGAAATCAGGGTCAAGTGTGTCGACACAGTCCATGGTCGTGTCGACACTAGACCCAGTTCCCAGAAGACCCAGTTGCCTGAATGGGACAGTGTGCCGACACAGCCAGTGGCAGTGTCGACACTAGACCCAGCATCCAGAAGACCCGTTTTACGCAAATGGGACAGTGTGTCGACACACTCAGTGGTAGTGTCAACACACTCCGACTGAATTTTCATCTTAAGATCCATCTGGACATGTGGCCTCCTAGGGATCAATGGGATTGGTCTTGGATCATGTGCCCACATACCCTAAGGCTCCTTATGGACATATGGGGCTATAAATACCCATGTGTTTGGTACTCCAAAGCTATCCCACGTAAGAGCAAGCCAAGAGCATTGTGGAAGAGGGCAAGAAGAGCGGGAAAAAGGCATCTGCATCCAGAGGAGCGAAGCAGTGCCGCCAAGGGAAGAAGAAGGAGAAGAAGAAGGAGAATAAGAGAAGGAGCTCGTGATTGCAGCAGTGCTAGTCCAGAAGGAGATCCATCTGAGTCTGTACTTGGTTAGAGTGTCAATTTCTCTGGGGAATCTATGTATGTGTTCTACACAGATCTCCCAATTCTATTTGTCTTTACCATTTTTATTGTACTGAGATAGATCGTGCTAGAGGATCTATACTCTAAGTGTGCTTGTTCTAGAAGAACTTGGATCTATTGTGGTCCAGAGGTTTGAGTACTTTGTACTCTGTTTTGGAGCCCTAGTGCTCTGGTTTGGAGCCGTTGTGCTCTGGTGCTTGAGCCGTGGTGCTCAAGGGCTTGTGAATTTGCTGAATTCATAAGTGGTCTGTGGAGTAGGTTGTCGTGCCTATCTCC
Organism: Colocasia esculenta; assembly: GCA_014218235.1. NCBI lineage: Eukaryota > Viridiplantae > Streptophyta > Magnoliopsida > Alismatales > Araceae > Colocasia > Colocasia esculenta. The sequence goes on from CM024764.1 coordinate 35,677,136, forward strand.
TGGGTTTCTTTGAGTTGTTGCACTCAAAGAGGTCAGAGTCATCATGCTCGAGTTTGTACTACACTTGTGCTAGTGGTTCCTCCGTTGTGAGGAGGTGGACGTAGGAGACACAAGTTGTGTTCTCCAAACCACCATAAAAATCTTCAGTGCACTGTGGTTTGTTGTTCTTATTCACTATCTTCACACACCACACTTGGATCTGATCAAATTGTGTGTTTTACTTATTTTAATTCCGCTGCTATACACACAATTTCTTAGTTCATTTGCCAAAGTCACCTATCCGATCCCCAACACTTTATTGACATCTAGTAGACCAAGCTTAAACCTTTCTTCATTAAAAGTCTTCATCCTAGTAAAATCAGTCTGGAGTTCTCTCAGGAGAGTACCAAATAGGTTAAAGAACCTAAGATTAAGATGAAGGTGGACAGTTAAAAGAGGGTTTTGGGACTTGGCTGATATGAAGTTTTTTGCCTCAGACGGGTAGACATTGACAAATTCTGATGGGGAAAGACTGGGCTTTTCTGTGTAATTGAATTTACATCAGTCTCAAGAACTTTGGAAGTTCTGATTAGAAGAGGGAGCCAGTCTTTAAATTTGTAGTCTGGCATCCCATGGACTTCAAGAAAAACATTTGATGAGAGAAATTCTCTGAACAAGTTCATGTGATGTTCAGAGTGATGGGTGAAAGCATGCCAGAAAGGTGGAAGGAGGGAGCCATGACTTTGAGAGCTTACACCAGATGATAGTTCTAGTGTAGAACTGACTGTAGATGAAATAGTTGGTAAAGGGAGAGAGGCAAAAAAGTGTGGAGGTTGAGTGTGATGGTTTGGAATATCTACCTCAAGAGTTTTAAAATGATACTTCAGAGGAAATGAGGAAATGGAAGTATTTACAGGAGGGTCTATTGTTGGTTGAGAAATGGAAGGAGAAGGGAAGTGGGGATAGAAATAGTAGGTTGAAGTGGAGGTGGAGGAGGTTGTTCAACAACTGGGGGAATTGTAGGATCAGAAGCAAGAGGAGGAGTTTGATCAGTGGAAGGGGAAGGAATAGTCAAGGATTGAGAAGGAAAGACTGGTTGACAGGATTTCATAAGCTTCCTCCTAACCCTTCTCTTAAAGTTCTTGACCTGAGGGTCTAACTCCTGATCACTCCACTCCAACTGCTGCTCAGAAGGTTGAACTTCAAGTGCTGGCTGTTGCTGCTCTGATTCTACTGCTTGATCTTTATCAGGCTAAACTGAACTGCTCTCTGGTTGAACACCTACTACCTCAGGTTGTTGTTGTTGCTGCTGGTTCTTCTGCTCAGGTTGAGCAGGAGGAACTTGAGAATTAGTTGTGCCCTGTTGGCACACCAACTGCAATAGAAGGTCCTTTATCTGATGGACCTCCTCAGACATAACATCGAATCTCACATCTAACTTCTGAATCTGCATTTGTAGAACTGTCATCATCTCTTGCTGCTTCATAATTAACTGGACCATATCATCTAGATTCTTGCTAGTCTCCCCCTGAGACCTAGGCTGGGTCTCGACATGTGGTGGAGACACATGGTGGTATTCTTCAAGGGAGGGCTCTACTGGAGTGGTGCTAGGAATATCTTCTTCCTGAGCCACTCCTTTGTCTCTTAAGTCCCTTAGCACTTGATTGATTGTGTCTTCAGGAGCATCATGTTCTTGAGAGGGGATAGAGGGCTGGATCTCTTCTTGTTCTGCTGTTGGTGCTTCTTCTACTCTAGCGTCTTCTTGTGTAGGAATGGAGGAGGAACTCTGTGCCTCATCTGGAAAAATTTTGTGAGTGCACCTCGGGACAGATTCCTTAACCCAAACATTCTGAGATTTATCTTCTAGGGCATAATGGCTTCTCCTCAGGGTGGAGAGCCCTATCTTCTCTTTCACAGAGGTGGACACTTCGTCTCTTAAGTCCACCAAAAATTGCTTGAAAACAAGAGTTAGAAAGGGTCCATAGGGAAGGGACTCTTGCAGGTTCTTGGAACATGCCATCCTTTCGAATCTAATGGAAAGCAAGTTAACCTTGTGCCTCTGAATAGCCCAAAATAACAAACTCCCGTCTCTGATAGTAATGGAAGAATGTGTACCTGCTCTAGGAGTGATGATATTCGAGATGATAGAGTGGAGTATTCTCTTCTCGGCAGAATGCTCGTTGACTAGGAGCCCTTTCTTAGTGATGGAATCTAAATTTCCAATGACTCCTAATTTTTGCTTCTCCATGGACACAACTTCACTGATCTTGTGTCCAAAGCTTGGGCAATCCAGGAGTTCTACTAGAAGTTCTTCTGAAATAGTGACCGTGGTACCCTTAACTGAGCCTATAACCAAACCTTCTGCTGTGACTTTGAGGGATAGATACAAAGCTTTTAGAGCACCCTTAAACGTCGGTTCAAAAATCTGATAGAGCCTCGACCAACCCATGGCTGCTAGGGTTTCGTCTACCCAACTAAGTCTACCCTTCAGTTGACTGAAGTCCACTATTTTTCCTTGACAAATGGAGGCTTTGGTCAAAGACAGTCGTTGGAACTGCTCCGGGGTGAACAGGGTACCCTCAGGAGCCCTAGATGAAGTCATCTAGACAAACGACGAAAGGAGGTCTGAGATAGGTAACATAGAAGATGTAGAGATAGTCTACAGAGGTTAAAGATCCTACCTTTCTTCAAGAAGGAGGTGGAAATCTGCATAGGCTTAGAGCTTAGTTCTGTGGAGGTGAAGAGCGAACACGGGAACTAGGAGGAAGACGACGGAGGAGTCGGAGAGACTTCAAATAGGTGATTTTTCGAAGGAAGGGAAAATGGTCTTAATAAAGAAAGAGGAATGTGTAACGGGCCTAGATGAGGAGATGAAGGGTTGAGATTTAATGAGTGAACGGTTACACTTTGTTGTTCTTTAAATATTATTAAGATAATATTTTTTTAATTAAATTAAGATATAGACTCTGACTTCACAAACTCTGACTTCTTGAGAGTCGCAGTACAAACTCCGACTTCTCAAAAGTCACAGTATCCATAACTTCAACTTCTAAAGAGTCGAAGTATCAGAACTTAGAAAAATTTTACAATGAAGGAAGCATGCAGTATAGAGAATTTTAATCAGGATTGCACATACCTATTTCTCTTCTGATAGATGTAAATCTATCGTCAAGAAGAGGTTTGGTGAATATATCTGCTAATTGATCATCTATAGAAACAAATTCAAGTAAAATATCTCTATTACTTACATGGTCCCTGATGAAATGATGTCTGACCTCAATGTACTTGGTTTTTGAGTGCTGGATTGAATTTTTGGTTAAGTTGATTGCACTTGTATTGTCACAAAGCATTGGAATTCTGTGAAGAGTATGACCATATTCTTCCAGTTGATGCTTAATCCACAGTAGTTGAGTGCAGCAGCTTCCAGCTGTAATATATTATGCTTCTGTTGTGGACAAGGCTACTGAGTTCTACTTTCTAGAGGACCAAGAAATCAAACATCCTGCAAAATTTTGACAAGTACCACTGGTACTTTTTCTATCTATCTTGCATCCAGCATAGTCAGCATCACTATACCCAAGCAATTTAAATTCAGCACATCTGGGATACCATAAACCCAATTTACTTGTATTTATAAGATATCTAAAAATTCTTTTAATAGCATTGACATGTGATTCTTTAGGATCAGCTTGAAATCTAGCACACAGACATACATTGAACATTATGTCTTGTCTACTGGCAATAAGATAGAGTAGTGATCCAATCATACCTCTATAGATCTTCTGATTTGCCTTCTTGCCAAGTGGATCACTATCTAGCTTGATGCCTGAGCTCATGGGTGTTCCTAAGGGCTTACACTTGTCAAAACTATATTTAGATAGTAGATCTGAAATATAATTGGTTTGATAAATGTGAGTACCATCCTTGGTCTGCTTAATTTGCAACCCAAGGAAGTAATTAAGTTCACCCATCATGCTCATCTCAAACTCACTTTGCATAAGATTTTCAAAGAGTTCGTAGAGTGATGCATTAGTAGAACCAAAGATAATATCATCAACATATATTTGGACAATTAAGATTTCTTTTGAAAATTTCTTCATAAATAATGTGCTATCCACTTTACCTCTTGAAAAATCATGTGATATAAGATAAGCACTTAATCTTTCATACCAAGCTCTTGGAGCTTGTTTCAAACCATATTTATTTAAATGGAAAACATGATTTGGATACTTAGTATCTTCAAAGCCTGGTGGTTGCTCGACATAGACTTCTTCTTTTATAAAACTATTTAGAAATGCACTCTTGACATCCATCTGAAATAAGTTGATATTAAGGGAGCATGCATAAGCTAATAAAATTCTAATTGCCTCTAATCTAGCAACTAGAGCATATGTTTCATCGAAATCGATGCCTTCCTCTTGGGAGTATCCTTCTGCTACCAGTCTAGCTTTATTCCTTGTGATCACTCCTGATTCATCTATTTTGTTTCTGAAGACCCATCTTGTCCCAATAACTGGATGGTCAGAAGGTCTAGGGACAAGTGTCCAGACTTGGTTGTGTTGGAACTGGTTATGTTCCTCTTGCATAACTAGGATCTAAGATTCATCTGCCAGTGCATCATTGATTGTCCTAGGCTCTATTTAAGAAACAAATGTAGTAAAGTCACAGGGAATGGTCATACATCTTGTTCTAACCTTGTCTTGAGGATCACCTATAATGTTTTCTTTTGGATGATCTTTGTGATACCTCAATTCTTTAGGTGGTCCTTCATGTGTTTCTTCTTGTTTTTGAAGTTGTTCTAGTGGAGGATCTCCTTTATCTTCTTCTTTTTCTTCAAGTGAAGCTTGTTCTAGATCGCTGTACAATTCTTCAGCAATATCTTCTTCTTCTATTTTCTAAATAGAAGGGTTAGTTTCATCAAATAAAATATGAGCAGATTGTTCTATAGTTAGAGTTCTTCTATTAAACACTTTATAACCTCTAGGTTTTAAAGTGTATCCTAACAGGAAACCTTCATCGCTTTTAGCATCTAATTTACCTAGATTATCTTTGCCATTATTTAAAATGAAACATTTACAACCAAAGGGTCGAAGATGACTAATGTTTGGCTTGTTTTCCTTGTAGAGTTCATAAGGTGTCTTCTTCAAGATAGGTCTGATCATACATCGGTTGACAATGTAGCAGGTTGTGTTGACTGCTTCTGCCCAGAAGTACTTTGGTAGATTATATTATGTAAGCATTGTCCTGGCCATGTCCAGCAGTGTTATGTTCTTCCTTTCTGCTACTCCATTATGTTGAGGTGTTCTTGGCGCTAAGAAGTTGTGTTCAATGCCATTTTCTTTATAGAATTTGACAAATTCTTCACTCTTGAATTCTCCACCATGATCAGATCGAATACTAGCTATTTGAAATTTCTGGTTCTTCTGTACTAACTTGCTAAACTTCAGAAAAGCTGAGAATGTTTCTGATTTGGCTTCTAAAAATGATACCCAATTGTACCTTGAGTAATCATCCATGATTACATAGCCATAAACCTTTCCTCTAAGACTAATTGTTCTCATTGGTCTAAATAAGTCCATATGAATGAGTTCCAAAGGTTTCGAAGTTTTTACCACTGTTTTGGACTGAAATGAAGTCTTGGTCTGCTTTCCTTTTGCACATGCTGTACAGATTCCAGATTTCTTTAACTTTAATTTCGGAAGACCTTCAACTAGATCATGCTTGATTAGTTTCTTGATCACTGAAGTACTAGCATGTCCTAATCTTCTGTGTCATAGATCAGTTTCCTCACATTTTGTGGTTGCAAGACATAGATTGACTTCTTTTAAATCTGCTAATTGTAGAGTGTAAAGATTTTTTATTCTTTGAGCTTCAAACACTGTTTTTCCATCCTTTTGTATTATACACTTATCATTCTGAAACTTGACTAAGTGACCCTTGTCACAAAGTTGACTGATGCTAATCAGATTATGCTTTAGACATTCTACATACATAACATCTTCTATCAAATCTTTTTCTTTTGATCCTGTGGTTCCACATCCTAGAACTTTTCCTTTTCCATTATCTCCATAAGTAACTTGACCAACTTCATCTCTAAAGCTTGTAAATAGTTTTCTATCACATGTCATATGCCTTAAGCACCCAGTATCCAAATACCATTTGGATGTTCATAGGCGACCCTGCAAACAGAACTAAATTTTAATTTTTGGTACCCAAATTTTCTTGGGTCCTTGATGGTTAGTCTTGGGAATCCAGTGCAAATGTCTAGTTGTGGAAGTGCTAATTGTGTGTCCTAATTTATTACAATGACTACACCACAGGTCATATGCATTCTTGGTATGTGTAGTTTTACTTGATTTCTGTTTTTGTCTACAGACATATTGATTAACTTTTATGGGATTTTTAATTTCCTTTTCTTTCACAAAATTTAGAGTTGGATATTTTTCAGGATAGATGCTTTTCTCCTCATCTGATAGAGGTATGTAACCCACTCCATTTTTTTTTTGCCTATTTGAGCATGTTTTATTTTTACAACTAATGATGTTTTACAACTAATGATTTTTACAACTGGTGAGCTTGTCTATAGTTGTTTTTGCATAAATGTTTTCTTCTCTTAATTTTTCTTCATCTTGTAGTTCTTTTAGATTTGCTTCGAGTTCTATGAGTTTTATATTTTTGTTTTTTAAATCCTCACGCAATAGTTCATTAGATCCTTTAGTTTCAGTTAGGTTTTGTCCTAACTTTTCTACTTCATTTTCATTTGTTTAACCACTGTCTTATATTTTTCATACAGTTCATTGAATGCATCTTCCAGATTATCAGAGTCGGATTCTGAACATGAAGTAAAAGATGTTTTAGATTTACTTGGTCTAGTTCTGCCATGAGGGCTAGATTGACTTGTTCCTCTTCTTCTGATTCTGAACTTGAGGAGTCTAAAGTTGTAGCTTCTTCATTATCCCAAGCTGCGGCCATAGCCTTTTTCTTGTATTTTCTGAATCTTCTTTCTTTGCCTTTCTTCTTATCAATTTTTTTGAGCAGGTTCTTTCTTCTTGAGTTTTGGACATTCTAACTTGTAATGTCCAGGCTGATTGCATTCATAATAGGTCGGCTCCTTCTTTTTTTCTCTTTTGAAGTATTTCGTTGAGCTGAACTTCTTTTCTTTGCAAGAATTCGTTGGAGCTTTCTTGACAGCATGGCTTCATCATCACTATCATTTGTTTTCTCTTTTGAATCTTCATAAGAAGAAGAATCTACAACTTTCAAAGCATTTGGCATTTTCCTTTTGGATGTACTTTCAGAGAATCTCTCCATATTTATTTCATGGGCCATAAGAGAACCAATTAATTTATCAATGGAAAGTTTTGCTAGATCATGAGCTTCCTCTATAGCAGTGACCTTAGGGGTCCATGAAAGAGTTAAGGATCTAAGTATTTTTCTGACAGTTTCTTCATCAGAAAGAGTTTTTCCAAAAGAGCTTAGACCAACTACTATGTTTGAAAATCTATTGTACATTTGAGTAACATTTTCATTTGGAAGCATTTTAAATTATTTGTATTGTGAAACAAGAATATCTATTCTAGTTTGTTTCACTTTGTCTAATCCTTCATATGTTACTTGCAATTTATCCCACATCTCTTTAGCGGATTTACATGCTGATAATCTACTAAATTCTCTTTTTTATAAAGCACAACATAGATAATTTCTTGCTTTAAAGTTTAGAGACATTTTATCCTTATTAGCTGTTGTAATTGTAGTAGTACCTTCAGTAGGAACAATAATGAAATCACCGTGTTCTATTACCTGCCACAGATCAAAGTATGTGCCTGTGATGAAGCATTCCATTCACATCTTCCAGTATTGGTAGTCCTCACCATCAAAGAATGGTGGTTTGGTAACTGACTGATCTTCATAGTTGTGAGCTTCAGCTGCCATCTTTACTCAAATCTTTTGATTCTTCTGAGAAGACCTTGCTCTGATACCACTTGTTGGATTGAGATGGCACGATATTTGTCCTAGAGGGGGGGGTGAATAGGACTTTTTGCGCTTTAAAATTTTTACCTAAAAGATAAACAACACTAAATAACTTTGTTAGTACTTAGTGTGGTGTGTGTGAAACAAGTGAAACTTGGCGGAATCATTCACACAAGAAGGCACAAGAATTTTATCTTGGTTCGGCCCTTCCCACATGGAAGTCCTACGTCTAGTCCCCAAGAAACCACTTGGGATTTCACTAACTACCAAGAAATACTTGGTCTTCTCTCAAACCCGAGAGGTATTACAAGCCCACTTGCTTCCCAGCAAGTCTTCCCTTAATCAAGGGGTACAAAGACCATCTACACTTGTAGATCTTCTCTTCACAAGAGGGGAACAGCAGTATACAAACCTTCTGGGGGTTTCCTTACACAGAAGTATGAAAGACTTGTGTGTCTGCTCAACAACAATGAGCAAACACAGAGGTTCAGAAAGAGAAACAAATGAAAGTGGAGCTCAAGCTCTTTCTGAATCAAACAGGTGGACTGAAGAAAGTCAGAAATGCAGTAATCCACCAAGCAAAGAAGACTTCCAATTGCCAATGGAGAGCTTGACATCTAAGACTGAGGAGTGGCTCTTTTTGTGAGACCCCGAATTTTTTTCCCATCATTTTATATTGAGCATGTGATGTTTACATGACATAAATATAGTGTACGTATTAAAAATTTTGCATATTATAACTATCAAATTGTTCATGTGCATATGCGTATATGTATATTATTTTCGTGAATATAAGTAATTAGACAATTTTGTATATAAGGTATTTATTTAAATATTATGCATGATATATTAAAGTAATGTTACACATATAATGTGAAGTACTATCATGCATCTTGTAAGCATATATGATTTTACTTCTGTACATGTATTATAACTAAATGTGTATATATTATCTAATGGTTGAGATGCATATTGTGTTTAATTATTCCATGCATATTATATGTAACTATGATGTGTATATATGTGCACGCATATATTAATCTTGTTCGAATTATATATCTATTTCTAAGCATGATAAATTGTTATGATGTGTGAACAATAATGTGAATCGTGTATGTATCTAAACGTTGTAGGCATGTATATACATATATGTTTAACCTTATGTATGTTATAAGTATAATTACTCATGAGTATACGCATGTATACATATATCTATAGGTCCATCATGTGCAAATGATATTTGTTTATTATTAGCATGCTAAATTGTTTATAGTGTATATGGTACTTAAATAATACGGTGCATGTAAAATATATCGAAATATTATAAGCAAGCTATATTTATGTAAATTCATGCATGTTGTACTAAATTATACTTTGTACGCATATAGATGTATAAATCTAATGTTGTACATATGATATTTACTTATTGCAATAACCATTGACTTGATTATGACATGTATGGTATCTAAATAATAGAGTGTGTATTACATACATATGTATACATATGCACCATAGTTGCATGTATTATGCATGAATATATATTATGCATGGATATATATATTCATGCATAATACATGCAACTATGGTGCATATGTATACATATGTATGTCACTTCGTGCATATTATCTTTAATTGAGATTAGTGCAAATTATACTTATAAATAATGTGTAATGTATATAATTTATGTAATAAGTGTAAAAATATTTAATTATGCTCATACTATATTGTTGGAGCCTAAATGTATGTTTAAATTGGATGAAAATAGGTGTTTGGGCTGTCTGGCACAGTTGGCTGCCAACACTGTGCCGCCAACTTGCAGGCCTGATTGGCGTCCACATCCATGGATGCCAAGGGACAGTGGGCGGCCACCCCCTGGACGCCAATCCTCTGTTGGCGGCCAGCCCCTTGACGTCAACTGTGCAGTTGACTACAACCGATGTTGACGTCTATATCCTCCTGCGTAACGGTTCCAGATTTGTTAATGCTCGCATTATGGCCGGTTCCAATTTAGGAAACCCATCCTAACCCATAGGAAACCTACCCAGAAGCGTACCCAACCCATCCAACCTTATAAAGACCCATCTTCTGGCCACACTAAGATTTTTGGTGTTTTGAGAAACCCTAGTATTTCCTGCGAGAAAAGTTGAAGTTCCAAGGCTTTGATCCGGCGACTGGAGGAGTTTTTGGGATATCTACAATGGCTGGAGTGTAGTCCAACTGTCAAGGAAGCAACCCTAACTCCGAGGGACCGTCTGTATCCACAGAAGAACCAGATCTAAGGCGTTTCTGAACACCTTCTTGGCAGGGCCGAGGAGGGCTTCATCGGCCAAATTTGATCTTCTAGGATTATTTAGAGGCAAGTAACCTATGTTTATCGATCTTAGACATGTCCACTAGGTCCTAGAATTTTTCTGGATTTTTCCTCGAGTCTTGGACCCTCCATTTTCCCCATGCATGTGAGTGTTGTTTGTGCTGATTGCTGTCTGGAAGTTGACGGCAACATCCCCTGCCATCAAGTTCTTGAGTTGACGGCAAGGGATGCCACAGTTAACTCAGTTGGCGGCCAGGACTATGCAGTCAAGCTCCTCCGTGTCCTGAAAACTGCTATTTAATCGTCTTAAATGTATTTAATTGATTTCCTGACATGTGTGCATGCTGTAAAATTTTTGTAAGGTCAAAGTTGATTAGTAGGTCTTGTCATGAGGTTTTCATGAATTTTCATGATTTGTGTTAATTATTAAATTCTGGAAATTGAATTATGAGCATAGAATAACCATGTTTAATTTGTGTAAATAGGTCAGATGTGAGTTAGGGTCTGGTAAGTTTTCTGTGATGATGTCTTGATTATATATAAGCATTGACACTGTTATATTAGATTATTTTACTAGAATTTTTACTTTAGAGAAATTAGTGAAAAATGCACCTGTGATTTAATTTAAATTGTTATAAATATATTATCTATTCAGAAAAAAATTGTAAAATTTATTATATGTTATGAATAATGTTTTTAGCCTTTGATAAAAATTTCATGGTATTTTGATGACAGTAGGCATTATTATGGTTTTAAATGTGAAAATTTCCATGTTGTGCATGTTAGAACTAAATTTGTATAAATTAAAAGTTAGCAGCATGTTAAAAATCTTATTTTAAGTTATTTATCACTATTTAACAGTAAGAAGAATTTCTGAAAATGGAAATGTGAATATTATGCAAAGTGTATGTGAAATGGGATGAAAATATGTGTATGCGCATGAGTAAAAGGTGATAAGGATGATAAAGTGATTAATGTAATATTTAGCCATATGTGACACTACTACCATAGGGGTCTGAGAGCTGTACCATAGAAAAGTCCATATGGATGGCTCAACGTTATGAGATAAATCCTAAGGGCATTATGATAAAATCCTGGAAGTGGACAAGTACCGCTGGTTAGGGTGGAGATGGCTTCTACCGGTTCTGTGTAGTTACCTAGGTTTGTCACCTCATTGCCTAGGTGACAAATATGTGAAAGTGAGTGCTAAGTGTTAAGTGATAAGCACTTAGTGCTAAAGTGAGTGTTTTCCTCTACTTGGTAGTTAGGACTATGTGTCACGGCAATTTAAGAGATTAAATGTGAATAGAAGTGCAAAGTGATAAGTGAATGTGGCACGTGATAAGTGCAATTGTTGTGATAAGTGATAAACGTGAACGCATGAGTAAATGAAATGAAAGAAGTGTAAATTTATAGGTAAGGAAGAGTAAAAGATAATGAGAGTGTAATAACATGTGAAAACCAATGTATTAATACGTGCATATTTATTTTGATGTTCATGCATTAACATCATAATTGTAGAATTATGCTAATATCATGTGATATAGTTTAATAATACCTATATGGTAGTGTGTATGAATATGTGCATGTAAATATGTAAAGAAACGCAATGTAGAAAATTGAGTATGTAGAATTGACAAATGAATGAAATGGCATGAGAATAAGTGTAAATTCATGTAATTAAGTTTAATTCATGTCAAAACAGAAAGCTAAATGAGATTATGATTTTGATAAACACATAAAATAATGCCTAAGTCCATGATAGAATTGTTATTCATTTAGTATGTAGTTCCATGTTCAATTTGTAGATGATTGCCATCCGATTTGAATGTATTTTAAATCTTCAATTTATGTTTAATAAATGTGATATCATGGTGAATTATTCATATTAAAACAGCAAGTGAAACGTGTAAATAAATAAGGAAAAGTGCATGAGGAATATAAATAGAGATCATGTTAGATTTCTATCTACTTTATGTATAATTGCATGATCTAATTGGTAGAGTTGTTCCACAATAAGAAAAATGTTTAGAGTAATAAATCATGTTATATGTTAGGTGTTTAAGAGTGCATATGTTCATACCATGTATGTATCAACATGATTATGCTAAATTATGTTAGAATGCTTAGTATCGTATTACGTAGATTACTAGAAAGCATGCACAAGTGTTAAGAGAGTAGGATAAATTTTACATTAAAACAGCAAGTTAAGTGTGTGATAAAAAGATATAAATGCATGAGAGATTGACTAGATACCATGCTAGAAATGTCTATTATCTTGTACATAGCCTCATGTTTAAAAATGGTAAAATTGTATAATAATATGATGAAGATTTGAACCATGTGTCATAGGATATATCATGTGTAGAAAACATGTGTAGGTGTATGTTATCTTTCATGATTTAACATGAGCATGTGTTAGATGGGAAGGTATTTGGATGAGTTATGTATAGTTAACCATAAGAACTATATGTCATGTGTAATGTTGTGATTAGAGTGATAGCATGTGTTTTTCCTCATTGTTAGTGGCTTATTATGTATGTGGTATGTGCAAGTTTGATATTTTAGATTACTTGCTGAGTCTTGTAAGACTCATACTTGCTTCGGCGTACAGGTGACATGTGATTTCGTGCCTGAGGGAAGTGTAGTGAAGGTTGACGCAGCATACGAGAAGGAAAAATCAGTAGAGTTCACGTTATAGTTATATTTTGTTTTCATAGTTGAATAAAGTTTATTATTATGGACAATGTATGGACAATGTAGTTCTTTTCAAGTTGTAATAATGTGGGCTCTAGTACTTTTTTTACTATGTAGACTGTGGAATGTGTGGTGATGATGGAATGAAGTATAACATTTCTTTTAATTCCGCTGTACTCTTATTATTCATGGACGTATCAACATTATCGTTTAGTGTTGGGTTACTATCCCACTGTAACGGCGCTCTTTGTACCGATGGGGATTGGTATAATCGTACCGGTATGAGGAGGGTCGTTACACTCTTTCTCTTTGAGTGGCTCTTCTAGCTTTCGGATGGGAGTGAAGTGTATGCTTCTAAGTCTTCTATGTATGTGTCTCTAGATCTCTTCTGTTCTGTAAGTGTGTGACTTCAAGCTTTGGCTTCATATATATATATATAAACTTCAAATTTGACTGTTTTGACTTTTAGCCGATGTTCGTTGAGAGGAGGCTTTGATCTTCTTAGGTTTGTCCATCAAATCTGTAGCTCCATGAGTACCAACATCTTTACGCTATATTTTGTAGCTTCATGCTTAAGAGACTTCTTGTCACACCCCTCCAATTTAGCAGCGGAATAAATCGGAGGAAACGTGAACCAAGTACATAGTAGAGAAAACTATGCGATCAGTTGAGTAAATCAGAGCATCTAATGATCAATAATTGAGATAAACTCTTTATTCCATTATAAAAGCACTAAGACTATTACAATCACCAATTCGAAGCCAATACGTAAGGCTTAATGACATCATTACATAGCGAGGGAAAATTCTAAAGTAATAAATACTAGACTCTATGGTACTAGGGTGACTTCATCATGTGACTCCAGGTCGCTCATCACTCCAGTCCGGTCCCATTGGTGTGAATATCGTCATCTAGCTTACCTGAGACACAATAGCAAATAACGAAGGGTGAGCGATAACGCCCAGTAGGACTTAAATCTCAGGCTCGAGCAGGCTTTAAATAATTAATGCATTAAATGACAGAGCAACTAAAGATAGTGAGAGTTATGTAAAGTTGAGAAAGAAAGAGCACAAGTAACATGGTTCAAATAGTAGATGAATCAAGTATAGCACAATGAATAAGATCAAGTCACGATAGAAAGCAACAACGACACCATAGCAAATAACGTCAACGTCAAGCAATAGCACGACACATGTATAGCAAGGAGAGAAAAAGTAGTTGGCCATATAGAGAGTAAATTGCACTTTGATTGATTTTCTTATCAATCGAAATAGTCTGGCACTTTTGATTAACTTTCGTCAATCGAGATAGAAATTGCACTTTGGTTATCCGAAGATAGCCGAGAGAGAGTATAGCACTTGTTTGTCAAAAGACAACGAGAGAATATAGCACTTTGTGTGTCAAAGACATCGAGAGAATATAGCACTTTGTGTTGATTGTCTTAGATTAATCTTGATCATTTAAATCCCGCGGGCAAATGGCACTTTCGGGCGCTCCTCCTAGGACCTGATCGGGCCCTATTGCGCTGGCATTGGTTTTATTGTTTATCTTTAGACAATCATTTAATGGCCAATAGAGAGTACCAAGAAATAGATGAGAGCACTAGATGAATAGACGAGATAGTAGAGTGAACGTGAATAGATGAGCGAGTGGAGTATAGATGAGAACTAGTGGACATTGCACGTAACACGTCGAGTAAACAGGCGATAGTAACAGTTGCACAACACGCGCACGTGGTGTTGGCAGTCAGGTGGAACTCACAACCCTTCCGCTGGCCATGTTAAGCACAAGCCTAGCGGTCCGTCGTGATTCAAGAGAAGAGCTAATTTCTAATAGTTGTTTGGATCATGTTGATCCCTAAAGGGTAACATAGGTATTAGGGTACAACTAGCTCATCGACCATGTGGGAATCCATGATCAGAGGAGACTTACGGAGGCCTTGTGCAAGGGTTCACTAGTCCGGCGAAAGGAATATCCGACGGAGAGTTCACCACAAGCCAAGTAAAGTGTGTATATAAAAGCAGGTGCTCGACGTTCTAGAGGAATTCTAGAATAGTGGAGCGTCGTTAACGGTATTCCCAAACAACGCGAGAAATGAAGACAAGTTCATTTAAAATAGAGCAATTTAATGTACATTATTGCAATAAATTAACCAGATACATTACGAGATATTTTGTGCCAAGTCAAGCCATATTTGGATGGTTCAAGTGTGTGAACGTGTGAGAAAAATCATAGATAGAACGATGTCGTGTTATTACATTTTAAATCATTCAATATGACTCCTTTTTATAACATGTGTTTTTAGCAAGTTTGATAACAAGGCAAGAAGTGGATAATCAGCAAGTAGAGAGCATGATCATGAACTTAAAATCAATTAAAAATGATGTAAACAAGTTTTAACTTTGATATGGGTTGATAAATGCATGTTAAGACTTTCTAGAACCTTCTTAGAAGAGATCAAACTCACACATGCAAGGAACGACGCAAAACGACGGAAACCATGATGTATGCCTTTTAGAAGGCAAACGCAATCCCATCCCTTCACTTTCTAAAATCATAACTCATTGATTTTTCATTCAAATCTCACACATGAATATACCAAATTGAATCCCTTTAAATGAGGAATCCATCAAAGAAAACGGCTCGTCAATCCGAGGTCTATAAAAAACGTTATGGCCGATTAAGCGGACACAGACAGAACGCGACGCATTGCCTGTCGCCTTCTGAAAGTGAACGCGACCATGAACTTGTTGCCTTCTGAAAAAGACAACGAAACGGCCTGATTTTTGGTATGGGTCGCGACCATGATGTTGTCGCATTATGGTAGCGACGTGTCGACCTGTCGCTACATGAAAATGACGTTTGGGTTGCTTTTTCTACCTATTTCCAACTCTGACTTGGATTGGGTTTGACAGCTGTGGGTTTGAAAAATCAAAACAAATGCTAGGGTGATCCAAATCGAGTGAAACCACCTTTGTTAGTTAGATTACTTCCAATACTTTCTACAATAGAAAATAATTGAGAAACAAAGGTCGTTTGACTATGTAATAAAACGTATCGTGACTGACTGCGTGTATCTGACATAGTGTTAATGTTCGGGCTAATACTCTTAGTACAATCAACAAAAATTGGGGAAAACAGTGCCAAATGAAAGTAGACTCATAAGGTAACAAGATCTCTGTTGAACACTTGGTCTAAAAACGACTCCACAAATAGGTATGGTACTTGTAACACAAGTCAAGGTTAAACCGCAATAGTACATTGTCGAAATCATGCAAGATTTAATTCGTGAAAAATGATGGATAAAAATTAGGGCTTTTAGGGGCAAAAGATGCCTAACATCCATCAGTAACTCCAGTTAAAATTTGAGAGCACGAGGTTGAGTATACATGGAGATCAAGAATAAAGAAGAAGGGTCGGGTTCATCATATTTTCAGAATTTCAAAAATAGAGATCAAAAGATTGGCTCGATGAAAAAGAGTGAAACAAGAGGACTTTTGTTCCTGATGTATGGAACAATCTACAGATGGATTTAATTGAGTTTTGCTCGTGAGAATGCCTACCTTTGATTGTTTTCCTCTTCTAGGGCTAGAACTTGAAGAACAAAGGAAGATACTTGAGAGAGCCTTCTCCCCACGAATTCTCCTCCTCCTTGGCCTTCTCTCCACGTCCAGCAAGCCCCAGCAAAGTTTTAGGGCCGGCCATAGAGAGTTAAGAGAGTATTTAAGCTAGTAAGGGTTCCTATTCCTACTACTACTCAAATTTCTCTTTAATTACGAGATTTCCTAACTCCTTCTTTCCTTCCTTGCTTTCCAACTTCTATTTGGGTTAGGTTGAGGTCTAAATTCGTGCTAAACCATATGGGGTAGGTTTAGGAATCCAATTCCATCTCAAATTACTTATTTAATGCATTAAATGCCTCTTTTCTATTTAAGTAATATTTAAGTTACGAATTTAGGGTATTTTTCTATTATTCTTCTTTTAAAAATCCCTATTATGGCCCAATAAATTTTATATGGTCCATTTATCAAATCCCATTATTTATTAGATTTTATCTTTTGGGATTTCCCTTTTAATTAGGAAATAATAGAGTTACAAATTTTATTATATTTTTCTTACCTAATTTATTCATGGACTATAAGAGGTCCATTAGTCCAATTCCGATAATGGGTAATCATTTCATGATGTTGGAAGTCTCTCCGACATGATCGTTTAATTTATGGGCGCAGTATCTTTCCGTGTTAACGGTTTTCCGACCTAGTTTCTTAATTTGGATAATTAGTCACATTGTGACGTACACTTAGCCAATCAGATTTTTCGTTGCACGAATTTCTTCGTGGAACACTTAGGGATAATATTTGGGGTTGATTTATAATTATTACGAAATTTTTAGACCTGTTCTTACACATACGATAATGGTACGTATGTTTCTATTATTCTATTTTTATAGAAATTTATTATTTCAAACTTTTTAAATACTGAATTTTCCGGGTTGCCACACTTCTCATGATTATTCTGTAGGTTCCATGCTCAATGTTGAAGGCTAGCCATTCTTCATTACTGCAAACCTGAAAGGACAAGACAAAAGCATATATCTCCATACATACCTTCGGAGATAGGTGAGATAAAGGATATAAAGTATGAAAAAGGTTCAAACAGAAGTTCAGATCATTTAAAGAATGAACAGATAGTTGCACAAGATTTCTTTCTAAAAGTCATGGGATTTCTGACAGTAGCAGGTAGGTTCTAATAGATAGCCCATACAACTTATACTTATCAAGCATTTAATTCTTGACCATCCGTCAACCAAAGATCAGCTTATCTTCCTGTCAGTGAAAGAGATAACAAATATATCTCATATATTACAGATCCCAAAAAGGATACTTCTCAGATAAATAATTTTGAATAAAATATTTTTCCCGCCAAAAAGATAATTAAATTTTAACTGAGGAAAAAAGATTTCAAGGAAACTATCTTAATGTAAAAGATATTTCAATTTAGAACTTATGTAATGATGTATATTAATTTGTACTTACTGATAGAGGCTTGAAATAACATCTATGTACAAATATACAGAAGTTAATAAGAGACACTTCGACTTTCAAGAAGTCGGAGTAAGACATAGCAATACAACTGTAACAGATAATAAACTTCAACTTCAGAAGGGAAACAGCTACTTCGACTTCATTGAAGTCAGAGTAAGAAAGCAATGACTTCGACTTCTTGGGAAGTCGGAGTGCCAACAAATAGATGGCGGACTTCGACTTATATAAATTCGGAGTACGTCCAACTTTGACTTTCAAGGGGTCAGAGTGAGGCTCAATGGATAATCAATTGGTACAAAGACTTCGACTTTCAAGGAGTCGGAGTACAGCCAGACTTCGACTTCTCAAGAGTCGGAGTAATGCTCAATACATAATCAATTGGTACAAAGACTTCGACTTTGAAGGAGTCAGAGTTCTGTTAGACTTTGACTTCTCAAGAGTCGAATTATTGCCAAGACTTCGACTTCTTAGGAGTCGGAGTGTTACCAGATTGTTCATCAATCGAAGCATTACTTCGACTTTACAAGAGTCAGAGTCAGGAGTCAGAGTTTGTGTGATATACAGTGTACGCTGTGGACTTAGAAAAATTTGTTGTGATGATACTTAGGTTATGTGTAGGCATAGCCTTTGACAAAAAGTAAGTTTGTATAAATAAGAGCTTTTTGATTTTCATAAATGGTAAAGGCGAAGATATTAAAAGGTTTTGTCATAGCGAAAAATATTATGATAAATGATTAGTAATAAATTAGCAAACAAGATAGGAATAGTTGCTCAACAGAATCCACTTCTAGACTTGGGCAGTCTAAAATGAAGTCTATCCCTACACCTTCCCATTTTTAGGCTGGGATTTCCAGGGGTTTAAGTTTGCCCGCAGTTCGCAAGTTTTCTGCTTTGACTTGCTGACAGGTCAAGCATCTAGCGACATATTCTGCTACCTCCCTCTTCATGTTTGGCCACCAAAAACATCTTTTCAAGGCTTGGTACATTTTAGTAGTTCCAGGGTGAATCGTATACCATGTTTTGTAGGCTTCATCCATAATTGCTTTCTTTGTCTCCGCATGGTCGGATACACAAACTCGGCCCTAGAACAATAGTCTTCCATCTTCTGCTATGGCGAAGTCTGGCCTCTAGTCTAGGTTAACCTTAACTTCCACGAGCATGGGGTCATTGTCTTGAAGCACTAGGATGTCTTCAAGTAGGGTAGGTTGTGCTCTAACACTAGTAATCACACATCCCTTTCTTTTGGTGTCCGCATCTATATTTAACTGGGCAAAGCCTTCTAATAAGCTCCATTCTCCCACCATGAGACTTAGTAAGGTAGCCATTGGCTTTCTACTAAGAGTATCTGTCATGGCATTTGCTTTACCTGGGTGAAGTCAAAGTCTTTTAGATACTCCAGCCACCTCCGTTGTCTCATGTTCAATTCCTGCTACGAAAATAGATATTTCAAAATTTTATGGTTAAAAAAAAAACAATGGATGCCTCACCATATAATTAATGACGCCATATCTTCAGTGCGAAGACTACAGCAGCAAGCTTCAGATCATGCACAGGGTAATTATCTTCATGCTTCTTCAATTTTCTGAATGCATAACATACGACCTTCCTATTTTGCATCAACACACAGCCAAGGTCGATACCTGATGCGTCTATGTATACTTCATGACTTCCTCTAGCTACTGGTAACGTCAGTATAGGTGCTGAAGTTAAGTGCTCCTTTAATGACATGAAACTATTTTCACATTTGACAGTCCATGTGAATGGATTCTTCTTCCTAATAAGTATGGTCAAGGGTACAACTATCTTTGATAAGTCGTTAATGAAATGATGATAATAACCATCTAGACCCAGAAAGCTTCTAATCTCTGACACAGTTGTCGGCCTTTCCCAATTCTTCACAGCTTCTACTTTAGAAGGACCCATAGAGATACCTTCCTTGGATATGATGTGTCCAATGACAGATATCTCCTCCATCTAGAATTCACACTTGCTAAGTTTTGCATAAAGTTGATTATCTCTAAGTACTTGCAGAGCAATCTTCAAGTGTTCTTCATGCTCTTCCTTAGATTTGGAGTAGATGAGGATGTCATCAATGAACACCACTATGAACTGGTCTAAGTATGGCCTGTATATGTTGTTCATAAGTTACATAAAGGCCGCTGGAGCATTTTCAAGCCAAAAGGCATAACCACGAACTCGTAGTGACCATATCTACTCCTGAAGGTTGACTTGTGTATGTCCTCTTCCCTAATTCTTAGTCGATGATAGCCCGATCTTAGATCAATCTTAAAGAAGTATTGTGCACTGGAGATATGGTCAAATAGCTCGTCGATGCGGGGCAATGGGTACTTATTCTTTATTGTCAACTGATTTAGTTGATGATAATCAATGCAGAGCCTCATAGTTCCATCCTTCTTTCTAACAAATAATACCGGCGCACCCCATGGGGATGTGCTGGGCCTGATAAAGCCTTGATCTAACAACTCCTGGATCTACCTTTTCAGCTCCTGCAATTCAATAGGGGACATGCGATATGGGGCTTTGGATAAAGGGGCTGCCCCAGGAAGTAACTTGATGGTGAAGTTTACCTCCCGTTCAGGTGGTATTCCAGATAAGTCTTCTGGAAAGACATCGGGGTAGTCTTTGGCTATAGGGATATCTTCCAAGAAACCTACCCAATCTAGTTCTGCCACATTTGGTAAGTGAGCCGATGTGGCCTTCCACCATACCCTAGCATCCTTATTGAACTGGAAGGTAGCAAGTAACACCTTCTCCCGATTAGTGCAGTACATGACTTGGAAAATCCTTTCCATTTTCTCTTGCCAATTATCCGCCTCAGTCGGGTCAGTGTGAGAAACGAGGGGGATTCAAACTCCTGAAGCTACGATGCAGATCGCCAGCTTCATTTCTTGCACCAGCTTGATTTCCCGCTTGTACAACATTTTGCAGGGCCTGAGTTAGTCCTGCCACAGTTTCTTGCATTGCTTCCCATTGGTTGCGGTCCATTGTTAGGGAATTAAAGAAGCTCTTGAGAAAAGGAGAGCAACTAATTAATGTTCTAGTTAAATCATAAATTTTAATGGGTATCAGTGCTTAGTTCATAAAACTAATTTATTCCCCATTATCACCAGGTACTGTATGTATCATCATGACGTAAATTCTTGGATATCACTTAAACCTAGGACTCACATGTTCCTATTGTTTCCTATGCTCTGATATCACTAAACTGTCATGTCCCGAGAATTATGTAGTAGAAATATTTTGAGATTAAAGGTCGATATTCCGAGACATGAGCAGTTGGCAAATACGCCTCTAGCTAGCGAGCAATAGATGTGTAACAGCACATGCATAATAATAGGGCCTAATGATGAACACAACTAATCTTGTATTCCAATCTCAGAATAATACCAACACATACTCTTTCATTGTTGAATTACAGGACTAAGACTCAATAAAGGAAAATTACATATACTCTCACTGCCTACTACATCAAACTACTCTCAAATAAACTAAGGATAGATACTAAGGTTGGAACACGCTCATCACTCTGATGCATTCCCATCAAAATCTTGATCTTCACCTTCCACTTCAATGTCACATATGATGTGGAAAAGTAGGGAATGAGCAAACTAGCCCAGTAGGATTTATATCAATGTGTGGGCATTGATATAAATAATTAACACTTTAGAAAAGGTTAGGCACGACTATCATGATATGCATGAACGATAAATTCAATTAAACATGATACGGCAACAAGATAGATTAATCAAGAGTAATTAAGAAAGAACTAGTGTGACGTAACAAGATAGCACTAGCAGGATGTACAAGCACGTAAGATATCACTTAGTTGCAAGAATGCAAGATGGCCATAACACGCAAGCAAGCACGCACGAGCATGAACTTTTAACACTTAACACTTAATCAGGCACGAAGACACTAATGTGCACTAAGGATCTATGCCACCTTGAATTGCACACTAGGACACATGTATATGGTTTATGTATCTAGCATTCAACATGACACTATTTCCCAACGCAGATTCAATGTCAGTAATCATTATTGTGATGGACCACGTCATTCAAACTCATTAACCTAATAACGGGCTTGACCCAACTCCGCCTCCCATGAACAAGTCGAAGTCTCGCTATGTATATCAACACACATGTCCGTGAAAATATAAAGGAACACACTGATATATATAAGATTCAACAACTCACACATATTTACAATGGATATACATAGCTAAATTTCAACAAAAGTAAAACTCAGGTACAAAAGCCTGGGGCATACCTCGGGGCACAATAGAAAAGTAAATTACACTGCTGGAGGCGTCGACCCAACACCACTGCAATGCAGCTCCGGACTAGCAGACGGGTGAGAAACCTCCTACTCTCCCTCACCTGAGCCTCACGAGCCACTGGCTTAGTCGGGAAATTCCCTCAAAAGACGCAAACCACAAAAACACAAGAGAAGCAGGAGTAAAGCATAGTTATATATAACCAACAAATCTACCTGAGCATGAAACAATAACCACAATGCTTAAATAACATTAAGCTAATAACATGATTTTAACTTTAATAAATAAATGGAAAACCACGCTCAGTAGTACGAGCTAAAGAAGGGTAACGCCAAACACGAGTCTCAAAGACTGGTTCGCAACACCAGCTACAGACCCGGGCAAGCGACACAGGTCTACCTCTCAGCCTCGCAGGTAAGGATGAAAGGTCCAGCTGCCGCTCCACCACAACGGAACCAACAAACTGTGGAGACCACAACTCACCACAACTGTAACTAACACAGCTGCAGCTCCATGCCTGGCACCTTTAAGGACTCTGGCCCAAGCTCCCTAAAGTGAGGCACTGGAAAAAGGACTTAGCTGGGGACCAGTACATCTGCCGGTGTCCGTCCCCCAACCAAGAATGCGCTACAAGTAACTAAAGACAACCACAACACACAAGCCATTGTCCCATTGTCATCTTTCTCTTAACCGGACGTATTACTCAAGCTACGGAGTGAGGGTGTCCAAGAAGACGACACAGACCCTAGCGGTACACAAGTACCGGGAGAACTCCCCGGGCACTATGTACCTGGCTCACAGAGTGTTGCCCAGCTAGCAAGCCCAGATCGGGGGTGAATGGGATTCTTAAAATTTTGATTACTTTAAAACCTGTTCAGAAAAACAATCACACAACACACTTCGATGACTGTTAATGTTAGTATAAAGAGGATAGGAAACACAAGGCAATCAAACAGACGACACACGGAATTTATCCTGGTTCGGACCTCCTCTCCAGAGGAGTCCTACGTCCAGTCCCTGAGCAACAACTCAGGATTTCACTACCCAAGGGTACAGTCCCCCTCAAGGACACTTACACACCCAGCCGTAGCTGGTCTTCTCTTCACAACCCGAAGAGGAATTACAACACCCTGGATCCCACCAGGTCTTCCTTCTACACGAAGGGAAACAAACACCTTGGATCCCACCAGGTCTTCCTTTAACACGAAGGCAAAGAACACAAGAATGTATTCAAGAGATGATACACCCCTAGATCAAGCTTAAGGACCAACGCTCAATCTGAAGCAATGATTGAGAGAGAAAGTTCTATGATGAGGAACACTCTCAATTTACAGAAGCTCTCAAGACTAACACAATGAATGCAGAGAGCTAAGAGCTAGACAATCAAAGGAGTGAGGCTTCGCTCTTTCAGATGTTCGCAGAAAAGCTTGTAAAGGATTGTCGTGAGGGATATTTTCTTTCTGGAGCTTCAGTCTTCTATATATGACTTCCATTTGAAATTTGAACATTGAAATGTCCGTTATCTCTAAGCTCTTGTTTACGTTAGACTGCATGTCACTGTAGAGCTTCTTGTTCAACAGTCTTTAGCTTTCCATCCACGCAACAAGAGAGAGGATCTTCTTCGATGTCCGTTATCTTTCATATTGTCCAACGTTGTATTGAGGTGCGCTGTCAGAGATCTGCATGCATTAAATGCTAAAACAGTAGACAGTTAGGCTGTCTCTTGTTGTCAGTCAACGTTAGAATGATTTTATATCAAAATAGAAGTTCCATTCTGTTCTTCTAAGAAGATGTTTACAGTATAAGCATGGAAATAGAAGATATCGATTGCATGCAGTGCAGTGATATGATCAGTCATAATAAATGCATGGATGTGAGAGAAAAGCGAGGGAAGACTTTGACTTTTCAAACTATCTGAGAATAGGTTTGAATATCAAGTCGTTATAAACCATGAAATCGATATGATCATGACTTATGAAATCGATGTAAAGATGAGTCGTTGTTCATGTGAATCATTATACGTTCATAAACAAGTCGATGTACACACAAATCGTTATTCATTAATAACCGAATCGTTGTAGAGACAAATTGTTATGATACTATCAACAAATCGTTATGAGCAAATCGTTGTTTCACTTATCGAGTCGATATAGTGAACAAGTCATTGCTTAGTGTATCGAATCATTACTGCGACCAAGTCGTTGTGTAACTTAATGAATCATTATGAAACTTAATGAGTCGTTGTGAAACAGAAATCGTTGTGAGAGAAAATCGTTGTTCTCACTTATCAAATCGATGCGATGACCAAATTGTTATGAGAGCAAATTGTTGTTCTCACTTATCAAATCGATGCGATGACCAAATCGTTGTGAGAGAAAATCATTGTTCTCACTGATCAAATCGATACGATGACCAAATCGTTGTGAGAGCAAATCGTTGTTCTCACTTATCAAATCGATGCGAAAATCAAATCGTTATGAACCAAGTCGATGTGATCTCTTAGTGAATCGTTATGAGAGGCAAATCGTTGCGATCTCTTAGCGAATCGTTATGAGAGTCAAATCGTTGTGATCTCTTAGTGAATTGTTATGAGATAGACTTTATTAGAATAACGATGACTTATGAAATCGTTATAGAACATAAATCGATGTGAATGAGAAAATCGTTATAACAACTAGAGAGTCGATGTGTACTTAGAAAATTATATGCTTTGGACTGTAAATGTTGGTATGAAGAATACTTACCAGATTAGGTTGTTTTTCTTTGTTAGATTTCTTGTGCTCGAATCTTATAGAAGATATGTTAGAAATGCACATTGACTTAGTTTTGTTAATCACCAAAATAGATATTTAATTAATTTAAATTACATGGGGAAAATCTGATCATCAATCTCCCCCTTTTTGGTGATGACAAAAGATAGCAACAATGAAAGATGTTCTGAAATAAATCTAAAAAAGTTGCAAAGTAAAATATAAGAGATGTGAAATAAAATATAAGAGATGGATTTCAGAAATACTATATTTCTCCCCCTTTTTGTCATTAAGCAAAAGAAATCATTCAGAGACAAAGAAGAATGATAAAAGAGAGAGAAGAGCAAAGAACTTTTCTATTTATCTTGAGGGGTTACATTAAGGTAGAAAGCAGGAGATAGAAGGGAGGCATGCCGCTGAATAATGTGCAAAGCCTTGCATTCTTGCTCCTCAAAATAGGTCTGGAAAACCCCAAAAGCAATAGAGTAAGATGACCCCATGTCTGCAAGCATCCTCTTGATGTGAAGTTGGCACTGATCTTCTAGAAAATTAGCATATTCATCTTTGCCAAGAGATTCTTTGAAGGAGAAGAAAGATCCAAAGCTGGCAAACCGAAGAAATTGATTGATCTTGACAGGGTAGTGAATCTGATGCTGCAGAAGATCTTTCTTCAAGGCCAAAAATAGCTTGTACCGCTCAACCCATTAAAGGTAAGGGTCCTGAACTAAATTGATAGAATTCAGGTCTAAGAAGGCTTCAGCTGTGAGAGTAGGCTTGCCGACCTTAAACAAGGAGCTGTTCAAGGCTTCCAACTGAAGGGTTGACTGGTTGTAGTGCTTTTCCCAGTCCGTGGGAGAAAGCCTTTCACATTCTGATAGCAGAGGGGCAAGAACTTCAGAGGAGATATGTCCTAGATGAAATTCTCTGAAGATAAATCTTTGGAAGGAGGGAAGTCGACCTTGTTGAGCTGAGATCCTTCCCATGACACGAGCGAATCTCTCAAAAATGACAGGACCAACTGAGGAGTCCATGACAAAGGAGTGCAGCTTAGGAAGAAACACAGTGTCTGGAATTTGTTTGGTGGCGAAATCCACTTTGAAAGAGCAATTGACCGGATTTTCAATTTTTAACAAAGCAACAGCTCCCTGGAACTGACCCAACTGTACTTCAGGTAACTTGTGAAGATATCGATAATCATTGAATAACTGGAAGTACCTGATGAGCTTCACTTCCTTTTGAATAAAAGGTGCCCAGATGGTTTTATGATGAATGACAAACCACTCAGAGAGAGTGAGTGGAGAGTCCCTGGGTAGAAACTGAGCTGACTTTTCAAGAATATATTTTCTGTAGAGAGTCGAGTGCCCTTTAGCCCACTGATCTTCAGATTTGCATTCAGCCATTTTGAAGATTTTGGATTGATCATCTTTTGAGAAGTGGCTGTAGGGAAGGACAACATTGAGGTGATCGGTTAGATTTAGAAAGGGAACACCAAAAATGGTGGCAAGGATACATTTTTGGAGATATTCACGATAGAGTGGTTTCCTTCGATTTTCAATAGTGAGAGAAAACCAAAGAGGAGGAAATTTAGGTTCAGTGGGAAGAGCAAGAGTAGTGGAGAGTTTTCTCTTTTTAGAGACAGGACTAGAAAAGTTAGTCCTGTGGACATAAGAGGCAACTGCCAGAACTGAACGGATGGTGGTAATTTCCAATTCATCCTCAAATTTATTTAGAAATGGACCTTCGAGTTGAGCACCTTCAGGTATATAGGTGACAAAGGAAGGATGAGTAGGAGGATGGAGAAATGATTGATGGGTAGAAGAAGGTGTGATGGACGGTCCATCTAAAGAAGGACCAGAGGAAGAGGAGGCTCTAGCTGATGATGAGGCTGGAGGGTCTTTAGGAACAGGAGGAGGTGGTGGAATGGATGTAGAGGTGGCAGGAGATGGAAAGGATTCAGAAGGAAATGGAGTTGGAGAAGAAAAGGAGCGAGGCAGGGGTTGTTTGAAGGTGATAGGTGCTGGAGGTACTGTGGAGGAAGATGGTGGTGAAGGAGAGGCTGGAGTTGCAAGAGGAGAAGGATCAGGGGCATCGGGAGCGACAACTGGCCCTTCCACTCTTGGAATCTCACCCTCGGAGACCACTAGCCTTGATGGCCCAGAAACATCCTCTATTGGCCCTGACGGCCCAGACTTCACAGCTTCAACCTGGTCTTGCATTGCAGTTGCTGCCTTGTCAACACCCTGTGGCCCGAATGGCCCTGCTGGCTCTTCTGAAATTTGCCCTGATGGCCCAACATCTTGTTGCCTGGCCTCAGAAGGCCCAGAACTTCAGACTGGTATTACAGGAGAAGGAGCAGGAGGGGCATTTGATGACTGTGCCCTGACCAAATCTCCAAGTGTGGTTATAGATTCCTTGATACTTATGAGCTCACTTCGCACCCATCTCACTGCATTTCTCACCCTTCCCATTTCCTTAGCTGAAGTACTCTGGCTTATGAAAATTGACTGAATGTTTGATTGCACAGAGCACATAATCTTTCCATGGTCATCTAGTCTTTTGATAATAGGCTTATATTTATCTTCAGCTTCTTCTTCTTCTGATGTGGCCGCTAGGTAAGGAGAGGAGTTCCCTGAGCCACTTCTTTTCCCTTGACTTCTCTTTCCCTTTTAACGGGCTCCACAAAGTCATCACTGTTATCTGAGGCACTTTCCACAATGCCTTCTCTGAACTCATCAACATTGGGGACATTGGCTATGTGCTTCCCCTGAGAAGCTGCTTGTTCTTCAACAACTTGCTCTTCTCGAATAGGAGTGGTTGCTCCTTGCACAGCTTCAATCACAATCTCCTGCTCCCCCTGAATGGGAGCATCCTCCATCACCACATTTGCAGTGTGGCTTGATGTCATAACTTCTTCTTCAAGAGCAACCTTTGGCACACATTGAGTGCTTGTAATGGAGTCTAGCACTCTTCTAAGGACTGACCCTACCACAGTAGTTGGAGGGGCAATCACTTGCTTTTGCTCGATAGGTTCAAGTGCTCAGGAGGAATATCCTCTATTCTGCTACCTGCTGCTTCTTCTGCTGGTGCTTCTGCCCTGGTATCTATTTGTTCAATTGCCTCTTCTTGAACTGATGTGGCTGCTACTTCCTCCTGAACGATTGGTGCATGATCCTACTGATCCTGAATGCTTGGCACTGCTGCCCTGACAACTTCTTGTTCAAATGGAGCATCTGGTACTGTTGCTGCTGGAACTACTGGAATTTCCTCTTCCTGGACTTCTTGGGCTTCGTCAATGATGGCCTCACCCTCAGCCACTGAGGTCTTAGTCCATAAACCTCCAACCAATGAGAATCCACTTTTCTTCAAGTTTCTACTGCGGATTGTTTGCCCCATTTTTTCTGACACTGCTCCAGATAAATTGACTCCAAAATGTTGAAATACTCTGGTTAGCAGGTGGGCATATGGTAGAGAAACAATCAATTTGCTTTTCTTATCCCAGACTCGAGCATGGGCAAACTTCATTCGCTCCAAAATAACCTCTACCATGTTTATATCCTGGTTCTGGATAGCCCAGAACATCATATCTGAAACTGCCTTTGTACAAGTTGAGAAAGTAGCATTTCTGGGGACCAAAATCTGACAAACTATAAAGTGCAGGAGGCGGTTGAAGGCGTTCATCTGGTTAATGTCCAACTTCCCATCCTTAGGCTTAAACTCGGCACCAATAATCTCTAACCCCTTCACCTGACTGTCCACAGTGCGAACCCCACTGTGACCGGTGGTGCAAACTCCAAATAGAGACTCCAAAAGAGCATATGTGATTCTAATCTGGGTTCCTTTGACAGATGATGTCAAGGACCTGTCTTCCTCAGTCTTCAAGCACACATAGAAAGCTTTGACGAGATCTAGGTAACTTACCTCTGATAGAGTTGCTAACTTTGTCCATTTCATCCTTTCCACTGCTGCAATAACACTGCACATTGCATTCTTCTGCAAGTCCCCGACATCCACTGTCTTGTTTCCACATAGCTTGATCTTTACGGAGGTAAATCTTTCTTGCTGCTCTGCAGTAAGAAACTCAGCTCCGTAGCCCCCGACGTTGCCGAAAACACCAGAATAGGCCATGGAATTGAATGGGGAAAGTTTTTGGATGATTTGAAGAAGAAGTGAAGCAGAAATCCTCAAGAAATTTCTCGCGGGAAGGAGTTGGAAGCTTGAAATCTCAGAGAGTCGATGCCGAGTCGATAGGGTATCACCTCAGGCAAATAGAAGGAGATGAAGGCGGGATGTGAATCGTTGCCACAACGATTTCAGGATATATAAATTAAAGATAAAGAGACTTTTCGAAAATGGAGGTGACATGATGGCAGAAAACGACAAACTGACTAGTTCGAGACAAATAAATCCTTATAAAATAACGAATCGGCAAGGATATTGACAAACAAGCAATATTTGTGGAATTTTGCTTAAATTCGAGGAGGAAAAATGATTGATATTCTGAAAATTAATATTTTAGTTTTATACAGATAATTCTTTCACAGTTTACACATTCCTAATTCCCTTCTAAGAGAAGTAAATCTCTCTTCAGGTAAGGCCTTTGTGAAGATATCTACTAACTGATTATTAGTATCAATGAAAGAAATATCTATGTTACCATTAGCTACATGATCATGAATAAAATGATATCTAACCTCAATGTGCTTAGTCCTTGAATGTTGTACTAGATTCTTGGTTAGATTTATTGCACTAGTGTTGTCGCATAATAGGGGAATTGTCTTGATCTGAAGTCCATAATCCTCAAGTTGTTGCTTAATCCATAGGAGTTGTGTACAACAACTTCCAGCAGCTACGTACTCAACTTCTGTTGTAGATAATGCCACTGAATTTTGTTTCTTTGAGGACCACGAGATCAGACATCCTGCAAGAAATTGACAACCACCACTGGTGCTCTTTCTATCTACTTTGCATCCAGCGTAGTCGGCATCAGAATAACCTACTAAGTTGATTTCACATGACTTTGGATACCATAAACCTAAATCATGGGTTTTAGCTAAATATCTAAAAATTCTTTTGACACTAATTAAATGAGATTCTTTAGGGTTTGCCTGATACCTAGCACACATACATACGCTGAATAGTATATCAGGTCTACTGGCAGTTAAGTAAAGTAAGGATCCTATCATACCTCTGTAAATCTTTTGGTCTACATTCTTACCTTCCTTGTCACTGTCTAACCCTGTTGATGTGCTCATTGGTGTTGACAGTGACTTGGCACTGTCGAATCCGAACTTCTTTAGCAATTCTTTGGTGTACTTGGCTTGACAGATATGGGTGCCTTCCATTCCTTGCTTGATTTGCAATCCAAGGAAGTAGTTAAGCTCCCCCATCATGCTCATTTCAAATTCTCCCTGCATTAGCTTCTCAAAATACTTGCAAAGAGATTCATCAGTGGATCCAAATAATATATCATCAACGTATATTTGAACAAGTAGCACATTTTTTAGTTTAGACTTAATGAATAATGTGCTATCTACTTTTCCTCTAATAAAACCATGATTTAATAGAAATACACTTAATCGTTCATACCATGCTATAGGTGCTTGTTTTAAACCATATAAAGCTTTATGCAATCTAAATACATGATCCGGAAAATCCATGTCATCAAAACCAGGCAGTTGTTCCACATACACTTCTTCTTTTATAAAGCCATTTAAAAATGCTGATTTCACATTCATTTGAAAGAGTTTTAAATTTAATGCAGATGTATAAGCAAGCAAAATTCTAATAGCCTCAAGTCTAGCTACTGGTGCATAGGTTTCATCGAAATCTATGCCTTCCTCTTGGGAATAGCCTTGAGCTACCAGTCTGGCCTTGTTTCTTATGATCACACCAGCTTCATCAAATTTGTTCCTGAACACCCACTTGGTGTCAATCACTGGATGATCTGATGGTCTAGGAACAAGTGACCACACATGGTTTCTCTTGAACTGATTCAGTTCATCTTGCATGGCTAAAATCCAAGATTCATTAGTAAGAGCTTCATTGACTGTCTTAGGCTCTATTTGTGAGACAAAAGCTAGATAGTCACAAGGAATTACATTACCTCTGGTTCTTACCCCAACTGATGGATCACCAATGATGTTTTCTAGCAGGTGATCTTTCTTATATCTCCATTCCTTTGGAAGATTTTCATATGAGATGTCCTTTTGTTGCAGGTCTTCCAGAGGTGGATCTTCCTTATCCTCAATTGATGTGTTCTTTAGCTTCTTGTATAAATCATCTGTATCATCAACATCACTGTCTACTTCCTTTCTCAAGAAAGGGTTAGTTTCATCAATGATAATATGTACTGATTGCTCAATTAGTAGGGTTCATTTATTAAACACTCTATAACCTTTGGGTTTAGAAGCATACCCCATGAATATACCTTCATCTGATTTGGAGTCTAGCTTACCAATGTCTCTTTTGCCGTTGTTGTGGATGAAGCATGGACATCTAAATGTCCTGAAGTGGCTGATCTTCTTCTTCTTTTGCTTGTACAACTCATACGAAGTCTTCTTCAGAATCGGCCTGATCATCACCCGGTTGATTATATAACATGTTGTGTTGATTGCTTCAGCCTAAAAATACCTTGGCAAATCATATTCTGATAGCATCATCCTTGCCATGTCCAATAGGGTTCTATTCTTCTTCTCAACAACTCCATTTTGCTGTGGTGTCCTTGGCGCTGAGAAGTTGTGCTCTATTCCTTGATCATCACAAAACTTGGCAAATCTTTCATTTTGGAATTCTCCTCCATGATCTGATCGAATGCTGATAATGCTATACTTCTTATCTTTCTGAACCTTTTTACTGAAGCATACAAAACTTTCAAATGTATCATCTTTGTGCTCCAAGAAGGATACCCATGAGAATCTGGAGTAATCATCTGAAGGGTTATGCGGAAATACACAATACGGTAATCTAGAAGGGGGGGGGGGTTGAATAGATTACAGCAATTTAAAACTATTGATGGCTTCTTTTCGATGCTACAGCGATCTTAATGAAATTTGATTAGAATTCGATTAAGTATGAGACCGCTTGAGTTGATCTAAATGAGAACAGGGAATCAAACGTGCGTATGAACACCGTGCCTACCAATCATCTATCGCAAAACGCGAACAAACCACAGAACACGATGATTTAAGGTGGTTCGGAGTACACAACTCGTGTATCCTACATCCACCGTCCACACACACACGCAGAAACGACTGCTTATGAGCGAGTTCAACACAACAACTCAACCACACACACGTTGTCTGATGAAACACGATCAAAACAACCACAAATACGTGAATCAAGCACAAGGGATGCTCGAAACACAACCACACACACACACGATGGAATGGAAATTATGAGATGGAGAAGAATTAGGAATTAGGGAACAAATCCGGTTGGAATTCTTCTCGTGGATCGTCCAAACGCTCTTCAAACTTCGATTGGATGTAGATTGATCGATGTAGAAGGTTGAATTGACGACGATCCGGCTTCAGCTCCGCATAGATGGTGATTCCACGACGATCTGGGCGGAAAGTTGAAGCAGAGCAGCAATTTGGGGCTTTTCCTCTTGGTCCCTTGGAGGCTCTTGGATGGGAGGCTGCTCTCTGCGAATTTGGCTCCAAAAGGATGCTTATATAGTGTTAGGTAAAGGTGGGGGTCGTGGAGGAAGGAAACACCCAAGTGGGGGCCGGATTTGGAAACTCAAAATCTCATGTTTCCGTCGTCTGTCGACAGGTGCACTTGCATCTGTCGACAGGCGCACTCAGGCTGAGAACTGGGTTTCAGGAAATTGAGTTTCTGAGTGTATCTGTCGACAGGCAGTTTGCATCTGTCGACAGATGCACTCAGGAATAGAAAACCTGAGCTCTGTCCTGGGTTGACTGTGTGTATCTGTCGACAGGTACATTGCATCTGTCGACAGATGCACTCAGAGATGCAAACCTGAGTTCTGTCTTGGAATGACTGTATGAATCTGTCGACAGGTACATTGCATCTGTCGACAGATACACCTCTTTGACAGATATTTGTGCTTTTTGCTCATTTCTTCAATGCCTCTTCAATGCTCCATGTTTCATGCTTGTGCACCTACATGCAAATACATTGTTAGTGATATACATTGTATGATTTAGCAATGTTTAACTCAATCACTTTCATGGTGTTTTTCATGTTAGTTAGCACATCAATTTTGCATTAAATCAATGTTCAAGGATGTTAATGTGATCATCAAAAACATGATATATGGAAAACCCAACAATCTCCCCCTTTTTGATGATGACAAAAACATTCAATTGATGCATATATTGATGTTCTCCCCCTTTTTGACAACATACAAAAGGTCAAGTCATGCACATATGGAGACAAATAAACATGAACTGAGTTTTCATTGATTGATCATTGAAATTTCACAGTACATTTGATAATCATTACATGACTCAATAGAAATCAAAAGAAAGGGAAATAACATGAACAAGCAAAAGATGACTAGACAAGTGAGACTAATTCCCAGCTAAGACTCTTAGTGACCTCTAATGACCCTGAGACCCTCTATTCATTGTCATGTCCAGCAGAAGGAGGGTGACGGGATCCATCTCTCTCGGAGTAGAGGTGGTCAAGCCGGTCATCCAGAGTGTTGAGGCGAGCATCCACTTGATCAAATCTTGAAGTCATCTGAGCAAATCCTGAGATCATTTCTTGATGGATTTGTGCCAAGTAATCACGAATGGATTGTTCTTGAGGCACAGGTACATCATCAAATTCTTGAGCTTGGTCAGGCATTTGCTCATCCTGAGGTTCTTCATCACTGCCTTCATTTGCTTCATCGCCTTCATTGTCTTCTTCATCTGTTGAGTCTTCAGCTCCTTGTGGTTCCTTTCCCTTGAGAGTCCTTGTGACTACACCGTCCACAATCTTGTAGCCCATGCCGTTGGCAGCAGTGAGATCAAAAGCACTTCGGGACTTTAATGAGATGAGCTCACTTGGAGGGATAGGAATGCCAAGGAAAATAAGAAGAGAAGTGATGGGGCAAGCATATGGCATTGATCTTTTGGTGTTAGAGAAACACCGACGGATGAGGCTTATCATGAGTTCAGGAAGATTGATTTTTTGACACTTGAGGAAAAATATGAACAAGGATTTATGGACCTCGGTGACTAACTCTCGACTTCCATCCTTCGGGACGATCAAGGTAGTGAAGATGTGATGGATCATCCTGATTAGAGGAGGAAAGGAGTTGGCGTTGAGACGAGCAATCTCCTTGGTAGAGTCATAAGGTTCCAACGTGAGAAGCTCATAGTACTCAGAAGCAGAGGGAGTGTAGTAGAAGAGTTCAACTCCTGAGTTTGGAATTTCGAGGGCTGTGGAGAGAGATTGGCGGTGAGGCGAAAACGAGTGCCTTTCACCGAAGAGTAGAGATCTCCCTGATCGAAAAGCCCTAGGTTATTGTAGAACTCGGAGACGGCAGTTGGAGAGTACTGCAAGTGGGAGTACAAGAAGGATGTCCACCCTTGTGTGTCAAAATAGGGTAGGAGTGAGGGGAACATCGGTGCTAAGGACTCGAAGTCCACATACCGGGATTGGACAATCTTCTTGAAGGTGCCGATGGGTCGGATTAGATGGAGACCTTGAGGAACGATGAGTTCCGGCAACCGATCCTCACGATGCTTGCTGCGACGTTCGGAAGGAGCCCTGGAGCTTTCTCCGGCGTCCGTCGGAGCGCGACGACGGCGAGCGAGAAGCTTCGATTTGGGTGCCATCGCAGGAAGAAGGATGAGAATGGAGAGTGAAGGGAGAGTGGAGGGATCCCAGACGAGGAGCAGCAGGATCGTCGGAGACGGAGCCCTGAAGGGGGAAAGATAGGGGGTTTGGAGAGGAGGAGGAGGGAACGAGAGAGGAGGGGTGAGAATGGGTCGTGGGCGGCCTTAGAATGGATTTGGAAGGTTTTAAAAGAGAGGCCCCACAAAAAGGAGGTGAACCGGCGCGAGGGTTTTCTGCAAAAACGGATCTGGGCCGTCGTCTGTCGACAGATGCCAGTCTATCTGTCGACAGATAACTCCTTTTTGGTTAAAAATTGATTTTTGACAATGTTTTTCAAAGGGACAAGTGTTCATTTGTTGTTTTAAGGCAAAATGGGTGTATGTGCAAGATAAAAATTCATATCCATTATGATGAAGACATGACACAAATCTAAAATGATTTTGAATTAAAACCGATAAGTTCTTTAATTAGATCATGAAGAACACATTTCACAATAGCCAGTGAAAATTAAATAACTCTTTTGATTAAGGCCGTTGAAGAAAAACATGCATCTTAATAGAGATGATAGTCAGATGACAATTGAATTAGATGGCCACAAGAACGTCTTACCGAAGAGCACATTGGACTTGACATAAAAAGTTTTCGGAGGCTTCACTCTATTTCTGGTATGATTTTAGATCTTTAAACAACGAAGATGGAAAAGAGTGGCAATGAGGAGCACTTTCACTTTTTCATGTGAAGGTAGACATTTGTGATGCCAATACCCCCAGTTACTCAATGTGAGTGTCCGTCAAGCCATTGTATAGAGATAATGAAACAACCTTTTGACGCGAAGACCGACATTGGTGATGCCCATGTCCCCGGTTACTTAGTGATTTTCATCATTGCTCTACCTCCATCCCACAAATGAAAGATAAATTTGTTGATTGAACCGAAGAAATAGGTAGCTTTTCTCCCTTTTTTTTATTATTTTTGCTTTTTGTCAAGTACATGAGATTTCTTTAGGCAAGATGTAATGTAGAACATTAAATTCAAGAGCTTTCTGATTTTTCAAATCATTTTTAGATTCATGTTTAACGACAAGGGAGTTATTCAAAGGAGATGTTTAAGAATCATTTGGTTTGCTCATTGTGTTCAAAATGATCTAAAAAGACCTCAATCAAGTGTTGCATCAAACAACATTTAGACTTGGTTCACGACTTTGACATGAAGTGGATATGAAAAGTTATATTGCACACAAACAAACCAAGGTTTACCTTTAAATCAAGTAAGGAACACTTTCTTGAAAAGTATGAAGAAGGAATTGAAAAATAAGGAAGAATGTGTGTATCTGTCGACAGAAGGAATCTGTCTGTCGACAGATGCACACAGACTGATGAATTGAAGTTTCTGTCAGAACAAGACTGAGTGTACCTGTCGACAGATGGAATGAGTCTGTCGACAGATATGAACAGATTGGATTTTTCTGGTTTTAGATTGATTGCACATTGAGTTCAAGGAAGTGAGAATTCAACAAGAAGATGTAGGAAGAGTTTCCTCAAGAAAATACTCATCTATCCTTAACTCACTCCCCCATAGTGTGTGCACGTGTTGACACAACATCCAAGCAAGGATTCACACAAGCATTTGATACAAGACAAACATGTTCATGAAAGGAAAGTCATACACAAGCACATGGTCACAGAAAAAGCATTGTTTCATGGAGTTAACATGATAAAATGTAAGGAAACTAAAAATCCTATGTGAAGTACAGGGCCTTTATATGAATGGGACTATTGATACTTGGCGGAGAATATTTCTCACGCATGATGATAGTTTCCAAACAAGCCGAACTTGTTCTTCCACAGTTCACCATTTGATATACCACATAGTCATTCACACATAAAGAGCATGTACTCCAATATGGATAGTTAGTTTCATTGCATTTTACACAAACCCAATTCTCTTCTTAAGGATGTGAATCTATCTTCAGACAAGGGTTTGGTGAAAATATCAGCCAATTGTTTTTCTGTGGGAATGAAAATAAGTTCCAAGGTTTTATTGGCAACTTCATCTCTCAAGAAATGATGACGGATTTCAATGTGTTTAGTCCGTGAGTGTTGGACAGGGTTTTTTGAAAGGTTGATAGCACTTGTGTTGTCACATAGGATAGGTGTGCATCCAATTTGAACATTATAGTCAGCTAACTGACTTTTGATCCACAACACTTGAGCTGCACAACTTCCTGCAGCGACATATTCTGCCTCTGCAGTGGAGAGTGCAACCGAGTGTTGTTTCTTGGATGCCCACGAAACCATGCAACCGCCAAGGAATTGGCAATATCCACTAGTGCTTTTTCTATCAAGTTTACATCCAGCATAATCAGCATCAGAATATGAGATCAAATCAAAACTACTGCCTGCTGGGTACCAAAAACCCAAATTGCATGTGCCAGAGAGATATCGGAAAATTCTCTTGACTGCAATTAAATGGCTTTCCTTTGGACTAGATTGGTATCTAGCACAAAGGCAAACACTATATTGAATATCCGGTCTACTTGCAGTAAGATAAAGGAGTGAGCCAATCATACCTCGGAAGTGCTTTGCATCTACCGGTTTACCTTTCTCATCATTTTCCAATTTGATGCTTGTGCTCATTGGGGTGGAGGCCGGTTTAGCTTGCTCGAATTGAAATCGTTTGAGAAGCTCTTTGACATATTTTTCTTGATTTATGAAGAATCCGTCTTTATGTTGTTTCACCTGCAAACCAAGAAAGAATTGAAGCTCCCCCATTAGACTCATCTCAAATTCACTGTGCATGTGTTTAGAAAATTCTTCACACAGTGAAGGGTTAGTAGAACCAAATATGATGTCGTCCACATAAACTTGAACAACAATTATGTGATTGCGAACTTTCTTAGTGAAGAGTGTTTGGTCTACTTTACCTCTTGAGTAGTTCTTGCTTACCAGAAAATTGCTTAGTCTATCATACCAAGCTCGAGGTGCCTGTTTCAAACCATAAAGAGCTTTGTGCAATTTATACACATGGTTAGGCATTTCAGAATTTTCAAAACCTGGTGGTTGAGAGACATAGACTTCTTCTTTGATATAGCCATTTAAGAAAGCAGTTTTAACATCCATTTGATAAAGTTTGAACTTATGGGAGCATGCATATGCCAATAAAATTCTGACTGCTTCTAACCTGGCTACAGGAGCAAAGGACTCTTCAAAGTCTACACCAAACTCTTGACTATATCCTTTTGCTACGAGTCTTGCTTTATTTCTGACCACTTTTCCTTCTTCATTAAGTTTATTCCTAAACACCCATCTAGTTCCTATGATAGAAATTTCAGGGGTTCTAGGAACTAAACTCCATACATTATTTCTTTGAAATTGACCAAGTTCCTCATGCATAGCATCAATCCATGAGTTATCTTTTAAGGCTTCTTCAACATTTTTGGGTTCCACTTGAGAAACAAAAGCAAAAAGATCATGTTCAATTATTTTTCTTACTTGAGACCTTGTTTGAACAGAATCATTTAAACTACCTATCACATCATCAAGTGGGTGATCTTTGGAATACCTCACATTTGTGATTGTTGAAGGGCCGGGAGTATCTTGTCCTTGAGGAATTTGATCTTGTGAGTGTAGTTCTTCAGGAGGTTCACTTTCTGGTGGATTCTCTTCAAGTGTTTCATCTTGTTTTCTGAATGCAATTTCATCATCTTCATCGTAGTCCCTGTGAAGATATCCACCTTTGGTCTTGGAATCTTCTTCAGATTTGTCTTTTGCTTTGACTTGTAGATCCTTGAGCGATGTCCCTTCATCCTCTTTTCCAGTCCTGTTAACATTCAAGCTGTTAGATTTGGCATAAGTCTCATCAAAAATAACATGTGGAGTTTCTTCCACAGTGCGTGTTTTATTGTTAAACACCCTATATGCCCTAGAGTGTTCTGAGTAGCCTAGAAAAACACCTTGATCACTTTTGGCTTCAAATTTATCTAAATCAGATTTATCATTGTTATGAATAAATACCTTTGAGCCAAAAACTCGGAAGTACCCAAGGTTGGGTTTCTTACCTTTCAACAACTGGTAGGGGGTTTTCTTTATCACAGGTCTTACCATGGCTCTGTTTAGAATGTAGCACGAAGTGTTCACCGCTTCTGCCCAAAAGCTTTTGGAGAGTTGGCCTTCAACTAGAAGAGTGCGAGCCATTTCCACCAATGTTCTGTTTTTCCTCTCCACTACTCCATTTTGTTCTGGAGTCCTTGGGGAAGAGAACAGATGTTCAATCCCTTGTGCCTGCAAAAATCAGAAAATGCATTGTTATCAAATTCTCCCCCGTGATCGGTGCGGATTGAGCATATTTTATTCACATTGCCATGCTCAATCTTGTTAAAGAATTCTTGGAAGATTGTAAGTGTTTCACTTTTGTGTGCCAAGAATTTGACCCATGTGAACCTAGAAAAATCATCTACAATGACAAAACCAAAACGTTTGCCATTGAGACTTAGAGTTCTAGTTGGTCCAAAAAGGTCCATGTGCAACAGTTCATATGGTTTAGATGTGCTTACCGGTGCTTTAGATTTGAAAGACTTCCGGGTCTGTTTTCCCTGTGCACATGCATCACAAAAACTTTCATTGTTGTTAAAAGAAATGTCAGGAAGTCCACTTACCAATTTGAGCTTCATGATCTTGTGCAACACGTTGTAGCTCGCATGGCCAAGCCTACGATGCCACAGGGTCAATTCATCCTGTCTATTTGCAACAAGACACAAGTTGTCATTTTCTGGATCATCTAAGTCAACTAAGTAAATGTTATTCACTCTTTTTCCAGAAAATTTTACACTTCCTGTTTCTTTATCAACAATTTGACATGAATTAGATTCAAACATGACGTTGTGACCTCTATCACACAATTGACTTATGCTAAGCAAGTTGTGATTAAGGCCATCAACCAACAGTACATTTTCAATTGAATTGGAGGTACACTTACCAACATTACCTGTGCCAATGATTTGGCCTTTGTTGTTACCTCCAAAAATGACTTGTCCTCCGTCTTTCTCCACTAGGAAACAGAATTTACCTTTGTCGCCCGTCATGTGCCTCGAACAGCCGCTATCCAAGTACCATTTGTTTTGATGTTGGGCTGCTAGGCATTCCTGCAAATGTGGATCAGACAAGAGGTTTTGGTACCCAAATTACTTTGGGTCCCAAAATTTCATTCATGCAACAAAGTAGATGTTTAGGAATCCAAACTTGTTTGAATTTTTGTTTCTTTGGATTATTCCAGCATTGTTTTTCATCATGACCAATCTTTTTGCATACATTGCATGAAGGAATTTTCTTTTCAATTTTTTGTTGCTTGTTAGACTGTTTATTAGTTGAAACTGTTCTTGTCTGTCGACAGGCACCATTGCATCTGTCGACAGGTGGCTTTTTCTTTTGTTTGTTGGGAACATTTTGTTTAAGTTGCATTGCCTTGGTCTGAGACTGTCTTGAGTTATGCTTTGTGGGAACATGCTTGCTTGTGCTTGGGCTAGGATCAACAAATGAAGTGATCAATGACTCTCCTATTTTCTTTTGTTTGACAGGTTGATATCCTAACCCATGCTTGGTTACATGTATTTTGGCGCCCAAAACCGCATCTAGATTTTGCTTCCCTTTTACAAATTTCATTAAGTCCTCAGATTTTTCTTTCAATTCCTTTTCAGTTTGTTCCAACTTTTTCTTGGTTTCTAATTGTTCTTCTTGAAGGAATTCAATAGAATGGCTTAAACAGTCTTTTTCTTTTTGTGTTTCTTGCAATTTCATTTTCAAGCAATCCATTTCTTCATTATGAGTCTTTTCATCAACTTTCATCATTTCCAATTCTTTTGTCAGGAATGCAATTCGTTCATCATTGTTCTTATCATGCACAAGGGAGTTGCATTTCTTTTTTAATGCTCTATTTTCAGATCTATATTCACAAAATTTTTCAAATAAGGTAGTGTATGCTTCCTCCCATTCACTTGCAGTGAAATCATCAAATGAGAAATTTACCTCGCTGGAGTCATCACTCCTAGCCATCAAGCATTTCACTTCTTCATCATCGGATGTTTCTTGTGCATCTTCATCTTCATCTTCATCACTCCAGGTGGCCAACATTGCTTTGGCCTTTTTGGAGGTGAGTTTTTCCTTCTTCAGCTTCTTCTTGAGTTCCGGGCATTCTCCTCTCATGTGCCCTTGTTTCTTGCATTCATAACAAACAATGTCAGATTTTTTGTTGGACTCATATTTCTGTGAAAAATTTTTCTTTTGAAAGGGTTTAGAGTTACCTGTGTCTCTCCTTTTGAACTTCAGAAATTTCTTGAATTGTCTAGTGAGCATTGCCATTTCACCATCATCACTCTCACTAGATGTTTCTTGCTCATCACTATCTTGTTGAATGGATTTCTTGGAGCTTGTTGATGTTTTGTTGGATGCTTTTAGAGCAATTGACTTCCTAGGATTTTCTTCTAATTCTTTTCTTTTGATGTTGATTTCATATGTCATTAAGGAGCCAATTAGTTCATCCAATTTCATTTTGGAAAGGTCTTTGGAATCCTCAATGACAGTGGCCTTAGTATTCCAAGATGAAGTAAGAGATCGAAGGATCTTTCTTACTAAGTCACTTTCAGAGTATTCCTTCTTAAGACCTTTAAGCCCGTTAACTATTATCATGAATCTTGCAAACATGTCTGATATGGTTTCATCAGTTTTCATCTTGAACATTTCATATTCAGACACTAACATGCTAACTTTAGTTTCCCTTACCTCGGACGTACCTTCGTAAATGAGTTCAAGTTTGTCCCACATCTCCTTTGCTGTTGAGCATGTGGAGACTCTTGAAAATTCCTTTGGATGCACCGCACATTGCATCATGTTTAGTGCGCTCCAGTTGAGAGTTCCTTTAGCTATTTGGTCTTTCGTCCAGGTGTCTTCGTCCTCGGGCAACACATATGGTCCCTTGCTGACTATCTTCCACAGCTCGTAATTTTGAGCTCTCAAAAATACCTGCATACGGTTTTTCCAATAAGGATAGTCAGTGCCATCAAAATAGGGTGGCCTGGTTACTGAATGTCCCTCGGCCATATACCCTTTGCTAGAATCCATAAGATCGAAAATCTCCTGATCGCTAGATCAAATGACGAAAAACAGTAAATCGGAGAAACCCGCTCTGATACCAATTGAAGGGTTATGCGGAAATACACAATACGGTAATCTAGAAGGGGGGGGGGTTGAATAGATTACGGCAATTTAAAACTATTGATGGCTTCTTTTCGATGCTACAGCGATCTTAATGAAATTTGATTAGAATTCGATTAAGTATGAGACCGCTTGAGTTGATCTAAATGAGAACAGGGAATCAAACGTGCGTATGAACACCGTGCCTACCAATCATCTATCGCAAAACGCGAACAAACCACAGAACACGATGATTTAAGG
The DNA here is from genome assembly GCA_014218235.1 of Colocasia esculenta. Taxonomy (NCBI): domain Eukaryota; kingdom Viridiplantae; phylum Streptophyta; class Magnoliopsida; order Alismatales; family Araceae; genus Colocasia; species Colocasia esculenta. The sequence continues at coordinate 35,719,423 of CM024764.1, forward strand.
TGGTTCGGAGTACACAACTCGTGTATCCTACATCCACCGTCCACACACACACGCAGAAACGACTGCTTATGAGCGAGTTCAACACAACAACTCAACCACACACACGTTGTCTGATGAAACACGATCAGAACAACCACAAATACGTGAATCAAGCACAAGGGATGCTCGAAACACAACCACACACACACACGATGGAATGGAAATTATGAGATGGAGAAGAATTAGGAATTAGAGAACAAATCCGGTTGGAATTCTTCTCGTGGATCGTCCAAACGCTCTTCAAACTTCGATTGGATGTAGATTGATCGATGTAGAAGGTTGAATTGACGACGATCCGGCTTCAGCTCCACATAGATGGTGATTCCACGACGATCTGGGCAGAAAGTTGAAGCAGAGCAGCAATTTGGGGCTTTTCCTCTTCGTCCCTTGGAGGCTCTTTGATGGGAGGCTGCTCTCTGCGAATTTGGCTCCAAACGGATGCTTATATAGTGTTAGGTAAAGGTGGGGGTCGTGGAGGAAGGAAACACCCAAGTGGGGGCCGGATTTGGAAACTCAAAATCTCATGTTTCCGTCGTCTGTCGACAGGTGCACTTGCATCTGTCGACAGGCGCACTCAGGCTGAGAACTAGGTTTCAGAAAATTGAGTTTCTGAGTGTATCTGTCGACAGGCAGTTTGCATCTGTCGACAGATGCACTCAGGAATAGAAAACCTGAGCTCTGTCCTGGGTTGACTGTGTGTATCTGTCGACAGGTACATTGCATCTGTCGACAGATGCACTCAGAGATGCAAACCTGAGTTCTGTCTTGGAATGACTGTATGAATCTGTCGACAGGTACATTGCATCTGTCGACAGATACACCTCTTTGACAGATATTTGTGCTTTTTGCTCATTTCTTCAATGCATCTTCAATGCTCCATGTTTCATGTTTGTGCACCTACATGCAAATACATTGTTAGTGATATACATTGTATGATTTAGCAATGTTTAACTCAATCACTTTCATGGTGTTTTTCATGTTAGTTAGCACATCAATTTTGCATTAAATCAATGTTCAAGGATGTTAATGTGATCATCAAAAACATGATATATGGAAAACCCAACATCATCTACTATAACAAATCCAAAATTCTTTTCTCCATGACTGGTGGTCCTCATTGGCCTAAATAAATCCATATGAAGAAGTTCTAAGGGTTTAGAGGTTGTTACCACAGTCTTTGATTTGAAGGATGACTTGGTGTGCTTTCCTTTTGCACAAGGCCCACAAACATTATCCACTCTTGTGCTGATTTTAGGTAGACCTTCCACCAAGTTTCTCTTGATCAGCTTTCTCATGCCATCCAGACTGCAGTGGCCCAATCTTTTGTGCCACAGATCAGTTCACTGCTCTTTGCTTGCGGCCAGACAGATATCCTGATCTTTTAGTTCTTCTAGGTAGAGTACGTACAGGTTCTTTTCTCTGTTGGCTTCAAAGATGACTGCTCCATCCTTCATAATGCTGCACTTTGACTCTTGAAATCTGATTTGATGTCCTTTGTCGCACAACTGGCTGATACTCATAAGGTTGTGCTTCAGTCCTTTGACGCATAGTACTTCTTCAATAACTGTTTTGCCTTTGCTGCCTACTAATCCACTACCAATTACAGTTCCTTTTCCATTGTCTCCATAGGTGACTGTATCTTCTTCAGCTTCTAAATGGGAAAATAGCTTCCTGTTCCCTGACATGTGCCTTGAGCAACCGCTGCCTAAATACCATTTGGATGCTCGAAGGTTTCCCTGCATTAAAAACATTAAGCTTTAGGTACCCAAGTTCTTTTGGGTCCTGGTTGGTTAGTGTCATCAATTTTTCTTTTAATTATCCATATTTTATGTTTAGTTGGACATGATACTTTAATATGTCCTAACTTGTTGCAATGACTATAGCAAGATATCTTAGTTGCCTTTTCAGTCGGAATGTATTTGAAGTTTACCTTGTATGCTGTGTCTTGTTCAGGTACAAATTTAGGTGTAGGATATATTTTAGGATAAACTTTAGTTTCTTCATTATCGGAGGGAGTATAACCTAATCCATATTTCTTTTTACCTAACCATCTAGCACCTTTCAATATTAATGTTGTTTTGCCATTAGTAAATTTTTCTAGTGTACTTGATAATTTTTCATTTTTTGTGGTTAACGTGTTGACTTCTTGTTTTAAATTATTTACAGTTTCTTGATTTTCCAAATTTTCTAATTGTTCATTTTCATTTTTGAAGTCGTCACACAGTAATTCATTTCTCCTTTTTAGTTCATTAATTTGTTTTTCCATTTGCTCATTTTTAGATTTTAAATCTGAATTAGTATTTTCTAAGCATGCGAGATTTTTCTTACTGGCTCTTAGTGATTTACATACTTCTTTATATTTATTGTACAATTCATTAAAAGCTTCTTCCAAATTATCGGAATCTGATTCATTACAAGACGAAAAAGATGAGTCTGATGTTACCTTGTCTTCGACATTGGCCATGAATGCCAGGTTGGCTTCTTCTTCTTCTTCACTTGAGCTCGACTCACTGTCAGAGTCGCTACTGTTATCCCATGCTGCTGCCATGGCTTTCTTTTTGTATCTTCTAGGTTTTCTTGAACTGTCCTTCTTTCTGAACTCATATTTCTTGAGCTTCGGACACTCTGCCTTGATGTGTCCAAGCTTCTTGCATTCATAACAAATTGGCTCATTTTTCTTTGTTTCTTTGACTTTAGACCTTTTGAAGTCTTTCCCTTTCTTGAAGTATCTTCTTCTGGACTGAAACTTCTTTTTCTTAGCTAATATTCGTTGTAGTCTTCTGGACAGAATGCTTCTTCATCTTCACTGTTGTTCATGCTTTCTTGGATGTATGAGCCTTCTTCTGATTCGTCTTCTTCTACTTTGAGTGCGTTGGAATGCTTCTTTCTGCTAGAAGATTCTCCCAATCTTTCCATATTGATCTCATGAGCCATGAGTGACCCAATGAGTTTCTCTAGAGACATTCTCTTCAAGTCATTTGCCTCTTCTATTGCTGTCACTTTTGGAGTCCAAGAGGATGGTAGGGATCTAAGGATTTTCCTTACCATGTCTCCCATCTCATAGCTTTTTCCTAATCCAGCTAACCCGTCGGTGATGTCTGTAAATCTACTGAACATTTGTGTAATGGTTTCTCTTGACTGCATCTGGAACCTCTCGTACTGTGTCACCAGAATATCTATTCTGGTTTCCTTTACTTTGTCAGTACCTTCGTATGTGATTCTTAGCTTCTCCCACATCTCCATTGCTGATTTGTAAGCTGAAACTCTATTAAATTCTTTCTTGCTAAGTGCATAGCATAATATGCTCTTAGGTTTGCAGTTGAGAGAAATCTTCTTTCTATCATCTTATGTCCAGTTGTCCATGTTGTTTAGAACGATTAGATCGCCTTCTTCTACTATGAACCATATTTGAAAATCGAATCCTTGTAGGAAGTACTCCATTCTTGTTTTCCAGTATGTATAATCTTCACCATCGAATAGTGGTGGCCTATTTACTGACTGACCTTCGAAGTGACTTTGGGCGGCCATTTGATCTTTTCTCTTCAGATCGTTGGATCTTCTTCTTTGTTGAAGAGACTAGCTCTGATACCACTTGTTGTCCAGCTATCAAGCCCAGAGGGGGGGGGTGAATGGGATTCTTAAAATTTTGATCACTTTAAAACCTATTCAGAAAAATAATCACACAACACACTTCGATGATTGTTAATGTTAGTACAAAGAGGATAAAAAACACAAGGCAATCAAACATACGACACACGAAATTTATCTTGGTTTGGACCTCCTCTCTACAAGAGTCCTACGTCCAGTCCCTGAGCAACAACTCAGGATTTCACTACCCAAGGGTACAGTCCCCCTCAAGGACACTTACACACCCAGCCGCAACTGGTCTTCTCTTCACAACCCGAAGAGGAATTACAACACCCTGGATCCAACCAGGTCTTCCTTCTACACGAAGGGAAACAAACACCGTGGAACCCACCACGTTTTCCTTCAACACGAAGGGAAAGAACACAGGAATGTATTCAAGAGATGGCATACCCCAAGATCAAGCTTAAGGACCAACACTCGATCTAAAGCAATGACTGAGAGGGAATGTTCTACGATGAGGAACACTCTCAGTTTACTGAAGCTCTCAAGACTAACACAATGAATGCAGAGAGCTAAGAGTTAGACAATCAAAGGAGTGAGGCTTTGCTCTTTCAGATGTTCGCAGAAAAGCTTGTAAAGGATTGTCGTAAAGAATATTTTTTTTCTGGAGCTTCAGACTTCTATATATGACTTCCATTTGAAATTTGAACATTGAAGTGTCTGTTATCTCTAAGCTCTTGTTTACGTTAGACTGCATGTCACTGTAGAGCTTCTTGTTCAACAGTCTTTAGCTTTCCATGCACGCAACAAGAGAGAGGATCTTCTTTGATGTTCGTTATCTTTCATATTGTCCAATGTTATATTGAGGTGTGCTATCAAAGATCTGTACACATTAAATACTAGAACAGTAGACAGCTAGGCTGTCTCTTGTTGTCAGTCAACGTTAGAATGATTTTATATCAAAATAGAAGTTCCATTATGTTCTTCTAAGAAGATGTTTACAGTATAAGCATGGAAATAGAAGATATCGATTGCATGCAGTGCAGTGATATGATCAGTCATAATAAATGCATGGATGTGAGAGAAAAGTGAGGGAAGACTTTGACTTTTCAAACTATCTGAGAATAGGTTTGAATATCAAGTCGTTATAAACCATGAAATCAATATGATCATGACTTATGAAATCGATGTAAAGATGAGTCGTTGTTTATGTGAATCGTTATACGTTCATAAACAAGTTGATGTACACACAAATCGTTATGCATTAATAACCAAATCGTTGTAGAGACAAATCGTTATGATACTATCAATAAATCATTATGAGCAAATCGTTGTTTCACTTATCGAGTCGATATAGTGAACAAGTCGTTGTTTAATGTATCGAATCGTTACTATGACCAAGTCATTGTGTAACTTAATGAATTGTTATGAAACTTAACGAGTCGTTGTGAAACCGAAATCATTGTGAGAGAAAATCGTTGTTCTCACTTGCACATCTAGGCAGTCTTTGTTCGGAATTTGGAAGCTCTCTACCGGTCATTTCGAATCGGTAGACTTGCGACCTTTTCTCCAAGGCCTCCGTAAATCTCCTCTGACCATGGATTCTCACATGGCCGACGAGTTGGTTGTACCATTGAAGTTCCCTGGAGATAGCGTGCACTTCCTCTCTCGTCTTGTTCTCGTGAGTGTGATTTACAATCTAGACTAAAGCCATTAATGAAAAGATTGAACCAAAGTATAAATCGTACCGTTATGCTGCCGAATTTATCGCTTGACCATTGTTATCATGAAATCATGTTCAAATTGCTTATTACTTGTTCCCGTCATCCTCCTGAGCATGACATTACACATGCTTACTTATTGAAACTCTCATTGGCCATTGTTAATGGCTGTGGGTATCTACATTTAAAAATAGTGAGATGTTGATCGGGCACGGAGAGTGTCCAAGGGCTCCAATCTAGCCCCAATGACGGAGAGTCATAAATATACTGTTAACCGTAGGGTATAATGATTACTGGAGTTGCATCTGCGCTAGGAGTACTTACGTGTTGAATGCTATATACAATAACCACATACACGTGTCCTGGTGTACATTCTTGATGGATCTTTTCTTGGTGTACATTAGTGTCTACGTGCCTGATTATTGTTACATGATCATGCTCGTGCATTCTTGCTTGCTTGCTTGCTTGCGTGTATGGTCCTCCTGCATTTATTGCAATTTACATGATATCTTGCGTGCTTGTTACAAACCTCACTCTTGACAATATATTGCTCGTTATATTCTTGCTCTATCATAATCACTCTCTCTCTAGCTTGTTCATGTATCATGTTTTAATGAGTTTTATTCGTACATGCATATCATGACATTCATCGTGCTTACCTAGTTCTAAATTGCTAATCACTTATATCATTGCCCGCACATTGAGATATAAATCCTACAGGGCTAGTTTGCTCATTCCCTACTTTTACCCAATCTAGGTGACTATGAAGTTCAAGAGGAGAAGCAAGTCGAGGATGGGAATGCATCCGAGTGATGAGCGTTCCAACTATGAGTCTAGTTATAGTAGTTTGCTTTGAGTGTTAGATTCATATAGTAGGAAGTGATGAATACATGTACTTTTCCTTTTTATTGAGTCTTAGTCCTATAATAGTTTCCATTTGGAATACAATGAGTTAAGATTTGAATACAAGATTAGTTGAGTTCAATATTTGGGCCCTATGATGATGTATGTTGTTATACATTTAGTGCGTGCTAACTAGAGACTTATTTGCCGACTGTTCACATCTCGGGATATCGACTCGAATTATTCCGCATTATCAATATCCGCTGCGTAATTCTCGGGACATGATAGTGACACAACTGCGACTCAACCTCTACTAAAGCACAAGCCGCACCTTCCATTAATTTTCAATCCTTCTGCATTGCGGTCCTCTTCCTGCTTAGCGTGTCGGCTACCATATTAGCCTTGCCTGGGTGATATTGCAACTCAAAATCATAATCCTTTAGGAACTCAATCTATCTTCTCTACCTTAGATTTAAGTCCTTTTGTGAGAACAAGCATTTGAGACTCTGATGATCAGTGAACACCTCGAACTTGACACCATAAAGATAGTGTCGCCAGATCTTCAACGCATGAACCACTGCTGCCAACTCCAAATCATGGGTTGGATTGTTACGCTCGTGCTCCTTTAGTTGTCAAGAAGCATAGGCAACCACATTCCCATCCTACATTAGCACACAACCGGGACCAATATGAGAAGCATCTGTGTAGAACGTGAAACCATCTACCACGTTAGGTAGAACTTACACAGGGGTAGATGTCAATCTTCTCCTCAACTCGCGGAAGCTTTGTTCGCAATCCTCGGACCAAACAAACGTGACTCCCTTCCTTATTAACTTGGTTAACGGTGCCGCAATGGATGCAAAGCTCTCTATAAAGCGGCGGTAATACCCAGCTAAACCTAAGAAACTATGTATTTTAGATGGTGATCTTGGAGTCTCCCATTGTAGCACTGCTTTCACCTTAGATGGATCCATAGCTATACCATCTCCCAAAATCACATGACCCAAGAAATGAACTTCTTTCATCCAGAAGTCACACTTACTAAGCTTGGCAAACAGTTTGTTTTCTCGCAACACCTCTAGCACAATCTTCAAATGCTCACGGTGAGTTGCTTCATCAAGAGAATATAGTAGTACATCATCTATGAAGACAACCACAAAACTATCCAAATAAGGCCTAAAAACTTAATTCATCAAATCCATAAATGTTGCTGGGCAATACTAAAAACTCATAATGACCATATCGTGTCTAGAAAGCCATATTGGACGTATCATCGGCTTTTATCCAGAGTTGATGATAACTCGAGTGAAGATCTATCTTAGAAAATACCAAAGATCCCTGCAACTAATCAAATAGGTCATCAATACGGCGTAAAGGATACATGTTCTTGACTGTCACTTGATTAAGCTTCCGATAATCAATGCATAGCCTTATCGAACCATCTTTCTTCTTAACAAAGAGAACTAGAGTGCCCCACGATGAAGAACTTGGACGAATGAAACCCTTGTCTAACAAATCTTGCAACTGCCTTCTAAGCTCTGCCAGTTCTGTTGGTGCCATATGATAAGGTGCCTTGGAAATAGGAGTTGTAACTAGCATCAACTCAATAGCGAACTCAATCTCTCTCTTCGGCACAACGAATAGCTCTAAAAATCTTCTCTATTTCACTTAGCCAACTCTTAGCCAACAACGGTTAACTCTCCCCCTTAAAAGAGAGTAGAGACATCTTGCTAAACCTCTACATCACAGATGGACCTCTATGCTCCAAATGTACTGCTGGTGGAGCCTGAGCTTGAGACAACAAGGTTCAGCATAAGGTAGGTTCACTAAAGAGAGCTATTGCCAACCATTGGAGCTACGCCTAACTTGAGCTTGCACTTGGGCTTGCAATGCTGCCTGGGTCTGGGTCTGAGTCTACATAGCTTGCACTAACCCTTGCATGAACGTTCCATAATCTATCAATGGCGGAGGAGGTGCTACTAATGGCCCCTAAGGCACTAGAGCCAACTGCTCTGCTTCCGCATTCTCTCTCCACTCCTCCCCACGAGCTAGGACATTTGCACGACGTCCATGACTAGCCATGACCTAGCAAAATAACAAACTAGTTAATTTCTATAACTCCATATATCTACAACTTTCTATTAGACTTAGGAACATGGATTATTTTGGCTGATGTTTACTCATGAATATCCTCAACCTACGAAGACTCTGATACCATCTCTGTAACACCCCACTTAAACCCAGTTCAGTTATACCAACTCTCATCGAGTCCAAGTGACATGTTACATGGGGAACACACCCCAACAAATATCAAATGTAGGTTAAGTCATTCACAAATGAATACCAAAGCAATAGAAATTAAATTAGTCACATCAACTTTAACATCCATGTCCATAATTCATAGAAAAGTCCACAACTAATAAATAGTTTTAATACAATGTTCATAAACATAAGTACTCCTCACATACAAAGGTCACTCAACACTCAAATCTAATCCTCACGCTCCGAATCCAATCCCACTACAACAACCTCAGAATCTGCAGCCTCACCTGAAATGTTAAGCAAGTATGAGTCTACAACGAAGACTCAATAAGCTACCCAAAAATGGACTACCAACCTAACATATATTACATTTTTTCAAACCATGTTAATACATATTGATTTCAGCAATCATACTACTTGTAATGTAACATATGTTAAACATATGTTTAATCAAACTTTACATACAAATGATATTTGTCTAAAATATGAGATAAAGACATTACATTAACTTCTTAGTCTCTACTTTTGCAAGTGGTTTCATATCTAATCATTATGACAAAGTTTCATATACCAACATGGTGTAGAAGGTATACATGGTTTCAAGAGTTAACATAAGTGAGCATGACTATTAAACATTTAGCAGAAAGGAATTAAGACAAGTATGATATTCTAATTATGTTAAGGCTAAGGATAATCTTCTCAAATAACATATACATATCTTCAAATTGCCAAGACATAGCCCAAACCACCCATTAGAAGTCACATAGACATATGAACGTATACTCATTACCTAGGCAGACAGTGATAGAGTCTAGGTTACTGCGCAGAACCCGGGGAAGTCCTCTCAACCATTACCAGTGGTACTTGCCCACCCCCAAGATTTCTTCCTGTGCCCTCGGAAACATATAACATATTGAACACTTTCATAGGGACATTACTATGGTCATGTTCCAGATCACTTCTATGGTGGCAGTGTCTTATTGGCCGAATACAGAATCATATACGAATTTACAAATTTCAAATACAACATAGCATGCTGCCCAAAATCATATACATATATTCTGATCATAATAGAGACATATTTTATATTGATCACATGCTGTAATTTCAGGGATTTTTCGTCAATACCTAATTAATATAGCACATTTCACATGATGATAATAGACTTAAAATAGATACAAACGTCACAAATTTAGGAAATTTGGTTAGAACGTCTCCCTGTTGTCAAGGACCAAAACAATAGTTTTCCATGATTTTCTGGCATTCACGCTAATTTTCGTATTAATCCAAGTACTGGTATCAATAAAGAAATATTCACCACACTGAAACCATATGTCAAACAAGTCCAATATCTTTATTGAGAGCGTACCATACTGATACAATCCAGATAGGTATTTCTACATAGAATTCAAATTTTTAATCACGAACATGCTTTACATACCAAATTTCTTCTTAAATCTATGCTTATTCACATAATTAAGAAATTATCCTAATATCATGGTGATTACAGAAAATAACCCAATTTATAGGATGGTAAGAAGTTAACCTACTTAATCCTACCCATCTCACAGAAGATCCATTCGAAGTCTGAACATAAAGATATAATTCTAGAAGTAAAAACAAGAAGAAAAAAATGGTAAACTGACGAACTTAACGGCAGTAGAGTTGCCGTTAAGTTCAATTGACGGCAAAGGGGTTGACGTCAAGTTCATCCTTGACGGCAGTCAAGGTTGCCGTTAACCTGACAGATGACAGAACTTCACCGGAACCATAAAATCCCTAAAATCCAACCACTGATTTATTTTTTAAAATCATGAAAAAATTAAAAAATGGTAGAAACTAGAGTTGGGAACCAAATCCCTAAGTTACTTACCTCTAAAACATCGAAAGATCTACAGATTTAGCCGATGAAGCCCACCTTGGCCAACCAAGATGTTTCTCTCTCCGAGGTTAAATCCTCAGCCAGACGATCCCTATGCCAGCAGCACGTTGGAGACACCTTCAACCTTCAAAGGCACAACCTCCTAGCTCGTATATGCTTGAATTAGATCTCCACGAAGATCAAACATCGGATCTCCCTTCTTCTCACCCTTGAGACTTGGGGAAGACTCCAAAAATGAGACTAAGTGTAACGCCCCTCTTAGACCCAGTACAGTTACACCAACTCACATTGGATCTAGTAGAGGTATTACAGTGGAACGAATCCAACAATTTCAATACAGGTTGAAATATACACAAATAACTATTCAATTCCAATGATAATTAACAGAACATGGAATTAAACACTTGCAATCAGCATTTATTCAAAAGCAAATCTAATGCATAAAAGATAACAATAGTCCAAGGATTATTACATTCCAATGATCAGTTGCATAAAGGAAATTACATAAGATCCTCACATACAAGTGCCACTCTAAAACTCTCTAAGACAAGCTAAGTCTCCACGTCCTCACGCTCTGAGTCAGTTTGCACTAACTCCACCGTATCCTCTGGCTCTCCTGAAATGTTAGGCAAGTATGAGTCCACAAGACCCAGCAAATCACATGAAAGACAGTTCAAGATATTAACATTATATTAGTTTTAAAACATGGTAGTACATTAGCATTCCATTCATTGATATCATATACTTTTCTTAATATAGTTCTAAGTCCATTGGCAATCATTCATTTCATAGTGATTCTAACTATTAAGGAAATAAAAATGTTTCACATGTAGCATGGAATTACTTATTCATGAAATCTATTCGATGTTATGTGACCTACAACAATTCTCATGTATCAATTTCTCATTTATGCATGCACTATTCTTTTACACAACAATTTTCATGTAGTAATACTAAAACATTGACATGTAACATGAAATCCTTTGAACAAGTTCACATGTAGGAATGTAAGCATATAACATGTAGTATGTAGCATGTAGAACAGGTAGACATGTAACTTGTAGCATGTAACATGTAGCATGTAGATATGTAACTTATAGCATGTAGTCATTTTCATATAGTTGCCAAGACATAGCCCACACTAAATTAGAGATCAGTAGTCATTTAACATTCACTTATCACCTAGGCAATGCGGTGATGAAGTCATAGTATTTGCGCAAAACCGGGGAAAGTCCTTCCCACCTTGGCCAGTAGAACAAGTCTACCTCCAGGATTTCAATCCGTTGCCCAGGAATTCATTTCTTTACATGTAGGTGAACCATTACCATAGGGGCATTTACGGTGTAGTTCCTTGTAGGAATCTCTAAGATAGCAATGTCTTATTGGCATCATTGTTATAATGCATACACTAACGTGTATAATAGATAGTGACATTTCATTTCATACTATTTACCATGTGTCAATGCAATATTTCAAAGTACAACACTTTCAGTTCTGAAATCCTATTTACTGTACAACAGATTTCTATCATGATACTAATATTCATTCTTGCATTTTCATGCATTTTTATTCAATTCTATGTGTAATATATTGTTCAGAAATTCATAATAGAATGTACACATGTCTGAAAATTCTGAGATTTTAACAGAAATTCGAAATCAGTAATTACAATACACATGCCAAATTTCATAATTTTTTGATTTCTGCAACTATTTTTCATGAAATTAACTCTATTAAATCAACTAACTAATATGGTTTAATATTGAGAAAAGCTCACATTTTCACATGGAACAGGGATTACTGACATATCATATCTATTGCAGTAATCTAAACATCAATCAACATGCTTTCTTTTACATCATTGTACTTATCTTATACAAATTAAACCTTGATCATTGTCATGTAATTATGCATGTTCATCAATTCATATATATATATATATATATATATATATACCTGCACATTATAGCAATAGACAGTCCATAACAATAACATACTCTAATATTACATGGCTGAAACGCATACATTCATAAATTATACATTTAAAACCAATTCACTCAGATTTCTGGAAATATATGATTCTGTTAAACTTGACGTCAATTAGTATGACGTTTACTATGGTCGACGTCCACATACGTTGTTGTTAAGTAATTATAAACGGCGGCACATAGCGCCGTTAACACAAACCGACGGCGGCACATAGCGCCGTTTACATATAGTAAGGACAGAAAATACATATATAATTCGGATGAACTAAACGGCAGTCGATATTGCCGTTTACATGTTATAGACGGCAATACCCTGGACGTCTAGTTCTAAGACACAGAAAACACAGAAACCTGCATGCAATAACGACGTTTCTAACCCTTCCCGTAGGTTGTTTACATGCTTTAAAAATATAGAAAAATGTTAAATACGTAGTATATCATATCCTAAACTAATCCCCCATGCAACTTGCCTCAATCCTCCTAATGGAGTGTCGAATCCGAGCTCGAAGAAGCCCGTCTCGCCAGGGAGACAGTTCTTTCCTCCGTCTTCAAGCAATCCGAAACCTCCTCCGATGAAGTTCCTCCGCCTGGATGAGCCTTTGGGCACGAAGTCCTATGTATCTCCTCGGTGTAGAAGCCTCTGAACCGCACGAACCAGTACCAGATCGCTCTGCAAATCCCTTCCTCGGCCCTCTTTCTCTCCTCCAGAACCAAAGCAAAAACCCCCTTTTCTTCCTGCGAGATCTGGTCTTATAAAGACCTCCCAAGCAAAGGCCAAACCTAATCCTGACCCTCGGATCTAAACGCATCGGATCAGCTCATTAAAACCTTCCCGAAACGGCCGATCTCCTTAATCCGGAACGGAAAGCTCAAAAACAGGCAAGTCAGTTTAACGTCAACATAGGTTGTCGTCTACCCCAAATATAAACGTCCATCGTTGATGTCGTTTATAGTCTTGCCCATAATTAAATAATTCAGAAAAATATTAAACGTCAATACCTATCGTCGTTAACATCCCATAAACGGCATGCGATGTTGCCGCTTACAAGCTTTAACGTCAAATGATCTTGACGCCTAGTTCTACACAGAACAGCATTCAATTTATGCAGAAATAAACACACAATGAACAGAATACATTCAAGAAATTCTAGGGTACTACATCCTCTCTCCCTTAAAATAATCTTCGTCCTCGAAGATTGAGTTAAGTTACTCACCGAACAAGGACGGATAAAGCTTCTTCATTCTTTCTTCAAGCTCCCACGTTGCCTCTTCACGTGAGAAGTTCCTCCATAGAACCTTCACGAATGGAATGGACTTTGATCTTAATTCTTGCACCTTCCTGTCCAGAATCTCCACAGGTTGCTCAGCATAAGACAAATCTGGCTGCAACTGAATCGGTTCATAACTGATCACATGAGCCGGATCTCTAACATACCGCCTCAACATGGATACATGAAATACTGGATGCACCGCTGCTAAAGATGGTGGCAAAGCTAACTGGTATGCCACACTCCCGATCTTCTTCAAATTTCAAAGGGTCCAATGAATCTCGGGTTCAGCTTACCCCTCTTTCCGAATCTTACTACACCTCTGGTTGGCGAAACCTTAAGGAAAACATGGTCTCCAACCTCGAATGCCAAATCCTTCCTTCTTGCATCTGCATAACTCTTTTGACGATCCTGAGCCGCTTTTATTCTCTGCACAATCATCTGAATCTTTGCTGAAGTCTCTTGCACTACTTCAGGTCCAACCAGATGTCGATCTCCTGACTCCTCCCAACACAATGGGGATCTACAGGGTCTTCCGTACAAAGCTTCAAAAGGTGCCATACCTATGCTCGAATGGAAACTGTTATTATAAGCAAATTCCACAAGAGATAGATGGCGCTCCCAATCACCTTTCCATTCTAAAACACAAGCTCGAAGCATATCTTCCAACGTCTGAATAGTCCTCTCGGACTGTCCATCCGTTTGCGGATGAAATGCCGAACTCAACTTCAACTGACTGCCAAAAGCCTGCTGCAAACTCTGCCAAAACCTGGAAGTGAATCTCGGATCACGATCTGAGATAATCGACTTCGGAATCCCATGCAGCTTCACAATATTATCAATATACAGCCTGGCCAAGCTCTCAACGGACTGCTTCTTCTTCATGGCAAGGAAATGAGCACTCTTGAAAATCTATCAACGATCACCCAAATAGAATCATTTCCTCTAGCCGATCTAGGCAATCCGGATACAAAGTCCATGGTCACTTGCTCCCACTTCCACTGAGGGATATCTAACCTCTGCATCAAGCCTGAAGGTCGCTGACGTTCTGCCTTCACTTGCTGACAAATCAGACACTTCGCCACAACATCAGCCACATCTCGCTTCATGCCAGTCCACCAGAAAGAACGCTTCAGATCCTTATACATCTTCCCACTGCCTGGATGAATAGAGAATTGAGATCTATGAGCCTCCTCCAAAATTTCCTTTCTCAGATCAACATTATTAGGGACACAAACCCTAAGATTCAAGCGAATTACATCATCTTCATCTCTGGTAACTCCGCTCTTTCCAACCAACTCCTGCAACAACGGATCATCTTTCTGCAACGCAATGACCCGATCAAGAATAGAAGATCTCAAAGACAACTGTGCCATGAACAAGTTACACAATTTAGGTTCTAGAACAGCCAAAGAACTTGAAACGTCCTCAGCATCTTCCAGTCTTGCCTCATCATTGTCTTTTCCTGCTCAACGCATCTGCCACTACATTGGCCTTCCCTGGATGGTAAGACAGATCAAAATCATAGTCTTTCATGAATTCTATCCACCTCCGCTGCCTCAGATTCAACTCCTTCTGCGAGAACAAGTATTTGAGACTCTTGTGGTCTGAGAAGAGCTCAAATCTAACTCCATATAGATAGTGCCTCCAAATTTTCAAAGCATAGACCACAGCTGCTAACTCCAAGTCATGGGTCGGGTAGTTGCGCTCATGCTCCTTAAGTTGCCTAGAAGCATACGCCACAACTCGACCACCCTGCATCAGAACACAACCAAGCCCAATCTTCGAAGCATCTGTGTAGATAGAGAAAGAATCTACATCATTGGGCAAAACAAGCACTGGCGCTGAGGTCAGACGAGCCTTCAATTCCTGGAACGCCCTTTCACAAGCCTCTGACCACTCAAACTTGACTCCTTTCCTTGTCAACCTCGTCAAAGTCGCCGCAATAGAAGAAAATCCTTCGATGAATCTCCTATAGTAGCCAGCCAAACCGAGAAAACTCCTGATGTCAGCTGAAGATCTCGGTGTTTCCCAATCAAGAACAGCTTCCACCTTAGCTGGATCTACAGACACGCCTTCTCCCGATATAACATGACCCAAGAAATGGACTTCTTTCATCCAAAGTTGCACTTGCTGAATTTAGCATACAGCTTGTGCTCCCTCAGGACACTCAACACAATCTTCAGATGCTCACTATGAGTCTCTTCATCGGGCGAATAAATCAACACATCATCAATGAAGACTACCACAAAAGAATCCAGATACTGCCGAAAAACTCTATTCATCAAATCCATGAAAACTGCTGGAGCATTTGTCAAGCCAAAGGGTAAGACAAGGAATTCATAATGGCCATATCTCGTCCTAAAAGCCGTCTTAGCAGAATCTTCCGGCTTAATTCGGAGTTGATGATAGCCAGAACGAAGATCAATCTTAGAGAATACAGAGGCTCCTCGCAACTGATCAAACAAGTCATCAATACGAGGTAAAGGGTACTTGTTTTTAACAGTTACCTGGTTGAGCTTACGGTAATCTATGCACAACCTCATCGATCCATCCTTCTTTTTCACAAAAAGAACAGGTGCTCCCCATGGCGAAACGCTCGGCCGGATGAAGCCTTTATCAAGTAATTCCTGCAGCTGCTTCCTCAATTCTGCCAATTCCGCTGGCGCCATGCGATAAGGTGCAATGGAAATAGGTGTTGTGCCGGGTACGAGCTCAATGCCAAACTCTAACTCCCTTGCAGGTGGCAAACCCAACAAATCTTCAGGAAAGACATCGCTGAAATCTCTGACCACCTCAATATTCTCGACAGATAGAACCTTCTTCGAATCCTCGGTCACAACCACACTAGCCAGAAAGCCAGGGCAACCCTTGCTTAACATCCGAGTCGCCTTCAAAGCTGAAATCACAAACTTACCCGACATGACCTTGGGCAAAGGGTGAACAAACTCCTCCTTTCCAGGAATCCGGAAAACTATAAGCTTCCGCCGACAATCCATCAAAGCATAATGCTCCTCAAGCCAATCAAAGCCCAAGATAGCATCATAATCCTTCATCTTCAGCAAATAGAAATTACCAGGCAAAACTTGCTCCTCAATGCACACAGAAAGCGACGAAAAACACTGCTCGGTCAAGATAGTTCCTGCTGGAGTATGAACAGACAAGGGAACCTCCAACTTTTCCGGAACTAGACCATTCTCCTTTATCAAGACTTTGGCAAATCCTTCGGAAATAAAACTATGCGTGGCACCGGTATCAAACAAGACTCTAGCATGCATTCCCATAATTAAAATTGTACCTTCAGTGACGTGCTCTGCCAACTCTGCCTCGTCTCTAGCCAAGGCGAACACTCGAGCCGGAGCCCTCGGTCTCCCTGCTGCTCTCGGTGCTGGTCTCGCTGCTGCTGGTGCTGCTGCCGCTGCAGTCTGCTGCGCCATCTTCGGACAGTCTCTGATCTTGTGGTTCTTGTCACCACATCTCAAGCATCTCCCGGAAGCCACCCAACACACCTCGCCTCCATGACGCTTCCCGCACTGGTTACATACTGGCTTCTCTATAATCATACCTCCGCCTGGAGTCGGTGACGCTGCTCTCGCTGGAACCACTGCTCTCTGCTGAAAAACTGGGGTCTTCTTCTTCTTATCCTGCCGCTGGAAAGCTGATGCTGGCCTCTTCAAGAAGCTCTCTTCTCTTCAAGGTAAACCTCCATCTCTGCCTCCTGCATACAAGCTGCTGACAAAGCTTCCTCCATGGAACGATGTCCTAATGCCACTAGTCTCGTCCTCAGGGACGGCTTCAACCCCATGATAAATTTCTTTACCTTCCTCCGCTCATCTGCCACAATGTGAGGCGCATACTTGGACAGCTCCGCAAATCTTGCCTCATACTCAAGTACACTCATTGACCCCTGGGTCAACGTCAAAAACTCCTGCTCCATGCGGTCCTGCACGTGCTCTGGAATGTACTTCGCCTTGAACAAGCGAACGAATTCAGTCCATGCAACCTCCATAGCACCATCTTCAAACTGTGTGCGAAGTACAGAAGACCACCATACGTCGGCACGCTCCTGAAAAAGAAGGTAAGTACATCTAAGATATATTCCAACCAATACCCATAAACTCCTTAAAATCTATTTTTACCTGCAGCATATAAGTAGCTAAGGACACTCTCTCCTCTTCCGCACAACGAAGGGCACGAAAGATCTTCTCCATCTCTCTAAGCCAACTCTCCGCAAGAATGGGATCACTCTCTCCCTTAAAGAAAGGCGGGGTCATCCTCCTGAATCTTTCCATCATAGGCACTCCTCCAAAAACTGCATCCTGAGCTGGTGCTCGTGCCTACAATCCAAACATCCCTTAGATAACAACTCTTCAGTTACCACCTTGAATAATTCTTGCAGCTACCGACCTGAACCTGCACCTGCGCCTGCAATGCCGCTGTAGTCTGAGCCTGAGTCTGCATCGCATGCACCAATCCTTGCATCAATGCTCCGTAGTCTACAGGTGGTGGTGGGGGTGGCAAAGGTACACCCGCCTGGTCTTGAGCTTGCTGAGCTGGAGTCTGCTGTTCACCTGCTGACTCATCACCTCGAGCCGGGCCAGCTCCTCTACGTCCACGAGTCGCCATAGTTTGCAAAATAAGCATCCTATTTAATAACCTATCATTCTACACAACTTGGACTAATTCTTTATGCAGACTTGAAATATGAATACAATACTGATATTCTATTTATGTACATGTTCAACCTGGATCGCTCTGATACCAATCTCTGTAACGCCCCTCTTAGACCCAGTACAGTTACACCAACTCACATTGGATCCAATAGAGGTATTACAGTGGAACGAATCCAACAATTTCAATACAGGTTGAAATATACACAAATAACTATTCAATTCCAATGATAATTAACAGAACATGGAATTAAACACTTGCAATCAGCATTTATTCAAAATCAAATCTAATGCATAAAAGATAACAATAGTCCAAGGTTTATTACATTCCAATGATCAGTTGCATAAAGGAAATTACATAAGATCCTCACATACAAGTGCCACTCTAAAACTCTCTAAGACAAGCTAAGTCTCCACGTCCTCACGCTCTGAGTCAGTTTGCACTAACTCCACCGTATCCTCTGGCTCTCCTGAAATGTTAGGCAAGTATGAGTCCACAAGACCCAGCAAATCACATGAAAGACAGTTCAAGATATTAACATTATATTAATTTTAAAACATGGTAGTACATTAGCATTCCATTCATTGATATCATATACTTTTCTCGTATATAGTTCTAAGTCCATTGGCAATCATTCATTTCATGGTGATTCTAACTATTAAGGAAATAAAAATGTTTCACATGTAGCATGGAATTACTTATTCATGAAATCTATTCGATGTTATGTGACCTACAACAATTCTCATGTATCAATTTCTCATTTATGCATGCACTATTCTTTTACACAACAATTTTCATGTAGTAATACTAAAACATTGACATGTAACATGAAATCCTTTGAACAAGTTCACATGTAGGAATGTAAGCATATAACATGTAGTATGTAGCATGTAGAACAGGTAGACATGTAACTTGTAGCATGTAACATGTAGCATGTAGATATGTAACTTGTAGCATGTAGTCATTTTCATATAGTTGCCAAGACATAGCCCACACTAAATTAGAGATCAGTAGTCATTTAACATTCACTTATCACCTAGGCAATGCGGTGATGAAGTCATAGTATTTGCGCAAAACCGGGGAAAGTCCTTCCCACCTTGGCCAGTAGAACAAGTCTACCTCCAGGATTTCAATCCGTTGCCCAGGATTCATTTCTTTACATGTAGGTGAACCATTACCATAGGGGCATCTACGGTGTAGTTCCTTGTAGGAATCTCTAAGATAGCAATGTCTTATTGGCATCATTGTTATAATGCATACACTAACGTGTATAATAGATAGTGACATTTCATTTCATACTATTTAACATGTGTCAATGCAATATTTCAAAGTACAACACTTTCAGTTCTGAAATCCTATTTACTGTACAACAGATTTCTATCATGATACTAATATTCATTCTTGCATTTTCATGCATTTTTATTCAATTCTATGTGTAATATATTGTTCAGAAATTCATAACAGAATGTACACATGTCTGAAAATTCTGAGATTTTAACAGAAATTTGAAATCAGTAATTACAATACATATGCCAAATTTCATAATTTTTTGATTTCTGCTACTATTTTTCATGAAATTAACTCTATTAAATCAACTAACCAACATGATTTAATATTGAGAAAAGCTCACAGTTTTCACATGGAACAGGGATTACTGACATATCATATCTATTGCAGTAATCTAAACATCAATCAACATGCTTTCTTTTACATCATTGTACTTATCTTATACAAATTAAACCTTGATCATTGTCATGTAATTATGCATGTTCATCAATTCATATATATATATATATAAATATATATAACCTGCACATTATAGCAATAGACAGTCCATAACAATAACATACTCTAATATTACATGGCTGAAACGCATACATTCATAAATTATATATTTAAAACCAATTCACTCAGATTTCTGGAATATATGATTCTGTTAAACTTGACGTCAATTAGTATGACGTTTACTATGGTCGACGTCCACATACGTTGTCGTTAAGTAATTATAAATGGCGGCACATAGCGCCGTTAACACAAACCGACGGCGGCACATAGCGCCGTTTACATATAGTAAGGACAGAAAATACATATATAATTCGGATGAACTAAACGGCAGTCGATATTGCCGTTTACATGTTGTAGACGGCAATACCCTGGACGTCTAGTTCTAAGACACAGAAAACACAGAAACCTGCATGCAATAACGACGTTTCTAACCCTTCCCGTAGGTTGTTTACATGCTTTAAAAATATAGAAAAATGTTAAATACGTAGTATATCATATCCTAAACTAATCCCCCATGCAACTTGCCTCAATTCCTCCTAATGGAGCGTCGAATCCGAGCTCGAAAAGCCCGTCTCGCCAGGGAGACAGTTCTTTCCTCCGTCTTCAAGCAATCCAAACCTCCTCCGATGAAGTTCCTCCGCCTGGATGAGCCTTTGGGCACGAAGTCCTATGTATCTCCTCGGTGTAGAAGCCTCTGAACCCCACGAACCAGCACCAGATCACTCTGCAAATCCCTTCCTCGGCCCTCTTTCTCTCCTCCAGAACCAAAGCAAAAACCCCCTTTTCTTCCTGCGAGATCTGGTCTTATAAAGACCTCCCAAGCAAAGGTCAAACCTAATCCTGACCCTCGGATCTAAACGCATCGGATCAGTTCATTAAAACCTTCCCGAAACGGCCGATCTCCTTAATCCAGAACGGAAAGCTCAAAAACAGGCAAGTCAGTTTAACGTCAACATAGGTTGTCGTCTACCCCAAATATAAACGTCCATCGTTGATGTCGTTTATAGTCTTTCCCATAATTAAATAATTCAGAAAAATATTAAACGTCAATACCTATCGTCGTTAACATCCCATAAACGGCATGCGATGTTTCCGCTTACAAGCTTTAACGTCAAATGATCTTGACGCCTAGTTCTACACAGAACAGCATTCAATTTATGCAGAAATAAACACACAATGAACAGAATACATTCAAGGAAATTCTAGGGTACTACACTAAGAAGGCTGGACAACCCCTTTATAAAAGGATTGGCCTCCATACTCGGTCCAGAGAGGGTAGGAGTCATGTCTCCGGCTGTTGCTGAAGATTTCGCCCCTTACCATATCCCAACTAGAGCTAGCTGGCAAAAATTCCGTGGTCAGCACCGCAGGAAATTGATGGCAAGGTGATTGTTGTCTACCCAGGGTTGACGTCAATCGATGTTGTCGTTGACCTACAATTGACGACAATATATGTTTTCGTTAACCTCTTGTTGACGTCAATCGATGTTGCCGTCAACAACACAAGTCGACTGTGGCGGATAGCCTCGGTCAAGCCTGTTAAACCGATAACGTACTTGATCTGAGTCCGCCTCCCGCGAACGGGCCGAAGCCTCGCAAGGGATACTAAACCACAGTCCGTGTAAACATAAAGGAACACACAACATTTTTATATATATTTCACAAGTTTACATAGCCAAATTTTCACAAAAACTAAAAAGAAGTACAAGAGCCTGGGGCATACCCCGAGATACAACTGAAGAAAGTAAACAACTAATAAAACTACACTGCTGAAGCTACTCTGCTGGAGGTGCTGACCCTGCACCACTACGACGCGGCCCGGAACTGGACGTCGGACGAGAGACGTCCTCCTCGCTCTCACCTGAGGGGGTAGGGGTGAGCCTCTCTAGTCACTGGCTCAGTAGGGAACTCCCCCAAAACCGAGCGAAACAAACACCACGAGTACGAATAGTAAACAACACCAACAATTTATATAACAGCTAAGCAGGTAAGTAAAGCTGTAAAAGTACTCACCGTCTGCCGACTACGAGAAACAACAATAATAATTAAACGGCAAACCAGTACAAGTGTACAAGCTAAAGTAGAGACAGCCAACACGAGCCACGTAAACTGGTTCGCGACACCAGAAACTGACTCGGACAACTAACACAGGTCTACCTCTCAGTCTCGCAGCCACGGACGAAAGGTCCAACTGCCGCTCCACGTAAAAAGGTCAAGCAACTGTGGAGACCAACTAAACACCACAACCTGCAGACCACACGGTCACAGGCCCATGCCTGGCACCTCCAGAGACCCTGGCCTGGGCTCGCTAGAGTGAGGCACTGGAAAGGACTAGCTGGGGGACCAGTGTCGACTACTGGTGTCTGTACCCCCAACTACGAGCGCGCTACAAGTGACTAAAAACAAACACAAGTGTCACTGTCCCACTGTCATCTTTCCCTCAGCCGGACGTACAACTCTAGCACAAGAGTGAGGGTGTCCAGGTCAGACGACACAGACCTCGACGGTACAGCACAAGTACCGGGACAAAGCCCCGAGCTAACAGCCTGGCTCACAAAGAACCTGGGGCACCCAACTGGAGAGGTAACCACGGTAGGCGTCATACTACTCGCCACGTACACAGAACCACGTGCATGTCACACACAAACCACGTGAAACCTCACGTAAACCACAAGTAACCACTGGTCCACTACACGTGAACCCAACTGACTCGCGTACACAACGTGCAGTCACCGAAGTAAACAACTTACAGCATACCTCGTATGCTAAACACGTAAACCAAGTGCGCTCAGTGCACCTCATGCGTCAACACACATGCATTATCGATAATTATTGTACTTAGTCATTTCTGCTCATATAGAAGTAGGCGGCCACATCGATTGCCGCTTACTGAGAGTCAACGGCAAGGGTCCTGGCCGTTAACCTCCTGACTGAGGACCTTGGCGGCAAGCGATGTTGACGCCAAGTTCTCCGGCCATAAACCCTGCAGAAACCCTAATCCAGCCCTGCGGGTTTTCTAACTGTTCTAACTACTGAAAAACATGCAAATGTGATTCCTTTAGCATGCTAGAACCCAATACAACCCGTTATGACATAATTCGAACAATAAACTACTCAAACCACCTATTATCCCGCTTGGTGCAACTCTATCCAAACATGGATTATCATGCTGGTTCAAGTGATTATGATGTGTTTTAATGTTCCTACAGAGCTAAACGGGTTCGTCCCCTACCTCAGAACGCGTTAGAATCTCCCACGATCTCCTGGTTCACGCCGAGCCCTCCGCGAGCTCCCACGCGAATTTCACCACTCCGCGACGTTTTCTCGCGTAATTTGGCAACGCCGCGCGTTCTACGATCGTCCAACTACTCCTCGGCACCTGTTGGAAGCTTCAGAAACACCAGGGCGCGAGGCTGGGGCAAGAGGGAAAGAGAGTGAGCTGGGAAAGCTGCCCTCGGGTGAGCCTATAACCTGTTGAACTGACAGGTTGGCGTCAACCCCCATGCCGCTAACAAGCACCGCCAGTCTAAACGTCCACATATACCGCCGCTAAGTTCAAGAAGTCAACGTCCATGAACCTGGACGCCAATAGTCAACGGCCACACCCTGGCCGCCAACTCAGACAGAACAGCAGCAGGTCCTATTCCATTTCAGGACCCACCCTGCTCTACACCTGCTCAAGCCACGCATGCACACCATGCATTCCACACACCCAACTCACACTGGCCTCACAACGGCCGCCACAACCACAACACACACGATCCGCATGGATCCGAAAAGTACGCGACGTTACATTACTATCATCTAAAAAGAAAATTTCGACCTCGAAATTCATAACACAACATAAAGTCAAACAACTTAAACATACACAACTTTACAAGCACTATCATCTAAAAAGAAAATACACAAACTTACTCGAACAGATAGGGATACCCTTTAGCCATTTCCGCGGCCAACTCCCAGGTATCCTCACCACCCAACCTATTTTCCCATCTCACTTTAACTAGCTCAATTTCTTTATTCCTTAGCTTCTTTATCTTTCGATCTGTGATCTGCACCGGATACTCTGGCATAGTCATGTCCGGCCTCAGGTCACCTCCTTGATATTTAATTATTTGAGCTGGATCTTCAATACATTTTCTCAACATAGAGACATGGAAAATATCATGCACATCTGCAAAATCAGCTGGCAAATCCAGCCTATAAGCCACTTCCCCAATTCTTTCAATTACCTGGAAAGGTCCCACATATCTCGGACTCAACTTTCCAGACTTGCCAAACCTCATTATACCTTTACTTGGGGAAACTCTCAGAAAAACAAAATCTCCCACCTCAAACTAAAGTGGTCTCCTCCGCACATCTGCATAACTTTTCTGCCTACTTTGAGCTGCCTGCAATTTTTCTTTGATAAGCTTCACTACTTCAGTGGTTTGCTGAATCAATTCAGGACCCACTAATTGCCTTTCTCCCACTTCATGCCAATTCAATGGGGTTCTACATGGCCTTCCATATAGAGCTTCATACGGTGCCATCCCAAGACTGGTATGATAACTATTATTGTAGGCAAACTCAACCATTCCCAAATGATGCTCCCAACTACCTCCCCAAACTAAACAACAAGCTCGCAGCATATCTTCAATTGTCTGAATAGTCCTTTCAGTCTGACCATCTGTTTGGGGATGATAAGCGGAGCTATATCTCAACTCAGAACCAATCACTTTCTGCAGACTTCTCCAAAAACCAGAAGTAAATCTTGGATCTCTATCAGATACAATAGTTTTTGGAATACCATGCAGTGGAACAATTCTTTCAACATAAATATTTGCTAACCTGTCCACTGACCAAGACATACTTACTGCCACTAATCTGCACAACTTAGTCAATCTGTCAACAAACACCCATATTCCATTATGCCCTAAACTCGACCTTGGTAAACCTGCCACAAAGTCCATTGCGATATCATCCCATTTCCACTGTGGAATAGGCAATGGTTGCAATAGACTTCCAGGCTTCTGATGCTCTGCTTTAATCTGTTGACAGATAGCACACCTTGCTACAAATTCTGCTATTTCTTTCTTCATATGAGGCCACCAAAAATGCTTCCTTAAATCATGGTACATTTTAGTATTACCCGGATGAATAGTGTACCTAGATTTATGAGCCTCTTCCAGAACTCGCTGCTTCACCTCTTTCTCTGCAGGAACAAACAACCTGCCCCGAAGCTTGACCACACAATTATCATCAATAGAAACTCCTTCCATTTTCACAATTTCAGGTAAACCTGCATCTGCTCTCTGAGCTTCAATGATCTGCCAATATAAAGACGGCTCTACTGCACTAGCAGCTAGAATTGCCCGTCGCTGACTGCTGGGCACATACAAGGAATTCTCCGCTACTTCTTCATACAACTTCCATTCTTTAATCATCATCAAATTCATATATGTCTTTCTGCTTAAGGCATCAGCTACAACATTGGCCTTACCCGGATGGTAAGCCAAACTAAAATCATAATCTTTCAAATATTCAATCCATCTGCGCTGGCGAAGATTCAAATCTTTCTGCGAGAAGATATACTTCAAGCTTTTATGATCTGTAAAAATCTCAAATCTCTCGCCATACAGATAATGCCTCTACATTTTCAAAGCAAATACAACTGCTGCCAATTCTAAATCATGAGTGGGGTAATTCTCTTCTGCTGGCTTCAATTGCCTGGATGCATACGCTATCACTTTACCATGCTGCATAAGCACTGCACCAAGACCTCTCCTTGAAGCATCAGTATATAGTACAAAACCACCACTCCCTGCCGGCAATGTCAATATAGGTGCTGATGTGAGTCTTTTCTTCAATTCCATAAAACTTCTCTGACATTCACCGGACCACACAAAAGGCACACCCTTTCTGGTCAGTCTAGTCATAGGTGCTGCAATCTTAGAAAAATCTTGAATAAAGCGCCTATAATAACCTGCCAACCCCAGAAAACTTCTAATCTCGGTTATTGTCTTAGGCACTTCCCACCTAGACACAGCTTCCACTTTACTCGGGTCCACTGCTACTCCTTTGGCTGAAATAACATGACCCAAGAACTGAATTTCCTTTAACCAGAATTCACACTTACTGAATTTAGCAAACAGCTGGTTATCCCTTAACAACTGCAAGGTAAACCTCAAATGAGCTGCATGCTCCTCTTCAGATGCTGAATAAATTAGAATATCATCAATAAAGACCACAATAAATTGATCTAAATATGGATGAAAAATTCTATTCATCAGATCCATAAAACCTGCAGGAGCATTAGTCAACCCAAAAGGCATTACCACAAACTCATAGTGACCATATCTGGTTCTGAACGCTGTCTTATCTATATCCTCCTCTTTAATTCTCAACTGATGGTACCCGGACCTCAAATCAATCTTAGAAAACACCTTTGCTGATTGCAACTGATCAAATAGATCATCTATCCTCGGCAACAGGTACTTATTCTTAATGGTCACATCATTCAATTTTCTATAATCAATACACATCCGAAAACTACCATCCTTCTTTTTCACAAATAAAACCGGCGCTCCCCACGGGGAATGACTCGGTCTAATAAAACCCTTTTGCAACAACTCTTCTAACTACTTTTTCAATTCTTTAAGTTCTGCTGGTGCCATCCGATATGGGGCTTTAGAAATCGGCAAGGTACCTGGCAGCAACTCAATAGAAAAGTCCACCTCTCTATGTGGAGCTAAACCAGGCAAATCTTCCGGAAAAACATCAGCAAATTCCCTAACCACGAGAACTGCTTCCATTGGCTGACTGGCCTCTACTAAACTTACCGAGGCTAAATAAGCCACACACCCATCATTTATCAACTTTCTAGCTTTAATTGCAAAAATTAGAAACTTGGAGGTATAAAAAGGCATACCTTGATATTCAAACACTGCACCATTAGGATGACAAAATCTGATCCTTTTCTTTCTGCAATCTAACATTGCTCCATACATCTCAAGCCAATCCATACCCAGAATGATATCATAATCTGACAACTGCAGGGCATACAACCGACCCGGCATCTGGTTCCCTTCAATCATAACAGGAGCTTCATCTATATAGCTCGAAGTGAGTAAGAACTCACCTGAAGAAACCTCCACCACTAACTCACAAGACTTCTCTTCTAAAGGATGAGCTATGCAATCCAGAAATTCTTCGGAAATAAAAGAATGAGAGGCACCCGAATCGAATAAGACTCTTGCTGAATATTCATAAAGAGGTAAAATACCTTCGATCATATTTGACGCCTCTGCCTGGGCTCGGGTGATAGCCATAACCCGGCCTCTCCCTCGCTGCTGCGGTGCTCCTCTGCCACGACCTGCCTGTGGCTGCTGAAACTGCTGAGGCTACTGCTGCACACCTCTGCCATACCCATACTCTCTTGCATACGGACAATTGCGGATCAAATGTCTCGGCTGATTGCAATTATAACATCTATACCCTGGAGGAACAATAGGCTGCCTGGCAGTACTCTGCTGCGACTCCTCCACCTCAGGCCTACCACGGCCCTGCTGCAACTGCTGACGACCTCCCCACCATCCTCTTCCTTTGCCTTTAAATGCTTGCTTTAACTTCTGGCCCCATTTCCCGAAACCAGATGAAGAAGGTCCTGCTGGTGCCTTGCCCTTGCTTGCACCTACTGTCTGCTGCGGTAGCCGAAAACTACCTGAACCTGATTCACCTGCCTGACGAGTACGGATAGACCTCTCCAAAGTAGCTGCCCTCTGCGCTGCCTCTTCCACTATCTTACACATGAGAGGAACTATCGCATCCTGCAATTCCACTCTCAATCCTCTGATAAAATACTCAACCATCATAATATTATCTGAAACCACATATGGCGCATAACGGCTAAGTGCCATAAATCTCATCTGGTACTCTAAGACTGAAGAGTTACCTTACTGAAGAGTTCGGAATTGCTCTCTTTTTACTTGCTGCACTTGGATCGGAAAGAATGTATCGTTAAATACATCAAGAAACTCCGGCCAAGTGATAGCTTCTTCCGTCCTGCCTGCAAAAGTGGTTTGCATCTTCAATCGCCACCATTCCAAGGCAAAACCTCTCAACTGGTAAGCAGCTAATACCACTCTATCCGCTGCCGGACACCTCATAGTCGCAAAAACTCTCTCAATTTCATGAACCCAATGCTCAGCTGTATCTGGATTCGGCCCTCCTGAATAAGTAGGTGGCTGCAATCTCAGAAACTTTTCAACCTGCAACACTGGTTCTTCCGCTAACAACACTGGTGGTGGCACATGAGCTACAAAAGGTACCTCCACTCTCGGCGGAACTGGAGCAACAGGTACAGTCTCTCCATCCCCAGGTGGCACTGCAATCGGTGGTACTGGCGCCTGCTGATCCATCCCCCAGGTGGTACTGCAACCCTGGCCTGGGCTCGCTAGAGTGAGGCACTGGAAAGGACTAGCTGGGGACCAGTGTCGACTACTGGTGTCCGTACCCCCAACTACGAGCACGCTACAAGTGACTAAAAACAAACACAAGTGTCACTGTCCCACTGTCGTCTTTCCCTCAGCTGGACGTACAACTCTAGCACAAGAGTGAGGGTGTCCAGGTCAGACGACACAGACCTCGACGGTACAGCACAAGTACCGGGACAAAGCCCCGAGCTAACAGCCTGGCTCATAAAGAACCTGGGGCACCCAACTGGAGAGGTAACCACGGTAGGCGTCGTACTACTCGCCACGTACACAGAACCACGTGCACGTCACACACAAACCACGTGAAACCTCACGTAAACCACAAGTAACCACTGGTCCACTACACGTGAACCCAACTGACTCGCATACACAACGTGCAGTCACCGAAGTAAACAACTAACAGCATACCTCGTATGCTAAACACGTAAACCAAGTGCGCTCAGTGCACCTCATGCGTCAACACACATGCATTATCGATAATTATTGTACTTAGTCATTTCTGCTCATATAGAAGTAGGCGGCCACATCGATTGCCGCTTACTGGGAGTCAACGGCAAGGGTCCTGGCCGTTAACCTCCTGACTGAGGACCTTGGCGGCAAGCGATGTTGAGGCCAAGTTCTCCGGCCATAAACCCTGCAGAAACCCTAATCCAGCCCTGCGGGTTTTCTAACTGTTCTAACTACTGAAAAACATGCAAATGCGATTCCTTTAGCATGCTAGAACCCAATACAACCCGTTATGACATAATTCGAACAATAAACTACTCAAACCACCCATTATCCCGCTTGGTGCAACTCTATCCAAACATGGATTATCATGCTGGTTCAAGTGATTATGATGTGTTTTAATGTTCCTACGGAGCTAAACGGGTTCGTCCCCTACCTCAGAACGCGTTAGAATCTCCCACGATCTCCTGGTTCACGCCGAGCCCTCCGCGAGCTCCCACGCGAATTGCACCACTCCGCGACGTTTTCTCGCGTAATTTGGCGACGCCTCGCATTCTACGATCGTCCAACTACTCCTCGGCACCTGTTGGAAGCTTCAGAAACACCAGGGCACAAGGCTGGGGCAAGAGGGAAAGAGAGTGAGCTGGGAAAGCTGCCCTCGGGTGAGCCTATAACCTGTTGAACTGACAGGTTGGCGTCAACCCCCATGCCGGTAACAAGCACCGCCAGTCTAAACGTCCACATATACTGCCGCTAAGTTCAAGAAGTCAACGTCCATGAACCTGGACGCCAATAGTCAATGGCCACACCCTGGCCGCCAACTCAGACAGAACAGCAGCAGGTCCTATTCCATTTCAGGACCCACCCTGCTCTACACCTGCTCAAGCCACGCATGCACACCATGCATTCCACACACCCAACTCACACTGGCCTCACAACGGCCACCACAACCACAACACACACGATCCGCATGGATCCGAAAAGTACGCGACGTTACATCGACACAACCATTGTGCAATTTGAGAATAGACCAACAATTACTATGAAAAAAACATAACTATTTAATCACCTTCACAAAAATTATTAAAAGCATAGCTAAATAAATAATAATTGAAATTAAAATCTATGAATAAAATTCAGGGCATCGCACATAGAGTCGTTTGCAGAACTCTCTTAGCTGAGTCTGGTATGTCGAGATGGTTTAGGCGTTCTTTCGACGCAGATCAGCTAGTCCTTCTCACTGGCTCACTCTATGTGGTTCTGATACCATCTAGTAAGGCCAGACATGGTACCGTAGTTCAGCCATACTATGGCAGTTGTGTGATTACTTTTAGTTCTACGTTTCACACCGACGGGAGGTGACAGACATAGATTGGTGGTCAAGGATAAGGCACATGATGCTCCTGACCGGTTGACTAGTGATAGTTGTTCTCCGTAACTAGTGTCTCTGTCCAAACAGTTGTTCTTTTGTCTGTGTTTGTAGCCACGGGGTTCATCCCAATGCCGTGATTTACACAGATTTTTGGTCCTGACGTGTTTAGACCGATGGCCGTATAGTTACTTTACGCTTTCGTACTTACTCTATTAGGGGAATGGAATAACTTGCTTAATTTTTGTTAAACCATATATATATTCTACTTGTTAGAACTAGTGGGATATTAGTAGTCCCTATTGAGTTTCTTCGTGAAGTTTATTCCCTCTCTTCACAACAACGCTTTCTGCGGCGGAGCGAGGAGACATGGTCATAGTAGACGACGTCTTCCGTGGGCAGTGTTCCCCTAGTACTTGTGACTCTTCACTCTCAGAGTATGCCCCTAAGGGATCTGTTATCCCCTGTTTTTAGTACTTGTACTTTGTTAATTTAGGACTATACAAGACTTGTACTTTATGTTGGACATTTTTTCTTCACCGATTAGTACATTTTACTACTTATCGTCGTCATTTAATTCTATTACATATCTTGTTAGACTGATCTGTTAACCCTTTCGAGTCTTTAGACCTGTGGACGGCAGTACCGGTCGTTGAATTCTTGACGAGAGCCAGGAGTCCAAACATCGGGGCCGTTACAGCTAATTAGTCCATATATATATATATATATATATATAGAGAGAGAGAGAGAGAGAGAGAGGCTTTTTCTTGTTTGGGCCGGAACCGCTGGGCCTACACTTGAGAGGGAAGACGAACGCCGGTGCGGACGGAAGCCTGCAAAACCAGAAATGGATCAGGGGGGCCCGGTTGAAGAACCGGGGAGAACCCTCCGATGCCCAAGTCAGTAAGTGACTGGAGAGGATGAGAGTTCTCGTGTATGAGGCGTGTTTGTGCGAGGATCAACATACCTCTGCATGGCGTTATACCTGTGTCTTTTATAGGCATGGATGCTGAAGCGAACGGATGTAACGTCTCTGGATCGTGCCTGGAAGGGCGCCTTGATTGGCGCACGTAACGGGGGGTTACACGTCCAGATGTCCATTGGAAGGCTTAGCAGTTAACGAGCCTCTTGATAGTGGGGCGCGTGGCCCGCGGCGGTTGTAACCGTTGCTAATACGAAGAGGCTGCTCGGGCGGCCTTGACTGTAGTTCTCGAGCAGGTTTGCTTATTGGGAGAAGATGAACCTAGTGCTCGATGACCGTGAAGACTGCTCTGGGCCCGAGCAGGACAAGTATTTCTGAAGACGCTAGGGGTGGTCACCCGAGGACGGATGATGCCCTAGGACAACGCAGTGTCAGCTCGTTTCATCATGGGCTTATGTGAACTTTGTTGATGGGCCTGGGTGGCAGGAAGTGACCACCACACTTGCCCCCCACGCTATCGAGCTGGCTCAAGAACTGAGGCGTTCGAATGGCGGTAAAGCACTCAAATGCTTTGCTAGCATTTAATGCGATGGCGACCTCAGACGTGCGAACGTCGATCGGCACTGTCGCTTCGTACCTTTCGTCTTGGAAGGACCGGAAGGTCCATGATGAAGGGGGGATCGTGGCAAGTGAGGAGGCCGTTTGATTTGGCCGAACGGTCACTTAGAGAAAAAGGGGTATTGTGGAGCTTCTAGGGTTTCCCGCCTTCTCCCCTTTATAAGGGAGGGGAGAGGCGTAGGCGGGGAACCACGTTTTCGAAAAACTTCTACTGAAAGCTCTCATACCTCCTAAAATTTCTTGCTTCTTCATCTTCCCCTTCATCTCCGGCGATGTCACAAAAGGGCAAAGTTGTAGCTGGTACGAGCGGTGGTGATGCTACGCCGGAAGGCGGCCAATGGGAGAAGTACCGTTTCTTCGAAGGGCTTCGAGAGCGGTATCGCGTTGGCGCAGAATACGACATTGTGCTTACGAAGGAGGAGGAGCCCTATTGGTGGGAGAAGACCGGGTGCGTCGCAATGTCGCACGATATCCTGGAAACAGGATTTCGGCTAACGCTGCCGGCGGTGGCAAGGGAGCTGCTCAACACCTGGGGGATCGCCCCAGTTCAACTGGCGCCGAACAGCTGGCGAACGATATGTGTCTTTTGCATATCGTGCAAAGTTCGGGGGATCGAGCCCACTGCCAACCTCTTCCGGAGTCAATTCATTCTGACTGCGTCGCCGGGGACAAGCCAGAATGTATACTACACCAAGCACCGGCTGGACCGCATGAGAATCGAGTTCTCTCCCCGGTTATCCAGCCACAAGGGGTGTACGCACCGGATTCTCTTCTTCGCGCGAGGCGCAGAAGCACCGGAATGGGGGTTTCCTACACGGGTGAAGAGCGCGCGCAGGGATATCTACCCCCTAATGAAGAAAGATGAGGTGGCGCTTGCGGAGCGCCTTAGCAACATCTTCGTCGAAAAGGAGGAGGAATATCTCACCGAGGCTCATCTGGTTCAACATGGGCTCAGCCGAGCATGGTGTAAGTAATTGAGTCTTTCCTTCCTTTCTTTTGCTCCTCGGGCGCCATTTTTTCCAACCTCTTTCTTCTTATGCAGCCACTAAGGAGCTGGAGGCGGGCATGGCTACAGAGGAGATGGCCCTCTACACCGAGCAGATAGCTGTCACATCATATGTGACTGTCGTCGGTGAGGAGCGCTCTGCCGCTGTCGCCCCGAGCTGTCCTGTCGAAGGACGAGGTGCCACTGGTTCGAGGGTCCTTGAGAAGGGGTTCGAGAAGATCCGTATGAAGAAGAAGGTTACAACGAAGGTGACCTCGAAGGCCATATCCGGGCCTCTGTCCGAGCAGCAAACAGCCGAGGACGAGGCTGAGAGAGAGACTGTGAAGAATCCGCTCCAAAGGAAGAAGAAGCGAAGATTGGTGCTCGCTTCGCAACGCTTAGCCAGTCCATCCGCGGAAGGGGATGAGGAGGAAGAGGAGGCCGTGCCGCCGCTGGAGCGGAGGAAGAAGCGGAATGTTGCGGGGGCATCCGGTGAGGGGACGCCCCAGGTGCCTGCCCAACGAAACCCCAAGGTCGCCAAGAAGATGGCGGTCGACCTCGGGCTCGTTGACGTGAGTTCCTCATCTAGAAACTCAGATGAGGGAAGGCAAGGGAGCCGATGCCACAGGACCCCTTTGGGGGTTGCTTTGAAGAACTGCCCGTGGGGGCCTTAAGCGCCAGAGGTGCTGAGGAGGTTGAGGAGACCCCAGCTCGGACGGACGCCGGACCTGGTGAAGACGCCGGCATAACGGAGGGTGCCCAAGTTGAAGGGGTGATGGAGACCGAGGAGGAAGTGCCCTCTACAACAAATGCAGCCCCACCCAGAGGCCAGGAGATGGTTCCCAATACGGGGGCCGCCGAGGAAGCAACCACAGCGACGAGGGCCGCTGAGGAGGTTGCCGCAGCAACGGGGGCCGCCCTGCCCCCCATGCCCCCCACCGAGGTGGTTGCTGATGTTACTGCAATCGCCAAGGTAACTGACGGTGCCAGAGGGGAGGCAGTAGAGGTGGAAGGCGGGGGTGGGCTGAGGAATCCGACGATGATAGGAGGCCCCTTAGGGAAGTGTTGCATAAAAAGCTTCCTGAGGTTCCCTCGGTGGCGGCGCTGGAGGCGACGCTTCGTCATGTTGATGACGCACCAAGGGAACTTCCTGCAAGCCCTTCTACTTCCCGCCTCGACCGAATAGCGAGGTGCCTGGACCTCCCAGCCGAGCAGAGTCCGGAGGCCTTAGGCGGAGGATACTACCCAGAAGGCCATGAAGACGATGGCGTGGGTGATAACGTTGACTTGGGGGCCCTTATGGACGGGGTCTCCAAGTCATTGGATGTTCTGAGGGCCTTAGCTGCTCGGGCTCAGAACCAGAAGCATCTGTGGGAGGCACAGATTGCTTTTTGCCAGGGCCTTATAGCGCAGCACAAGGCCCGCGAGGCGACGTTAGAGGAGGAGGTGAAGAACCTCAGGACCACTCTCTACACCTCGGAGATGAATCTGGCCATGGTCCGGGCCGAGAAGGATGCCATCGCCAAAGTTGCAGCTGATGCGGGGGCCCACGCCGTGACGGAATATAAGGCTGGAGCAGATTTCCAAGAAGACCTGGAGCAGTATGGGGCCCGCTGTTACCGAGTGGGCCTCAAAGCTGGGAGGGACTATGGAGAGCGGCTCTCTTGGGTCGATCACGCTCGAGCAGCCTTCGAGGCTGCCGTGCAAGAATGCCGGCACCGTACCAATGATGCCCGTCTAGATGGAGTTCAGTTCGCGCAGTTCCAATCTAGGCAAATGCCTTCTCCGAGCGACGGTGCTGGTCCCTCCGAGCAGGCTCCTTAGCCTCGTTGCTCTGCGTCCTTTTTGTTGGATTTTGTAATAGAGGTCGAAGGGTCCTTCCTGTAAAAAAAAAACTATGAATGAAAATTTCCTCTTCAAGATTTCTCTATGGCTTCACTTTTTCTATCTTCTCCCTTTTGTCATCGTCCCTGCTGAGATTGGGATCCGCTGGTTTTATAAGCGTTGCATGTACCGCGCAGATCGTTAAGAACCGTAAAAAAAGGTTCCGATCAGGGGTGTATACTAAGCACTTGTCTGACCATAGGAACAGGGAGAAGAGAAGTAGGATGCTGATCAAAGACTTTCATAAGTGATAAGCCATGAGGTTAGATACATGCCAAGTCTTGGGTATGACTTCGCCACTAGGGGTAGTTAGCTTATATGAGCCTTTCCCAAGGACCTGGGTGACCTGATAAGGTCCTTCCCATTTAGGGGCGAGCTTGCCGACCGCTCTCTGGGGATCCGAGGCCGAGCAGCGGCGTAGAACTAGATCTCCCACGTTGAAGCGCCTTTCCCGAACTCGTGCATTATAATATTGTGCGAGCCATTGCTGATAGGAAACAAGACAAATGCTGGCGTCGTTATGTCGTTCGCCAAGCATGTCAAGGTTTTCCCGAAGAGCGCGGTTGTTGGAGGCTTCATCAAAGTGGGTTGTTCGGAGGGTGGAGAGAGCTACTTCTAGGGGCAGAACGGCTTCTGAGCCGTAAGCCAAGTGGAAAGGTGTTTCTCCCGTTGCTACCCGAGCTGTTGTTCGGTGGCACCAAAGCACATTGGGGAGCTCGTCAATCCACAAACCTCCTGCAGCCTCCACTCTTGTGCGGATCCCATGCAGTAGTGTTCGGTTGGCGTTTTCCACCAAACCGTTTACCTGGGGATGCGCTACGGAGGTGAAGTGGTTGTAGATCCCGAGCTCGGCACACTTTTGCTTGAAGAAGGTACTGTCGAACTGCTTCCCGTTGTCGGAGGTGATAACCCTTGGGACGCCAAACCGGTAGAGGAGGTTCTTCCAGACGAACTTCCACACTGCTTGTTCGGTGATTGCGGCAACAGGTTCGACTTCGATCCACTTGGTGAAGTAATCGATGGCCACAAAAAGAAACTTCTTCTGACCTTGGGCCTCTGGGAAGGGGCCCATGATATCAATGCCCCATCTGGCGAAAGGGCGCGGCTCGAACAGGTTGTGAAGCTGCTCGGCAGGTAGCTTAATAAGCTGTCCAAATTTCTGACACTCCGGGCACTTCCGAGCAAAGGCCATACAATCCTTTTGCAGAGAAGGCCACCAGAACCCTGCTCGAATGATACTGCGGGCCAGCGTTCTGCCTCCCAAGTGGCTACCGCATAGCCCTTCATGAGCCTCTTCGGTGGCAGCGAGTGCTTCTTCGGGGTTGAGGCACCATACAAGAGGTCTTGAAAGGGACCGTCGGTACAACTTGCCTTCTACGAGGGTGAAGCGCTGAGAGCGCATTCTGATCTTGCAAGCTTCGCCCTGTTCAGGCGGAAGCTCATCTTGAAGTAGGTAGGCCAGGAGAGGATCCATCCAGCTCAGAGCCGGTGGGTTTATCTCAATGACAGCGAAGTCCACTTCGGTGCTCGGCGAGGTGAGCTCTTCAATGAATACAGAACGAGAAGGAGCGATGTCACTTGAGGAGGCCAACTTGGCCAGTGCATCGGCTCGCGCGTTCTGCTCCCGTGGGACATGTATGACTTCGAAGTAGAGGAAATCCTCTGCTCGGCTCTTGACCTGCTGAAGGTATTGAGCCATGCGGGGCTCTCTGGCTTCAAACTGTCTGTTCACCTGGCTGGCGACCAACTGGGAGTCACTGAAGACTCTAAGCCGACGGGTCCCGAGGTGCCGAGCCATGCGAACTCCGGACAGTAGTGCCTCATACTCGGCGACGTTGTTGGAGGCCGTAAAACGAAATCGGAGGGCATATTGGAACTCTAGCCCTTCCGGAGAGGTGAGAACCAAGCCTGCTCCGCTCCCTGTGACACAAGAGGACCCATCCACGTAGAGCTCCCATGGGGGCTCGTCGGCTAATGGCGGGTCCTGCTCAGCAGGGAGTGTGCATTCTGCGACGAAATCCGCCAATGCTTGCACCTTGATTGCTGTCCTTGGTCGGAAGCTGATGTCGAACTCGCCCAGCTCTATGGCCCACTTGACAAGCCTGCTGGAAGCCTTTGGCCGCTGAAGGATAGACTTCAGTGGTTGGTCGGTGAGGACCATTACTGAATGAGCCTAAAAATAGGGCGTGAGCTTCCGAGCAGCTGTGACTAGAGCAAGGGCAAGTTTTTCTGCTCGAGGGTACCTCCTTTCAGCTTCCTGAAGGACCCTGCTGATGTAATACACCAAATGTTGCGCCATTCCCTCTTCTCTGATAAAAACCGCGCTGATGGAGTGTTCAGTAACCGAAAGGTATACGAACAGTGGTTCTCCGAGCACTGGCTTCGAGAGAATCGGTGGGGCTGCTAAGTATGCCTTTAGCTCAGTGAAGGCAGCTTCGCACTCCGCAGTCCAGCGTACATGCCCCCCTTACTGTGGGGTGCCTTTAGGACCTCGCAGCTACTTGAAGAAGTTAAAACTTCTTTCCGCTGCTCGGAACATAAACCGGTTCAGGGCGGCGAGGCGTCCAGTAAGACGCTGGATGTCCTGTACCGTCTTCGGACTGCTCATCACAAGTATGGCCTGGATCTTCTCTGGGTTTGCCTCTATCCCTCTATTCGAGATGAGGAAGCCGAGGAACTTACCCGAGCGCACTCCAAACGCACACTTGGATGGGTTGAGCTTCATGTTGTACTTCCGCAGGGTTGCAAAAGTTTCTTGGAGGTCGGAGATGTGGTCGGTGCTCGGAAGCGTTTTGACCAGCATGTCGTCAACATAGACCTCCATGTTGCGCCCAATCTGATGCTCGAACATCCTGTTGACCAACCGCTGGTACGTTGAGCCAGCGTTCTTTAGACCAAAGGGCATCCTGGTGAAGCAGTATAACCCTAGGTCCGTGACGAACGTGGTGGCGTCTTGGTCCGGGGGATGCATGCTAATCTAGTGATAACCAGAGTAGGCATCCAGGAAGCTAAGAAGCTCGTGCCTGGATGTGGCATCTACCAATTGGTCGATGCGCGGCATAGGGAAGTTGTCCTTGGGCATTGCCTTGTTGAGATCTTTGTAGTCCATGCACACTCGCCATTTGCCATTGGCTTTGCACACGAGGACCACGTTGGAGATCCATCTTGGGTATTGGGCTTCTCGGAGGAGCCCAACGGATCGACTTTTGACAACGTGATCCTGGATGACAGCCTGCCGTTCTCGATTGACAGGTCGCCTCCTTTGCTGAACTGGGGGGACCCGTGGGTCCAACCGGAGGCGATGGACCATGATATCAGGAGAAATGCCTGGTAGCTCATCATCAGACCACGCGAACATGTCCGAATTGGCTAGCAAAAAAGTCTTGTAGCATTGTTGTTCGGCATCTGTTAGCAGAGCGCCAATGTAAAGTACGTGCTCGGGGTCATCATCCACCTGAATAGGTAGCAGATCTTCAGCAGGCATTCCTCCGCTAGTGGAAGGTAGATCGGTGGGTGGATCGGTGGGGGCCGCGAGTGGCTGCTTGTCTCTTAAAGAGAGGACATAGCACCATCGAGACTCGCGCTGGCACCCGAGCACCTCGCCGATCCCGCTCGAGGTTGGAAATTTCATCTTCTGATGAAGAGACAAAGGTACTACTCTGATTCTTTCGATCAAGCCTCTGCCGAGGATGGCGTTGTAGCCTGGCATGTTCTTGATGACCAAGAAGTCAACTACCTTGGTCACAGTCTTCGGCGCCGTCCCTAAGGTGATCGGGAGGCGAACTCTACCCATGGGCTGTACCGAAACCCCCGAGAAGCCGAACAATGGCGACTCAACTGGGGTGAGCTAGTCGGTTTTGAGACCCATAAGCACAAAACAGTCGTAAGCCAAGACGTCGGGGGCGCTTCCATTATCTACCAAAATCCGACGCATATTATAATGGTTGATGGTGGCCGAAACGAGCAGCGCATCAGTGTGTGGGGTAACGACCCCTACAAGATCTTCATCCGAGAAGGTTATAGCCTCTTCGGATGGTGTGCGTGCAGGACTGGTGGGATATGGAGCCGGCCTAGGCGCCGGGGGCCTGTCCATGACGTGCACTCGCCTTGCATAATCGCGTCGGCTTCGAGTGCTCTCTCTACCCACGCCGAAGCCTCCCGCGATCACATTGATTTCTTGCCCGTTGGGCTCATTGTTGACCGGCTGCTCGGGAGTCCGCTCTCGGCGTCTGGGGCGTTCTTCATTCCGGCGCACATACCGCCCGAGGTAGCCGCGCTTGATAAGGTCTTCAATTTCGTCCTTGAGCTGGCGGCATTCGGAGGTGTTGTGGCCGTGGTCGCGATGGAAGCGACAATACTTGGCTTGATCGTGCCTCCGAGGGTCGGAGCGCATCCTCTGTGGCCACCGAACGAATGGTTCATTCCTGATCTCCGCCAGGATCTGTTCGGGTGCCACAGTGAGGGGAGTATAGTCGGTGAAGGGGCGCGGTCGGCGCGGCGAGTCGCCGTTGCGCCGTCCTTTCTTCCGATCACGGTCGGAGCCGTTGTCAGAAGGTCTCTTCTTGTCCGACGGTTCCCCCTGCTCTGCTCGGCCTGCAGCCAAGTTTCTTCGCACGCTGCGTGGCGTTGTGCGATGGAAAGCAGCTTGGCGAGAGTGGAAGGTTGCTGGACGCAGAGGGTCCTCTGCAAAAAGCTGTCGCGAGTGTCCTGGATGAGGGCACTAGTGGCTAGAGGGATGTCCACGCGCGAAATGTGAAGCTCCTCTGTTCGAAACCTTTTGACAAAGTCCCAGAGCACTTCGCTCTTCTTCTGACGTATGGTCAGGAGGGAGGCCGCCGTGCGCGGCTGTGACTTGCCGCCAAGGAAGTTATCCCGAAAGGATTTCTTTAGCTGGCGAAAGGATGAGATGGAGCCCGCTGGCAGAGTCTCGAACCATGCTCTGGCGGTCTCCTTGAGAGTTGCAGGGAAAGCTCGGAACTTGGCCGCGTCAGATGTTCCGTGGAACACCATGTGCGACTCAAAGCCGTGGATGTGGTCGGCCGGGTCGGTAGTGCTGTCGTAGGGTGCGATGGTGGGCAGAGGAAGCTTGGGAGAGACCCGGGCATCCAGGATCTCCCCACTGAAAGGGGAGCGGAAGTCCAGGTCATCCTCCGCGGGGGCTTTTCCCTCTGCACGCTGAACCATCGGGTCCACGCGGCGTTCCAGGTCGACCACACGGCGTAAGCGCCTGGCGAGCTCCTGCTCGGAATGGACGAAGCCTTGTCGGCCGGTCCCCTGGGAGTTGGCTCCCACAACCGAGCACGGCGGACGGGGGGCAACGGCAGAACGTCGGGGCGAGCGGCCTCGGCGCTCCGGGGCCTGCTCCTCGGACCGGGCTCGGTGTGACCGGCACGGTGAGTCCGCTTGTTGGTCTTGGAACACAAGAGGGGTGCGAGATCATTGATGAGCCGACTCCGCCTGGTGCTCCTGTGGTAAAGAAGCCGTCGGGACCGGTGGCCCAGCCAACTGGGCTCGTAAGCCCAGGCAGATGCCCGTCAACTGCTGCACCTGGCCCCGAAGTTCAGCCATCTCCAGGGCGGTTGCAGGCATGACGGTCGCTGGTGCAGGAGCGTTGTTGTTTGCACCAGTAGGGGTAATGTTAACGTCCACGAGAGGGGACCGACGGCGAGACTCCGGGCGTGATTGGCGAGATCTCGTCACCCTGCTCCCGATGTTCTGGTAAGAGTATCGTCCATGAGCCATGGCTATGTCCTTCCCACAGACGGGGCCAAAAGTGTGGAGGCTTTTTCTTGTTTGGGCCGGAACCGCTGGGCCTACACTTGAGAGGGAAGACGAACGCCGGTGCGGACGGAAGCCTGCAAAACCAAAAACGGATCAGGGGGGCCCAGTTGAAGAACCGGGGAGAACCCTCTGATGCCTAAGTCAGTAAGTGACTGGAGAGGATGAGAGTTCTCGTGTATGAGACGTGTTTGTGCAAGGATCAACGTACCTCTGCATGACGTTATACCTGTGTCTTTTATAGGCATGGATGCTGAAGCGAACAAATGTAACGTCTCTGGATCGTGTCTAGAAGAGCGCCTTGATTGGCGCACATAACGGGCGGTTACACGTCCAGATGTCCGTTGGAAGGCTTAGCAGTTAACGAGCCTCTTGATAGTGGGGCGCGTGGCCCGCAGCGGTTGTAACCGTTGCTAATACGAAGAGGCTGCTCGGGCGGCCTTGATTGTAGTTCTCGAGCAAGTTTGCTTGTTGGGACAAGATGAACATGGTGCTCGATGACCGTGAAGACTGCTCTGGGCCCGAGTAGGACAAGTATTTCTGAAGACGCTAGGGGTGGTCACCCGAGGATGGATGATGCCCTAGGACAACGCAGTGTCAGCTCGTTTCGTCATGGGCTTATGCGAACTTTGTTGATGGACCTAGGTGGCAGGAAATGACCACCACATATATATATATATATATATATATATATATCAAACGATAATTCATAAGCGATGATCCCGCCTCCCCGCCCCCCACCCCGCCCCAAACCCCAATTGGACGAGGTGCCGCGACGTGGTGGCAATTTGCAACCTCGCCACCCACTCCAAGTTCTCACGCCTTCCCTTCTTGTTCTCCTTCTGCCCGTGGCCGAGAACCCATGGCCCTTAGAC
This sequence comes from Colocasia esculenta, assembly GCA_014218235.1. Lineage (NCBI taxonomy): Eukaryota > Viridiplantae > Streptophyta > Magnoliopsida > Alismatales > Araceae > Colocasia > Colocasia esculenta. The sequence continues at coordinate 35,760,822 of CM024764.1, forward strand.
AACATTTATCACCTTCACCGCCGCCCCTCCATCGTTAGAGTAGGGTTCCATAGAGAACCTCCGATGTCAGTGGGGTAATACTAGTTCTACGTCATTTGCTGTATGGCTAAGAATATACTAAAAGTGAAATGTCTCATCTCATCTCTAAATGAATAATCCAAATAACAATGATTAATCATGAGAAGCGAACAGATAGAATATGAAATTCTAAGACAAATGAAACCAAAATAAATTAATTATACAGAGATGAAACATGCCACCACCCTAAATGTCAAAAAATAAAAATAAAAATACTACTCGGATAACTGATGATGTTTCCTTATTAGACCCCCAAATTACACTTGCCATGCAGCAGGGAAGGAAGACTGTAAAAAATATTTAATTATTTGATTTGATTTTGATAAAAATTATAAGATAAAAAAATACATTTAACTATCGATAACTTATCATATTCAGATATTTCCGATAAGTTTCGCATCCGATTTCTGAATCTGATAATATATAATATATAATATATTATTATTATGTTATATATATCATATAACGTAGATTATATATTATCCGATTATCTGAATCAGATTGACCAAACTTGTTTATATTCCACATTATTTAATTTTTTAATATAATTATCTGATAATTTGAAGAAACATATTCAAATATTTCTAATCTAAATCTAATTATTTTTTATAATTCTTATCAGAATCAAATTTAAAACTACTATTTTCAACTCCAATCCCTACCCATTTACACCCTACTCGGGAAGCTACCTACGGTTTTCATAACATCCAGGTCAAAGGTTATCGAGAAAACTGACGTCATTGATGTCTATGATCGAGGATGCCTAGATGGAGATCCCACCAAAACTCACTTCCGGATGCGTCACCAAATACCTCTTCTACCATGAGAAAGGGCTACACACTCGCTCTCCTAGCCACCATGATGTCTGCATCTCCACCACCCTAATGCCGCTGATCTCGTTAGCAGGCTCGTCAATGGTGCCATGCGCGCGCGCGCATGTGTGTGGGGGTGCTGGGAGAAGTCCCCTCCAACACTGACCATTTTATTAGCTCCTCTCTCTCGTTTTCCTCCTGTTTTGGTTGTACTACCAGAGGTCCTTACAAGAGCAAACACCGTGCTCAAACCGGTGGTACCTATGAGCATCTCTCACCACAATCTGCCTGTCGATGATCCTGCTTATGAACGTGAAGACCCGGTGGCAATGCCCACATATCCTCAAGTTCTTCACCACCCTCAAGGCCTTCCCTTGGGGTGCCGCCCCGCTCACCAGCCCAAACGCCACCACCAGCCTCTCACTGTGATACCACAGTCCCCCCTCCGCCGCCGCCGCCTCCTGCTCGTATCCCAGCTTTGCTATCTCCCCCATCAGCTCCTCCACCTTGGCGTAGATCTCCGTCGCTATCGGGTGCTTCTTGTCCCCCGCCAGAAACACATGCACTTCCCCGCGCACCTCGACCCAGCTCCGCCCCCCCTCTTTCTTCACCCCTCGCTCCCTCATGGCGGTCCACAGCCTCGCCACCTCGTCCCTCCTCCCCGCCGCCGTGTAGACGTTGGCGAGCATGACGTAGGCCGAGTCGTCCTGTGGGTCGAGCTCCAGGAGTCAGCGACCGGCCGCCTGCCCCAGGCCTTGCTCCCCATGGACCACGCAGGCCGAGAGGAGGGTCCGCCACACAGCAGCGTCCGGCTCGAAGGGCATCGCCAGCGCCACGCGCTGGGCTTCCTCGATCTGCCTCACCCGCGCCTTTGCTCCCACCAAGCATGTGTAGTGCTCCAGCCCCGGCGATATCCCGTGCTCGGCGCTCATCGACGTGAGCCACCTTTCTGTCTCGGAGACTAGTCGGGCGTTGCTGCAAGCGGTCAGTATCGCCAGGAATGTGAACTCGTCGCCCTTGAGTCCCGTGCTGAGCATTTTCTCGAACATCTGGACTGCGCGGTCCGCCTGGCCCTGCTGAGCGTATGCCGACAATATGGCGTTCCACGCAACCACGTTGGCGTCCTCCTCTAGATCATCGAAGGCGCGCTGCGCCTCAGAGACGAGGCCGGACTTCCCATACGCATCGACCAGCGCAGTTCCCACCACAAGGTTCGACTCCAGGCCAACAACTACAGCGTGGGCATGGATCACTCACGACTGCTCCATCGCCGCCGCCTCAGCTGCCGCACGCAGAGCGCCCGACACGCTATACATGGTCGACTCGAAGGCTGCGGCTCTCATCTCCGTGAAGAGAGACAGAGCCTTGGCGGGTCGGCGGTTCTGCGCGAGACCCACCACGGCGGCGGCATAGCAGACAGTGTCCTTCTCGTCGATTTTGTCGAACGCCTTGAGCGCGTCGACCGGGCGGCGAGCTTTCGAGTACGCTGTGACCAGGGCGCTCCCGGCAAAGGGCAGGCGAAGAGGGCCAGCTTCACGGAGAGGGAGTGGAGCTGGGCGACGGCGGGGGAGAGGACGGAAGGGAAGGAGGCGCAGATACCGAGGAGCGCGGCGAGGGTGCGTTGATTGGGCGGGGTGGGGCTGCGGAGCATGGAGACGAAGAGGCGGAAGGCAGCGGCGGGGTCGTGGGAGTGGGCGGAGATGAGGGCGGACCACGACACGACATTGGGAGGGAACGGGAGGCGGCGCAAGAGGCGGAGGGCGGCGTCGGAGATGGTGGAGGGCCGCCGGGAGTAGAGACCAATGAGGTAGTTGAACGCGCGGTCGCCTGCGGCGGTCTTGATGAGGCGGGTGTGGATCCGCGCTGGGTCGTCCACGGCGGCGAAGGCTACCCGTGACGCCGTCGGGCTTGGTTGCTGCGGCTCAGGATTGGGCCAAGGTGGCCGAGGATCCCGCAGGTCCGAGGACATGGCTTGAATGGTGCAAATGGTGGGTGCTTATGTCAGCTATAGTATTTCTAGTTTTAATTAAAAAAAATAAACGATTTAAGAGAAAAACACTGGAAATTTGATATGTGTTTATATAACCTCTAATGATTTATTCTTAATGCCAAAATATTGGAAGAAAAAAATCTGTAAGTGTTTAAAAAAACATCCAGAGAAGATGTTTGACAAAAATATGTCTCTAGAACTAATTATGAATCAATATAAGAAAAATACATGTTAACTTATAATACAATAAAACATAGGGTTAGATTGAAAGATGATACTTTGCAATATTAACTTAAAATAATTTAAAAAAAAATCCAACAAATATTTTTATGTAAGATTGTACAAATATAAAGAGTTATTTGTAAACAAGTAATAATTTGTAAGTACAATATATGGTAACATTTAAATATACAGTGGAAAATCCCAGCGCAACACTCCCAATTTCTCATCGCTTACCAATTTCTTTAATTTTTTCCCCCTAATCTCTCCTACTCTTGATGAGGTTAGAGAATATCAACTGTTATCTCTCTCTCTCTCTCTCTCTCTCTCTCTCTCTCTCTCTCTCTCTCTCTCTCTCTCTCTCTCTCTCTCTCTCTCTTTTGATAACGAGGAAATCCCGCCCCGTGTGGCTTTGTGGACTCAAGGATTGGTGTTCGTGAACTCCAAGGTCAGGACTTGGCAGCTCCTACTTTCCGTATACCCGTATTGCCCTTACCCCACTTGACCAGAAAAACTTCGGATTTACACACCTCGAGGATTGCATGTAAATCAGGTAAATCCCCCCCAGGAATCGAACTCGGGACCTCTTGCTTTTAAGCAAGAGTTCTAACCGATCGACCCAACCGGGGTCCTCTCTCTCTCTCTCTCTCTCTCTCTCTCTCTCTATATATATATATATATATATATATATATATATATATATATATATATATATATTATGGAGGTCATTTCTAGCCTCTTAGGCCTACAGGCCCATCATAGCCCATCTAAGACGTCTGGACTCTGGTCATCGAGCCACGTGTCCTCAAGATCAGCCAAAGGCTTCCGAAACACGCTCTGACCACCAGACGTCTAAGGGTCCCAAGGGTAGTCTCCGGATACCCCACAATCTATTCGAGCGGGACACGGTCTACTGAACAGACCGTAAGCCCCTGTTTGAACCTCCTGCGGCTTATCCCCGAACACCGCACTGCGTTTCCGAGCACCGGGCACCGTGCAGCCTGGCCGGTGATCGATCGGGCCCCTGCTCGACACCTCTTGGCCGGAGGGCCTAGGGCGGCCATTCGCCTCCCGAAGGCAGTTAATACGGTGGCGTGACATGCGTACCATGGTTAAAAGCATTTACTACGAAGGATCCCAACAGGCATCTCAAACGAACAACTCCCCGCCTAGGGACTCCAACCGACGCATCCCTTCGATCATCATTGAAGGAGATTGCGTATGGACTTCTCATCTCCCATGCCTATAAAGGGCACAGGTAACCCCTATGCAAATGTACGCAACCTTTTCTCATACACACTCGCCCATGCGCGAGCACACACACGAGAGAACCTTCCATCTCAGCCTCTTTGACAGTCCATCCTGACTTAGGCATCGGAGGGTTCTCTTCGGTTCTTCAACCGGGCCCCTCTGATCATTTCTGGTCTCTGCAGGTCTTCGTCCGCACTGGCGACAGTTCAATCCCTCTTGTTAGTGGACGCCTGCTCCCCGGCCTAAACAGAAAAACCCATCCACATTTTTGGCGCCGTCTATGGGAACGACAACTACCTTGGCTTGCAGACGATCCTCTCACCAGAATCTCAGTAGCAGGGCGACGCGGTCTCGCCAGTCGCGCGCAGACTCGCGTGATCAAGCCTGTAACATCTCGGGCTTTTCGGGTTCTTCCGCCCGCATGTTGGATGACTAGCTACTAATGCGTCCGGGCTGGGCGACGCTTTAGTGTCGCGACGGAGGTGCCCGTCATGACAGTCATCCCTGTTGCACCTGCTTTCGGTGTCGCATTCTTGTCACGCCCAGTCAACGGGTCGCGACTGCTTTTTGCTTTTTGGTCGTCTGACGCCTGTCAGAGTGGCAGGCATGGCAGACTGACCTATCTGGTTGTCGCGGTGTCCAGAAGGGACGCGCTCTGGTCGCGGTGTGGGCAGCCATCACGTTACTGTTAGTAACGCGATGCCCCGCCCCGTCGCATCTTGGGGGCCGGAGGCTAAAAGCCTTGGCCGGTGCCCCTTCTTTCCCTTTTGGCTCTTTCTCCCTTCCCTCCTCCTCTCCGAGGTGGGAAGCCTCCTTCCCCTTCTTCTCCAGCGGCGTGGAGCTTGGAGGAGAGGCTGGCGGCTCGTGGTGGAGCGGTGGCGCGGCGAGGAGTGAGGAGGAGGCAGCCGAGGTTTTGTGAAGGCCCATTTGTGGGTTCGATTCTTCTAAATCTGTAGGGATTTCTAGAACTCTTTCCATTCCGGACGATTGGGAGCCCTCATGTGTGAATCCATGCTTTACTGCTTTCTCCATGCTCCCCTCCCCGTGGTTTGTGTGTTTGTAGTGTGTGGGCGACCCCCGGGATGTAGCATCCCAGCAGTCTGCCTTCCAGATGATGTCATGACCGCCGAACGCGTCGCGACATTAGAGGAGGCGTCGCCCCGGTCGGATGCGACCTTGGCCCTGTCGGCCGTCGCGTTAAAGGTAGTGTTGCGACCTGGCTTTCTGCCGCGATAGTCTTGCTGTCGCGGCCTGGTCGGCCTTCGTGACAATGGTGTTGTGACCTGGTTTCCTGTCGCGACAGTTTGTGGTCGCAGCGCACTGCCCTGGCGCGACAGGGTCTTATCGTGGTTGCCCTGCCCGTCGCGATGGTATTGCGACGGCTTAGGAGGGCGCAACAAGACCGGGTCTGCCTCGGGTGTTTTCCGTGGCCACGGTTGGCGTGTCGGCATATGCCCCAGGGCAGGTGTTCCCTTAGGACCTTCTGGTGGGAATGCGGTAGGTTGTCTCCCTGCGTTCAGTGACCGAAGGCGACACCTTCGTGGCCGTGTCCTAGCGGCGGTGCTAGGAGGCTCGCGTCTGTCTAATAATCGATTGTCTCTCGGTCAATCGATTATTAGAAGAGTGATGGTTTCTGTTTTGTTTGGTGGTGTTCCATTTTCTCAGGCCGTGTCGTGTGTGCCGGCGTTGGCCGACGGCCCTTCTAGGGGTTTCCGGAAGGGGTGCCATGCGTGCCTGTGCCTGCTGGGCTTGTCTTGGTTACAAGTCAGCTGTGTCATTTTCTGTGGTGGTTGCCCCGAAAATTCTCTTTTCGCCCGGTGCTAGGCACTTGAGGGCTTGTCCGTGAGACAGGTTGTTACTGTTACCTGGGACCCCCAGCCCCGCGCGTCTGTTAGAGGGAGTTCTCCGGGCGGCGGGCGTGCTCAAGTCACGGACTTGGAGCAGAAGGGGAAAACAGTGGGGACAATGGTGTAGAGTCGTTTGTAGAGCTCTCTTAGCTGGGTCTGGGTCACCGAGGTGGTTGAGGCGATCTTCCGGTGCTGACCAGCTAGTCCTTCTCACTGCCTCGCTCTGCGTTGGTTCCGGAGCCGGGGTCAGGAGTGGGGCCGCAGCTCGGCCGGGCTGCGATGGTTGTGGTTGTTCTTTGCTGTGACTCGCTAGCCTCACTCTACCAGGGAGGTTGTAGGCAGGAGTCAGCGACTGGCGAGTTGGAGGTGTGGACATTGTGTCCTCCTCTTGGCTGCCTGTGGCTGTGGCTTGGTTGATGTTGCTATGATGGAGTTTCATCACGTTGTTTTCCAAGTGAGTCTAGTTGCCCTAGCCTGCATGGTGGTTGTAGCCTGGCCATGTCTAGTTTTCGTGGGCTCTGTTGGTTTGGCCTTGTGGGCCGTGTTTAGTGACTTTTGTTCTGCAGGTTCTCTCGGGGTGTCCGGTGTTGACACCCGACCGCTGGTTTTGAAAACTGTTCCTTGGTGCCGTCCGTCGTGGCATCGTAGGGTGTATTTCCCTGATCTCATGGAGTGTCCGAGGTCTAGTGTGGTTCTGCTTGTGGGTCCTCGACCTCGTGGAGGTCTGAGGTGGTCGTGCCTGTGGTGAGACGTTCTTCTCACATGGTTGCTTGGTGTCTCTCGTGGTGACACCCTGTTGTTCCTTCCCGACCTCATGGAGGTCCGGCATGTTGGTGCTTGTGTCGTGAGACTCTGGTCTCACGTGGTTGCTCCGGTGTTCCATGAGCTTCTTTGTCTCGGTGGGAGTGTGCCGAGGGTTGCTTCCGCATTGTGTTTGACTCCACTGGTTCTGTAGGAGTCATGTTGGGCCCGACTCTGGTTGTGGGTCGTGGCATTTCTCTGGTCCACTACTTTGTAGCTCTCTGCAGTAGGTGTTTCCCGCTTTACTGCTTTGTAGAGTAGTTTTGCTTCCGCTTGTTGGAGTTCCTACTACTCTGGCTGGTAAGGGACTGGTTATCCCTACTGAGCCTTGTTCGTGAGGCTCACCCCCCTACTCTCTTCAGGTAGGGACTCACTGTCGCAGGAGTTCATTGTCGGACGGTCGTGGTGGCGGCTTGTTCGTCGTGTGTTGCCAGCAGTGTGAGTTGTGAGCGTGAGCGCTTATACCGTGAGTTGAGAGTGGCCTTTTTGCAAGTCCTCGGTGTATGCCCCTTTCTTTCTGTACCCGTACTTTTATTTGGGACATGTTATACATAATTTCTTTGTTAATGTACGAACTTTCTGGTTATAGTTATTTGAATTTATTGCTTATCTCACTAGACTAAATTCTAACCCTTCCGGGTCTTCAGATCCATGGGTGGCGGCGCGATCTTCGGGGTCCCTGGTGGGGTCCGGGAGGTCGGGTCGTTACAGTGGTATCAGAGCTCAGGGGTCCAACGAGATTTGTAATGAGTTGATAACTATGGCTGTCCCAAAGAAAGGTACTAATACGCTGCTAGCCCGTCCGTATAGAGTGCTATTAGGTGAGCATTTGGTTCTTTGTTGCAGGTGGCTAGCTTTCCAGCAGGATCTGAGTGTGAGCTATAGGAGAGTGTTGCTGTTGTTGCTGGGTGCACGTGCTACGAGCATGGTTGCTGTTTCGCTCATGCTGCAGTTGGGTTCGTCCTCGGCCTGCGCATCCGGGTGGGTGTGTCACGAAGGCTGAGAGAGCCTACGTGTGGTGTGACCTTCACTGGTGCAGGGTTGTAGTCTGCGGAACCGGCCGAAGGTGTCCTTGCCTTACTGGCAGTCCCCTTGTTGTTAGGGTGAGTCCTTGTTGGATGTCCCCTTGTTGTTGGGGTGCGTGCTGTGTTGGTTATGTGTTTGGCCTTGCATGCCTGTGCGCCGTTGTGCGCTGTGCTCTGCTCAGTCGACGTCGTTGCTCAAGCTAAGCAGATGCTTGTGTGCCGTGTTGCACCGCTGGTTGAGTGCTGTGACACCTGTCTATGGTTGTTGCCAGCTTTGTGCTGGCTAGTTGTGAACTCTGGTGAGGTGCTCTTGGAGTTCTTCTCTGTTGGTTCTGGTGGAGGTGAGGTTTTCCCTAGAATTGTGTTGTGCTCGTTTCTGGTTGTTGCGGCGTTGCCCTCAGGGTTGAGGTGCATCGTTTGACTGTTGTGTTCTGGTGGTGTTTCCCAGAACTGTTTTGTTGGTGTCCTAGTGAGGGTTCCTCTCCCTCTGGGACATCTTCTGTGCTCGTTAAAGTCTTCATCTGTGTTACCTCCTTGGTTTGAGGTCTTTGTTGTCTGGTTGGTTGCTGTTGTGTTGCCCTCAAAGTTGAGGTGCATCGCTTGGTTGCCCTGTGTTCTGGTGCGGTTTCCCAGAACTGTTGGTTGTTGTCCTGGTAAGGGTTGCTCTCAAGATTGCTCCGGGCTTGTTTCTACCGGTTGTTGTGCTACCTCATGTTGCCTAGCTAGCAAGCCCAGAGGGGGGTGAATGGGATTCTTAAAAATATTAAGAACTTTCAACCTGTTCACAAAACAGTCACACAAAGCACACTTCGCAGATTGTTAGTGTTGGTGAAGGAAAAATCAAACACACAAAGGCAATCACACGACACAGAGAATTATCCTGGTTCGAATCTCCTCTCCTTAGGAGTCCTACGTCCAGTCCCGGAGCAATATCTTAGGATTTCACTAACAAGGGTACAGTCCCCCTTAAGGACACTACAACACCCAGCACCCCAGCTGGTCTTCCTTCACACAAAGGGAACAACACCCTAGAACCCACCAGGTCTTCCTTCTGCACGAAGGGAACAACACCCTGGAACCCACCAGGTCTTCCTTCTACATGAAGGGAACAACACCCTGGATACCACCAGGTCTTCCTTCACACTAAAGGGAACAACACAAGAAAAGTGTTCAGAGATGAAGCCCCTAGATCAAGCTTATAGATCACTATCTGATCTAAAGCTAAGAACTGAGAAGGAAAAGATCTACAACAAAGGACTCTTCTCAGAACTAAAGGCTCTCTCACAGATCTACACTTAGCACAGAGAGCAAGAGCTAGAGCAGATGGGAATTTTTGCTTGGCTCTAGGGAAGCTTGCAGAAGGTTGTATGCGTTGATCACTTGTTTCTCTAATCATTGCTCGTTAACCACACACTTGGTTCTTTTGGAGCTTCATTCTTCTATATATATCACTCTTTTGAAATGTGAACGTTGAAGTGTCTGTTGTTTCTATGTTCTGGTTTACGTTAGACTGCATGGTACTGAAGAAGTTCAACGGTCTTTTGGCTTTCCATGCACGCAAAGAGAGAAGATCTTCTGTGTATCCTTTGGCTTCTATTTTGTCCAACGTTGTATGATGATTGTTGTCAGAGACCTGCACACATTAAATGCTAAACAATAGACAGCTAGACTGTCTCTTGTTGTCAGTCAATCGTTAGATTGATTTTATAAAGAAGTAGAAGTTCCATTCTGTTCTTCTAAAAAGATGTTTACAGAATAAGCAGGAAAATAGAAGATATTTTCTGCATGCATGCAGTGATATGTTCAGTCTCCATAAATGCACGGTTGACAGAAGGATATGTGTGAAGACTTTGACTTTTCAACGTTATTCAAAAATTAACTCGAAAATCAAATCGTTATTAGTCCATGAAATCGTTATATGCATGACTTATGAAATCGTTATGCATTTGAGTTGATATTCATGTAAATCGTTATGTACTCATAAGCAAATCGTTATGCACACATTGTTATAATAAAATTGTAAAAGACAATGTGAATGAATCGTTATTTGCTGTATCGAATCGTTACAGTGACCAAGTCATTATGTAGCTTGATGAATCATTACAGTGACAGAGTCGTTATGTAACTTAGCGAATCATTATGAGAGCAAATCGTTGTGATCACTTAACAAATCGTTATGATCACTTAAGAAATCGATGTGAGACCAAATCGTTATGATCACTTAACGAATCGTTTTGAGAGAAAGTCGTTGTGATCACTTAACAAATTGTTATGATCACTTAAGAAATCGATGTAAGACCAAATCGTTATGATCACTTAAGAAATCGATGTGAGACCAAATCGTTATGATCACTTAACGAATCGTTGTGAGGGCAAATCGTTGCGATCACTTACCGAATTGTTATGGAAGCAAATCGTTATGAATACTTAGCAAATCGTTATGAAAGCAAATCGTTGCAATCACTTAACGAATCGTTGTGAGGACAAATCGTTGCGATCACGTACCGAATCGTTATGGAAGCAAATCGTTATGAATACTCAACAAATCATTGCGAAAGCAAATCATTTCAATCACTTAACGAATCGTTGTGAGGGTAAATTGTTGCGATCACTTACCGAATCGTTATGGAAGCAAATCGTTACAACTCTACTGAAAACGATGTAGCATAAAGAAAATCGATGTAGACATAGATAGATTTCATGCTTTGAAACAAAATTGCTACAGTAGGAATAATGCTTACCATTTGGCGTGATTTTCCTTATTTTATTTCCTGTGCTCAAGACTTGTAGAAAATTCGTTAGATTAAACTTTATATAGTTTTGTTAATCTCCAAAATAGATATGTAATTAATTTAAATTATATGGGGATAAACTGATCATCAATCTCCCCCTTTTTGGTGATGACAAAACTTAACAATTTGCAAAGATGATCTGAAATAAGTCTAAGTACAAGGGATGTATTTTAGAAATGCTATATTTCTCCCCCTTTTTGTCATTTAAGCAAAAAGATCAAAGGTGAGACAAAGAAGAGAGAAAAGAGCACAAAGAGAGGAACAAAGAGATTTATTGAGCATTTGAGGGTTCAGAGAGATAGAAGGTAGGAGACAAGAGAGATGCAAAGCACCTAATGACAGGTAGAGCTTGGCGTTCCTGCTCTTCAAAATAGGCTTGAAATGTGCCAAGCTCAATGCAATAGGAGGGTCCCATGGTGGGAGCCATCCTCTTGATGTGAAGCTGCCTCTGATTCGATATGAAATCCGAATATTTGATGTTGCCAAGAGCTACCTTGTAGGGGGTGAAGCAACCAAAACTGGCAAACTGAAGGAATTGAGTAATTTTAAAGGGATAGAAGAGTTGATGCTGCCGAAGTTCCTTCTTTAATTCTAGAAAGACCCTATACTACTCTTCCCATTTCATGAAGGAGTCCCGAACAAGGTGAAGAGAATTGGCATCCAAAAAGTCAGCGGGAGTCAGAAGAGGTTGATTGGAACGAGCCTGAGAAGCATTCAGCTCTTTAAGCTGTTGAGCAGATAGAGTGTAGAGCTTTTCCCAATCAGCAGGCGACAACCTCTCACACTCAGATAGAATAGAGGCAAGGAAATCTTCCTTGAGGTACTCCTGAAGATACTGCTTGAAGAAAAATCTATGAAAAGCAAGGTTATGACCTTCTTGCACAGAGAGCCTGGCCATAACCTGAGCAGCTCTCTCAAACATGAGTGTGCCCATAGATGAGTCCATGATCAGGGTGTGAAGTGGAGGAAGGAACACCACATCAGGAATTACTAAGGTGGCAAAATCAACTCGGAGAGGTTCGGTGTGAGCAACCCTGGATTTCTGTGTAAGCTAATTAGGCACCCTCAGGAATAATAGTAATGAAGGAAGGAGGTGGTTGTGGATGGAAGAGGGATGCAGGGGTGATGGAAGGGAGATCAGATGGTCCTGAAGAGGAAGAAGGACCACTAGAAGAGACTCCAGCTGAAGAAGATGTAGGAGGAACCTCAACAGAAGATAAGGGTGGAGGAATGATGATGGAGGAAGTAGGAGATGAAGGAGTTTGGGAAGAGAAAGGTGTAGGTGATGAAATGGTTCTAGATTGGGGTCGTTTGAAGGTGAGAGGAGCTGGAGGAACAGTGGATGAGGTGGGTGGAGAAAGAGGGGCTGGAGTTGGAAGGGTAGGAAGAACAGAGGGCTCTGGAGCTACAGCCTGATCTTCTTCTCTTACAGCCATAGATTCCACTGGAGGTGAAGCATCCTCTGTCGGCCCTGCTGGCCCAGATTCCTTAGCAACAACCACTTCTTCAATGTGCTCATTCTCAACATGAATTGGCCCTGGTGGCCCTACTGGATTTTCAGACAAAGGCCCTGATGGCCGCTCTTCCTCTTGCTGCTGCTCTGCAAAGACAGGCCCTGATGGCCGCTCTTCCTCTTGCTGCTACTCTGCAAAGACAGGCCCTGATGGCCTATTACTTTCTTCACTTGGCCCTGATGGCCCTGCACTACCGGAAGGAGGGGCGTGAGATGGTAAGTGCTTCCTCACAAACGCTGACAAATCCACAAGCATCTTCCTCATACTGTCATAATCTTTTCTGAGGCTTGCAAGTTCAGAGGACAGTGCCCCTAATTCAAGGGCAGATGAACTTTGAGTGATAAAAATGGAGTCCATATCTGACCTCACGGAACACAAAATTTTGCCTTGCTCATCCATGCGCTCAACAATAGGTTTCAAATTGACTTTCAATTTCTTTTTCCCAGACCTCCTGTGTGGCTTACTGGTGAGGAGAGGAACTTTTGTAGCCACACATTTTCCTTTGCCTTCTCTTGCCCTAATCACGGGCTCTTCATGATCAACATTTTCATTTTCTTCTTCTGAGACACTTTCCACAATGCCTTCTCTAAACTGATCATCAATGGGGGCATTGGCATTTTTCTCCCCCTGACTTGCTGCTTGCTCATCAACATGTTGCTCCCCCTCAATGAGAACATCTTCTACAACTAAGTCTTCACGAGCAACTACTTGCTCCCCCTAACTGGGAGTTTCTTCCATAACAATCTCATTAATGTGGCTTGATGCCACAACTTCTGCAATTTGAACTTCACTAACTACTGGATCCCTTAAAGAGCTTTGGAGGGATTCCAGTACATCTCTGAGTACTGAGCCTACTCGGGAAGAGGGAAGAGGATCCTCTGAACTATGCCCAACGGGCTCAATATTCTCTGGAAGTATACCCTCAATCCTGCTGCTAGATTCTGCTGCTGATACTGCTGACTCTTCTTGAGCTACGACTACTGCTGCTACTTCTGGTTCTACTGCTGCCTGAACTGCTTCTACCTCTGGAAACACAGGAACTGCGCCAGCTGCTGTTGGCCCTTTTGGTACGGCAGCAAACTAACCTAGAGGGGGGTGAATAGGTTTTCTGAAATCTGAAACAGAAACTTAAACACAAAAAATTATCACTTGAAAGTTTGGTTAGTTTAGTGTGATAAAGAGTAGCAGTGCGGAAGCAAATAAACAATCACACAAATAACACGAGGGATTTATCCTGGTTCGGCCCTTCCCACATAGAAGTCCTACGTCCAGTCCCCAAGCAACCTCTTGAGATTTTACTAACCAAGGGTACAGTTGTGACGGCCCTCATTATACCGGTAGGGTTATACCAACCCACGTCGGTATAGCGAGAGTCCTCACAGTGGGACATTTACCCAAACGATACAAACAGCTGAGATACACGTGAATATACAATAGAGTAGCGGAAGTAAAAGACAACTGTCTTCATTTATTCATCATCCACATTTAACATACATGAAGTTTACAATTAACAATAAAGAACTAAAGTTCACATAATTTAAATTGCTGAAATATAAATACATAATGTCCACACTTATACATTCTTTTCATGATACTCTAATACAACGTTCAAATTACATACTATGAAATGCACAAGTCACAAAGAAACTCCAAAGACTAATCTCCGCGCTCGGAGTCCGTCTCCACCGTCTCCTCCAACGGTGCCACGTCACCAACTACACCTGTACGCCGAAGCAAGGAGTGAGTCCAAAGACTCAGCAAGCAACACTACTCATAACATATACGTATAAGTCATAGCGGTTTTTACATGCACATTCAAAATTTTCAACACATGGCATGCTAGTCATTTGAAAGTTTCAACCTATCATGAAAGTTTTACCAATTAATACATGGATTATGCTTTCAGATTTCTAAGAATAAAACTTTACCTATCACATGCTCTCTATTCAATTTACTTATGAAATTTTGCCTTTAAGAACCAAGACATAAGAGCTACCAACATGAACACTGTGCATATATGAAAGGAAAACACGACTAGCATGCATCTTACATGTTTTTAAACACATACATAGACATTTTCACGTGCTTTAAGTTGCTGGTTTCACATGGTTTAATGGCTGTAAACCTATTCATGAGAGCTACCATGTTGCTTAAAACATATCATGTGAACAACCAATCATGCTATTTTGTACCCGTGCTCATCAATTATCCCTATCATGAATTCTAGACATTTGTGCACATATAAACATGATGATAACAACATGAAATTACTGATTTCACATGGTTTCAGATTTGTCTCACATGGATTTCAATATCATATTCTCACATTTAGAATTTCACATTTTCCTTACACAAGTTTCATCTTTCACATGGTTGCACTTTGCACATACACACTCACATTGTTCACTTACACATTTACACATGAACACATACACATTACACATTACACATTTTAGGTGCCGTGACACATAGTCCAAACCACCAAAGAAGAACATATACACATCACATTACACATAGACGCCATCTAGGCATTCCAATGGCGACTCTTGGACTGCGCAGACCGGGAGAACAAGTCTCCACCCTAACCAGTGGTACTTGTCCACCTCCAGGATTTCCCCCTAATGCCCTTAGGGTCACTTACACACTGAACTTTCTCAGGGGGACTTTTCCCTGATACAGTTCCACTTCCCTCAACGGAAGCAGTGTCACATTGGCACAGTTACACATTTACACATTTTACCGATTTACACATGGTTTTACACATATCACTTTTCATCTCATTCACTTTCTCACTCACATGGATATATCTATTTTTCCTGACATGGCACTACAGATTTCAGGAGTTTAACACACAGTAAATGCACTAATCAGGTTGGGTTTAAACAATATCTAACCACATTACGATAACATACATAGATTATTACATTTCACATGAAAAATACATAACTCCTTATATACTGGTCCAAATGACCTGAAATTTTAACCACATGCTATTTTCGGGTTCAAGGTCATACATTCAATTTTTCAGATTTTTCTGAGCTAAATAGAATTTACAGAAAATCAAATACCTAATTTGCATGCCATTCACAATTTAAGTTGACATGGAGTTTAACACATCATGCTATTTTGCCACTTACTGTTTGAACGGAGACTACTATTATATGCATGACCTGAGATTATAGAATTATCCTAAATCATACAACCACAGATCGATCACCACAAACCATTCTTTCATGGCTTTTTATTTACCGAACCGAATTTATTAGCAATTTATACAAGCATGGACAATTTATCAAAAATTGAGTATACGTATACTGATCCACTAATCTTCATGATCTGACAAAACTGAGGCATTCAGACTAGTCCTAATCATAAAGCATGGATTGGCAAGACTATCAACAAATCATGCTTACAAATTCATGGGATACAATCTTTCTAACATTCACCACCACACATCACACTCATCCACACACCACATTTGACAGTATACATAGTGTATAGGGTTACCATATATCCTCATCACGGAAACCATACCGAAAATAGTTGTATAGGAAGGGCAGAACAGGTCACTGTTCTGTCCAGAGGAACTTGGCGGCGGTCTCTGGCCGCTGACTCAGTGTCAGCGGCATGGTCGATGGACGCCAAGCATGATCTCAGCGTCCATTGACCTTGCCGTCAATGCAGATCTGTGCAGAAACACAGACCCGAGCTCTCAAGTTGGGTGAAAGTGAGGGTCTAGGACTCGAGGGAAAAATATACAAAAATTGTAGAATCGACCTAGATACATACGGGGACATTATGGTTAGGTCACTTGCCTTTTAGAAAATGTTCCAATGGATCAAAGTGCTCGGAGAAGCCCTCCTTGGGCAGTCCCAAGAAGGTGCAGAACGTCCTCCTAGATCTTCCTCCGGGCTCCTAGATGATCTCCACAGCAAGGGGATGTCGGGGAAGCCTCCTCCTTTGCTCCAGCTATCCTCTTGTTGTGGAAGATGGCCGGATCTAGCTCCAGGAAGTCGGATATTTGGGTGCAAAGAGTGGGTTTTTTCACAGCTCAGAAACTAGGGTTTTTCTCCTGGTTTCTCTCTTGCAAAGGTGAAGAGAGGGGTGGGAGAAGGCAGATCCGGGTTCAGACATATGGGGAGGCCTCTCTCCCACTCACAGGGTGACAAGACAGCTCTCAGAGCCGTTGGGGACAGCTCCCCAATGGGTGAGCTCCCTTGTTCCCGAAATTTCTGGCTCTGCAACGCATGCAGGCCAGAGAAATAGGCGTCCATATCGTTAGACGCCAGGATTAGTGTTGGCGTCCATGTCTGGACGCTGACACCACCTCAACGGCTAGGGGTTGACGCCAAGATGGCCTTCGGCCAGAAGTCTAAAATATGCAGAAAACCATGCATACCATGCATATATACATGCAATATGTATATGGTAGTGTATCCATACTATCACCATTCAATACATGCATTATTTACATATAGTATAAACACATGCACACGTAATTGTACTAATTAATACGTACGTAAGTATGTATATACATACACAAGCACAAATATACACACACAAATACAAATAATGCGACGGAAATTCGAGGGCCTTACACCCTCTCCCCCTTAAAGAAACTTCGTCCTCGAAGTTAGAACGACACTACTCAAACAAAAGGGATACTTCTTCTTCATCGCATCCTCAAGCTCCCAAGTAGCCTCCTCTCGTGAGAAGTTCCGCCATAGGACCTTCACCGACGCAATTCTCTTGTTCCGGAGATGCTGAACCTTCCGGTCAAGAATGGCTACTGGTTGCTCGACATACGAAAGATCTGGCTGGATCTCCACTGGCTCATGACTAATCACATGAGACGGATCTCGGACATACTTCCTGAGCATAGATACGTGGAATACAGGGTGAACGCTAGCCAAAGCTGGGGGTAATGCTAGCTCATATGCCACGCTGCCCAAACGTCTGAGAATCTCATATGGGCCAATGAATCTAGGGCTTAGCTTGCTATGCCTGCCAAATCTGACAACACCTCGAGTAGGCGATATCTTCAAGAAGACATGATCGCCAACCTCGAACTCCAAATCCTTCCTTCTGTTGTCGGCATAACTCTTCTGCCTATCCTGTGCCGCAACGAGCCTCTTCCTGATAAGCTGGATCTTATCCGAAGTTTCCTGAACTAACTCCGGTCCGATCAACTGCCTATCACCAGTCTCCCCCAACATAAAGGAGATCTGCAGGGCCTACCATACAACGCCTCGAATGGAGCCATACCAATACTAGCATGAAAGCTGTTGTTGTATGCGAACTCCACAAGAGGTAAATGACGCTCCCAATCATCCTTCCAATCCAGAACACACGCTCTCAACATATCCTCGAGCGTCTGGATAGTCCTCTCGGACTGTCCATCGGTCTGGGGATGAAACGCCGAACTGAGCTTCAGCTCCGAACCTAACGCATCCTGAAGACCCTTCCACAATCTCGAAGTAAATCTCGGATCTCGATCCGAAATGATCGACTTCGGCACACCATGCAATCTAATGATACCACTAACATACAATCTAGCTAAACTCTCTACGACTGCTTCTTCTTCATGGGCAAGAAATGAGCAGTCTTCGAGAATCTATCTACAACCCAAATCGAGTCATTGCCCCTTCTAGATCGAGGCAAACCCGAAACGAAGTCCATAGTGACAGCTTCCCACTTCCACACTGGGATATCCATCCTCTGCATAAGGCCGGATGGTCGCTGCCGCTCGGCTTTCACTGCTGACATACTAGACATCTAGACACATAATCCGCAACATCCTTCTTCATGCCGGACCACCAAAATGATCTCTTCAGGTCTTGATACATCTTAGTGTTACCCGGATGAATAGAGAATCGCGATCTATGAGCCTCCGCTAACACATGCTCACGGACATCTACTACATCAAGAACACAGACACGGTGCTGAAATCTAATCACACCGTCCTCATCACGAGCAATGCCCGCCTTACCCACTAACTCTAACAATCTAGGGTCGGCTTTCTGCTGCTCAATCACCTCATCCAAGACTGAGGATCTAAGGGATAGCTGAGCTACAAAAGCCTGACACAGCGATGGCTCTAACTCGGTCATAGAGCACGCTGCATCCTCCAACATCTTCCAATCCTGCTGGAGCGAAGACCTCTTTCTACTAAGAGCATCTGCTACGACGTTCGCCTTTCCAGGATGATACTGAAGGTCGAAGTCATAGTCCTTCAAGAACTCAATCCATCTCCTCTGCCTCAGGTTTAATTCCTTTTGGGAGAAAAGATACTTCAAGCTCTTGTGGTCGGTAAACACCTCAAATCTGACACCATAAAGATAGTGCCTCCAGATCTTTAGTGCATGAACCACAGCTGCGAGCTCCAAATCATGAGTCGGATAGTTCCTCTCATGCTCCTTCAACTGACGAGAAGCATAAGCTACTACCCTATCTTGCTGCATGAGCACACAGCCTAAACCAATCTGAGATGCATCCGTATAAATGGCAAAACCTTTGGACCACTAGGCAATACCAATACCGGAGCAGAAGTAAGCTTAGCCTTCAATAGCTGAAAGCTACGCTCACATGCCTCAGACCATACGAACTTCTCACCCTTCCTGGTCAGCTTTGTCAAAGGGGCGGCGATGGATGAGAAACCCTCAATGAATCGCCGATAATAACCAGCTAACCCAATGAAACTACGAATCTCCGAAGGAGTCTGGGGAATCTCCCAATCCATAACTGCTTGGACCTTTGCTGGATCAACTGCAACACCAGCGCCGGAGATGACATGCCCGAGAAAGTGAACCTCGCGCAACCAGAACTCGCACTTGCTGAACTTCGCATACAGCTTGTGCTCACGGAGAACCTCTAAGACTAACCTCAAATGCTGACGGTGCGTGGCCTCATCCGGAGAATAGACCAACACGTCATCAATGAACACAACAACAAAGCTATCTAAATACGGACTAAACACCCGGTTCATGAGATCCATGAACGCTGCAGGGGCGTTGGTCAATCCGAAAGGAAGAACCAAGAACTCATAATGTCCATAACGGGATCTAAATGCCGTCTTGGACACATCCTCACTCCTAATCCGCAGCTGATGATAACCAGATCGCAAGTCAATCTTAGAAAAGACTGATGCATCCTGCAACTGGTCAAACAGATCATCAATCCGAGGTAAGGGGTACCTGTTCTTCACAGTCACTTGGTTCAACTTCCTATAGTCAATACACAACCTAAGTGACCCGTCTTTCTTCTTGACGAACAATACAGGTGCGCCCCAAGGGGAAACACTAGGGCGAATGAATCCCTTATCAAGCAATTCTTGCAATTGCTTCCTCAACTCGGCTAACTCTGCAGGGGCCATCCGATATGGGGCCTTCGAGATAGGAGAGGTGCCTGGAAGCAACTCTATAGTGAACTCTATCTCCCTATCCGGTGGCAATCCAGACAAGTCATCGGGAAAGACATCTGGAAAATCCTGCACCACATCGATCTCTGCAAGAGTCAGTGACGAACCAGCATCGGGTACTAGCATAACGCTGGCAAGAAATGCGTCACAACCCTTGTTCACCATGCGCATCGCCTTCATGGCAGAGATAACTAACTTTCCCGCTAAGTTCTTTGGCAAGGGATGAGAGAACTCGTCCTCACCAGGAATGCGGAAAACAATCCTCTTCCGACGACAATCCACTAACGCATAGTGCTCCTCTAGCCAATCCAGACCAAGAATAGCATCATAGTCCTTCATCTTTAGCAAGAAGAAACACCCATCTAGGATTCTATCCTCAATGCACACAGGTAACGACGGAATGCACTTCCTAGTCGATACCGTACCCGCAGGGGTGTGCACAGACAAAGGGACCTCTAAATCCTCAGACTCTACGCCTGACTCTAGGGCTAACTGCCTAGCGAACCGCTCGGAAATGAACGAGTGAGTAGCACCCGTATCAAACAAAACCCGAGCGTGCACACCTAAAAGCAAAACCGTACCTTCGGTGACATGCTCCGCCTGCTCGGCGTCCTCGCGTGCCAAAGCAAACACTTGAGCTGGGGCTCGAGGCCTTCCTGGTCTTCCTGTAGCTGGCGCGGCTGCCGCTACTGCTGGTGCTGGTGCTCCACGCTGAGCTCCTTGCTGAAGTCTTGGGCAATCTTTGATCTTGTGGTGGCTGCTCCCGCACTTCAAGCATCTACCCGCTACCAACCAGCACTCGGAACCACCGTGTGTCTTCCCGCAATGGGGACACTCTTTCTTCACACCATGGGAACATACAGAAGGTACCTGAGAGTTGCTGACTGTTACTGGTTTCTGCGGTGTCTGGTACACCGTTTTCTTCTTATCCTGTCGCTGGAATGTCGCTGCCGGCCTCTTCTGCGAAGCCTTCTTTTCCTCCAGATATTGCTCCATTTCTCCCTCCTGCCTACAGGCAGCACTGAGGGCCTCGTCCAGCGTGCACTGGTCAAACGCCACGAGTCTCGTCCGCAGTGATGGCTTGAGTCCCATCACGAACTTCTTCATCTTCCTTCACTCATCCTCTACGATATGCGGTGCATACTTAGAAAGTTCAGAAAACCTTGCATCGTATTCCAGCACGGTCATGGAGCCTTGCGTCAGGGAGAGAAATTCCTGCTCCATTTTGTCCTGGATATGCTCGGGGACGAACTTGGCTCGAAAGAGTCTCACGAACGCGTCCCACATCACGTCTACTGCTCCGTCCTCAAAGCGTGTACGTAGTAGGGAGGACCACCATACATCTGCTCTCTCCTGCAATACACCTTCATGAGTACCAACTAACAATTTCTAAATTAAGCAGAACACACAAACATACAAAATTAAAAGTCTACCTGTAGCATGTAGGTGGCTAATGTCACCTTATCCTCATCAGGGCACCTGATGGCTCGGATGATTTTCTCTATCTCCCTTAACCAGCTTTCTGCCATTAATGGATCACTCTCCCCCTTAAAAGAGGGTGGGGTCATCCTCTTGAATCGCTCCATGATGGGAGGTCCACCATGGTTCTGAGCTGGTGCCTGAGCCTGCTACATTCAACAATAACCAATATACGATAAACACAATATCATGCAATTTAAATAGCAAACTACTTAGTTGTTTCATTATTCTACCTGGGCCTCCAACTGTGCCTGGAGTGCTGCCTGGGTATGAGCCTGCGTCTGCATGGCTTGTACCAGACCTTGCATGAATACTCCGTAATCCACAGGCGGCGGTGGGGGAAGTACAGGGCCTCGTGGTGCTGGGGCCTGTTGCTCCGCCTGCTCATCACGTCGCGGCTCGTCCTCACGGGCCGACGCTCCACCACGCCTACCTCTCGAAGCCATGGCTGTAATAAATTTCAGCCAACATTAGAGCTAGGTTACTAAGTTTTCTAACCATTTTCTTATCTATCTTTCACTTTTATTAGTGTTTTCTACACATGTGGACATACTTAGCATGCAATGGGGATGATGACTTAGGTATATTCATGTGCAATCTCAACCGGTTGCTCTGATACCAATCTCTGTGACGGCCCTCATTATACCGATACGGTTATACCAACCCACGTCGGTATAGCGAGAGTCCTCACAGTGGGACATTTACCCAAACGATACAAACAGCTGAGATACACGCGAATATACAACAGAGTAGCGGAAGTAAAAGACAACTGTCTTCATTTATTCATCATCCACATTTAACATACATGAAGTTTGCAATTAACAATAAAGAACTAAAGTTCACATAATTTAAATTGCTGAAATATAAATACATAATGTCCACACTTATACATTCTTTTCATGATACTCTAATACAACGTTCAAATTACATACTATGAAATGCACAAGTCACAAAGAAACTCCAAAGACTAATCTTCGCGCTCGGAGTCCGTCTCCACCATCTCCTCCAACGGTGCAACGCCACCAACTACACCTGTACGCCGAAGCAAGGAGTGAGTCCAAAGACTCAGCAAGCAACACTACTCATAACATACACGTATAAGTCATACGGTTTTTACATGCACATTCAAAATTTTCAACACATGGCATGCTAGTCATTTGAAAGTTTCAACCTATCATGAAAGTTTTACCAATTAATACATGGATCATGCTTTCAGATTTCTAAGAATAAAACTTTACCTATCACATGCTCTCTATTCAATTTACTCATGAAATTTTGCCTTTAAAAACCAAGACATGAGAGCTACCAACATGAACACTGTGCATATATGAAAGGAAACACGACTAGCATAGATCTTACATGTTTTTAAACACATACATAGACATTTTCACATGCTTTAAGTTGCTGGTTTCACATGGTTTAATGGCTGTAAACCTACACATGAGAGCTACCATGTTGCTTAAAACATATCATGTGAACAACCAATCATGCTATTTTGTACCCGTGCTCATCAATTATCCCTACATGGATTCTAGACATTTTTGCACATATAAACATGATGATAACAACATGAAATTACTGATTTCACATGGTTTCAGATTTGTCTCACATGGATTTCAATATCATATTCTCACATTTAGAATTTCACATTTTCTTACACAAGTTTCCTCTTTCACATGGTTGCACTTTGCACATACACATTCACATTGTTCACTTACACATTTACACATGAACACATACACATTACACATTACACATTACACATTTTAGGTGCCGTGACACATAGTCCAAACCACCAAAGAAGGAAATATACACATCACATTACACATAGACGCCATCTAGGCATTCCAATGGCGACTCTTGGACTGCGCAGACCGGGAGAACAAGTCTCCACCCTAACCAGTGGTACTTGTCCACCTCCAGGATTTCTCCCTAATGCCCTTAGGGTCACTTACATACTAAACTTTCTCAGGGGGACTTTTCCCTGATACAGTTCCACTTCCCTCAACGGAAGCAGTGTCACATTGGCACAGTTACATATTTACACATTTTACCGATTTACACATAGTTTTACACATATCACTTTTCATATCATTCACTTTCTCACTCACATGCATATCTATGTTTTTCCTGACATGGCACTACAGATTTCAGGAGTTTAACACACAGTAAATGCACTAATCAGGTTGGGTTTAAACAATATCTAACCACATTACGATAACATACATAGATTATTACATTTCACATGAAAAATACATAACTCCTTATATACTGGTCCAAAATGTCCTGAAAATTTAACCACATGCTATTTTCAGGTTCAAGGTCATACATGCAATTTTTCAGATTTTTCTGAGCTAAATAGAATTTACAGAAAATCAAATACCTATTTCGCATGCCATTCACAATTTAAGTTGACATGGAGTTTAACACATCATGCAATTTTGCCACTTACTGTTTGAACGGAGACTACTGTTATATGCATGACCTGAGATTATAGAATTATCCTAAATCATACAACCACAGATCAATCACCACAAACCATTCTTTCATGGCTTTTTATTTACCGAACCGAATTTATTAGCAATTTATACAAGCATGGACAATTTATCAAAAATTGAGTATACGTATACTGATCCACTAATCTTCATGATCAGACAAAACTGAGGCATTCAGACTAGTCCTAATCATAAAGCATGGATTGGCAAGACTATCAACAAATCATGCTTACAAATTCATGGGATACAATCTTTCTAACATTCACCACCACACATCACACTCATCCACACACCACATTTGACAGTATACATAGTGTATAGGGTTACCATATATCCTCATCACAGAAACCATACCGAAAATAGTTGTATAGGAAGGGCAGAACAGGTCACTGTTCTGTCCAGAGGAACTTGGCGGCGGTCTCTGGCCGCTGACACAGTGTCAGCGGCATGGTCGATGGACGCTAAGCATGATCTCAGCGTTCATTGACCTTGTCGTCAATGCAGGTCTGTGCAGAAACACAGACCCGAGCTCTCAAGTTGGGTGAAAGTGAGGGTCTAGGACTCGAGGGAAAAATATACAAAAATTGTAGAATCGACCTAGATACATACGGGGACATTATGGTTAGGTCACTTGCCTTTTAGAAAATGTTCCAATGGATCAAAGTGCTCGGAGAAGCCCTCCTTGGGCAGTCCCAAGAAGGTGCAGAACGTCCTCCTAGATCTTCTTCCTCCGGGCTCCTGGATGATCTCCACAGCAAGGGGATGTCGGGGAAGCCTCCTCCTTTGCTCCAGCTATCCTCTTGTCGTGGAAGATGGCCGGATCTAGCTCTAGGAAGTCGGATCTTTGGGTGCAAAGAGTGGGTTTTTTCACAGCTCAGAAACTAGGGTTTTTCTCCTGGTTTCTCTCTTGCAAAGGTGAAGAGAGGGGTGGGAGAAGGCAGATCCCGGTTCAGACATATGGGGAGGCCTCTCTCCCACTCACAGGGTGACAAGACAGCTCTCAGAGCCATTGGGGACAGCTCCCCAATGGGTGAGCTCCCTTGTTCCCGGAATTTCTGGCCCTGCAACGCATGCAGGCCAGAGAAATAGGCGTCCATATCGTTAGACGCCAGGATTAGTGTTGGCGTCCATGTCTGGACGCTGACACCACCTCAACGGCTAGGGGTTGACGCCAAGATGGCCTTCGGCCAGAAGTCTAAAATATGCAGAAAACCATGCATACCATGCATATATACATGCAATATGTATATGGTAGTGTATCCATACTATCACCATTCAATACATGCATTATTTACATATAGTATAAACACATGCACACGTAATTGTACTAATTAATACGTACGTAAGTATGTATATACATACACAAGCACAAATATACACACACACAAATACAAATAATGTGACGAAAATTCGAGGGCCTTACAACAGTCCCCCTCAAGGACAATACAACACCCAGCACCCCAGCTGGTCTTCTTCTCTTTCCCGGCAAGAAGGCAGCCCACTTCTCTTACAGGTAAAGAAGCCAACCTCCTTGTATAAACCCCAGTGCGGTTCTGCTAGACACAAATCCATAGCTAGGTTCTACACTATATACAGTCCTACAGCTGGACAGAAATCTTTCTTAGAAAAGAAAGATCAGACCGAGAGCTATTACAAGATGAACACTATGAACTAGCTCACAGTCAAGGACTCTCCCCCAAATTGATAATGAGCTCAGAGAGAGAATGAAGAGAGAAAAGAAAGCTTGAAGGCTTGAATGCTTCAGATGCTTGAACACTTCTTCTGGGCTCATGCTCTTTCTCTCTTTTCCTTTGAGTGTGTGTGGAGTTGAGGTTCCTCACAAGATGCACACTCCTTCAAAGATCTTCAGGAAAAGCCATTTTTTTTTCTTTCGACCTTGCTTCATCTTTTATATGAGCAGCTTTTGAATAGATCCGTTGAAGAGATCCATTGGAGTTCTTGCCAATGCTCATCTTCTGTTCATTTATCTTAATCATACTCTGATGGTCTTCGAGGTCTGTAGGCATAGAAGAGAGTGTTAGCACAAAAGAGTGTTTATGATAAACGGTGCATACCACTATGTTTTTGCTATCATGCTGAAAATAGTAGTTCATATCTTTTTCTGACACGACTCTGAGATATGCATGCAGCCTTTTTGTCAGAAGATATTTGACTTTTCATTAGGCACCAAACATATTTGAAACATCTGAATATAAAGGAAATCGATGTTTACATGAAGTCGATGTTTGGACAAAATCGATGTTTACGTGAAAGCAAATCGATGTTATAAATATAGGCAAATCGATGTTCAATCATAAGCAAATTGATGTTTGACTTATCAAATCGATGTGAGAAGCAAATCGTTGTTTCTTACTTATGAAAATCGTTATGATGATCTGTGACGACCCTCATTATACCGGTACGGTTATACCAACCCACGTCGGTATAGTGAACGTTATCACAGTGGGGTCTCATAAATATAAATACAAAGTAGCGGAAGCAAAAGAACTACTTGTCTTCATTTCATCATCCACATTTAACGTACATGATTCAAATGACAAATTTAAGAGAATTAAAGTCCACATAATGAAATACTAAACTCAAATACATAGTTTGTCCACAATTACATAATAGTTCTATTATAATGCCTCGTTACATACTATGAAAGCAAAAGTCACAACGTCGGCTCCACCAGGCTACTCGCCACGCTCGGAGTCACTCTCCACTGTCTCCTCCAAAGGTGTCGGGTCACCAACTAAACCTGTACGCCGAAGCAAGGAATGAGTCTAAAAGACTCAGCAAATAACACCACACACCTCATACATGCATATATCACAGTAGGTTCTACATTACAATTCACGAAGCAACACATATAGCATGTTTGAACATTGATAAGAGACAACCTATCATGGTATTTCTACAAAATTTGAAACACATGGTACATGATTTGAGACATTCCAAAATGAATATCCTATCACATGCTTACTACTCATTCAATCACATTAAGCTACAACATGATAGCAACTAACATGGGGTTCTCACATGCGTAAAAGGAAACATTCCTATCATGGTTTCTACACATTCTTGCACATGTAATTTATCATTTCATACACATTAAGGTTGATGTTTTGACATACTTTAGCAATTCACATCCTATTGCACGAGAGCTACAATTCTAATTAATTACAACACGATAGCAATTAACCATGGAATTGTTCACACATATGCAAGAAATGCTCCTAGCATGGATTCTACGCATTTTTACACACATAAAACATTCTTATAAACACCTTTAGGTTGCTGTTATAACAAAATTTCACTTTAACATATCATGGACCACAATTTCACAATTTAACATAATGGGTTCACATGTTTACACAATTACTTATTCACATAGTTCCCTTTTTACACATTGCACATTTACACATATTCACACTACACAATTTACACATAATCACATTCACATTTCACAATTTAGTGCCGTGACACATAGTCCAAATCACCATTAGAAGGACACATCACATAACACATACACATAGACGTCACCTAGGCAATACAGTGACGACTCTTGGACTGCGCAGACCGAGAGAACAAGTCTCCACCCTAACCAGTGGTACATGTCCACCTCCAAGATTTCATCCTAATGCCCTTAGGATCTTAACACATTGAACCTTCCCATGGGGACTTTTCCATGGTACGGTTCCACGATCCTCTATGGAAGCAGTGTCACACATGGCACAGTCTTACACATTACACATTCCGAGTTTGAACACACATATTTCACATGTTTTTACATTCTCTCACTTATACACATGGCTCTATTTCCTAATCATGATACTACTGTTGACAGAATTCAAACATTTAGTAGCTCACAATAATCAGGTTGGCAAACACATCATCAAATCATATTCATGATAGCATGCATTTATCACATGTTTTCACGTAGAAATTTCATAATACACTTTACAGTTATCCAATCATCATGAAATTTTAACCACACACTAATTGCAGGTTTATGATCACACATGCATTCATATTTTTCTGAACCACGCGGAATTTACAGAAATTAAAACATTCAATTTCATGCCATTTATAATTCAATCTATCATGAAACATAACATGCAAATTAGATTTGACAGTTCACAGACCTAAACCTAACATACACACTATTGCAAGAATTTTTCCCGAATTTATTGCATAACACACAATTTACTATAAATTTTGAATAACCTACTCATGCTTTCTATTTCCATTGCAGAAATTACAGTAAATCACATGAACATGAACAAATTCTCAAATTTGCAGGGTATGGGATGGCACACGTACACATGGTATAGAAAAATTTGGGGCATTTAATTCCTCAGGAATCATGTAGACAGTAGGTGAACATGCATAATCCATTTTCCCGACATGTATTTCAATAAATCTGATAATTTATGTCATCCACAGAAAAACACAAAAATTTCCACACACATCACGTTATCTATTTTACATAGCATATAAACATTACACTATATCCTCATGCGTCAAAGTCTGGAAAATAATTATTTAAGGCAGAATAGTTTACTGTTCTGCACTGAAGAACTTAACGACAGTGTCTGGCCGTTCAAGGATATGGACGGCAAGATCGCTGGCTGCTGACTGGAGATCATGGCAGCAAGAGGACTTGATGTCAAGTTCCTGTCTGTGCAAGAATACATACCGATCTCCAAATAACAGAGGAATGTGAGGATCCAGGACACGATAAAATCTCATAAAAATGGTAGAAACCTCCTAGACACATACATGGACGAAGTGGGTAGGTTACTTGCCTCTCACAAAACCTCCAAAGGGGTCAAATGTGTCGTTGAAGCTCTCCTTGGGCAGTCCTAAGAAGTCTCCAAAACACCACTCCTCCGGGTTCTTGGTTGACCTCCACAGCAAGCTGGGGTCGGGGAAGCCTTCTCCTTGGTCCACTCTGGCCTCCAGTTGCAAGGGATCGCCGGATGAAGCTCCAAGTTGTCGGATTAGAGCATGCAAAGTCTGGTTTTTCTCACAGAAGCTAGGGTTTCTCTCTTCTCCTTGCAAAGAGCCAAAGAGAACTCTTCTGGTGCAGAAGGGGGGTTTGGTTTATAGGAGAGGGGTTTGGGGAACCCCAGAGAGTGTAATGGGATGCCTGATAGCCGTTGGGGACTTCTCCCCAATGGCTGGGCTTGCTTGCCCCCGGAGTTTCGGGGTCTGCAACACATGCAGGTCAGAGATATTAACGTCCACATCCATGGCCGTTTATTTAAGTGTTAGCGTCCATCGAGGTGGACGCTGACTCAACATGGACGTCCATCCATGTGGACGCCAATTTGGCCCTTCGGCCAGAACTTAAAACATGCAAAAACCATGCATATTCTATATACTTACATGCAATATGTATACTATCATGTACATACTACCACCATGCAATTCATACACTATTTACAACTACTTATACACGTGTACACATAAGTATAACTAGTTAATACGTACGTAGATATGTACATTCTATGCATACACAAATATGAATTATTTACACGTAATAAAGTAATACAACAAAATTCGAGGGCCTTACACCATCTCCCCCTTAAAGAAACTTTGTCCTCGAAGTTTAAACAAAACTACTCAAACAAACGGGGATACTTCTTCTTCATCGCATCCTCAAGCTCCCAAGTAGCCTCCTCTCGTGAGAAGTTCCGCCATAGAACTTTCACCGACGCAATACCCTTGTTCCGGAGATGCTGAACCTTCCGGTCAAGAATAGCTACTGGTTGCTCCACATACGACAAATCTGGATGAATCTCCACTGGCTCATGACTAATCACATGAGATGGATCTCGGACATACTTCCTGAGCATAGAAACGTGGAAAACGGGATGAACACTAGCTAAAGCTGGGGGTAAAGCTAGCTCATATGCCACGCTGCCCAATCGTCTGAGAATCTCATACGGGCCAATGAATCTAGGGCTCAACATACTATGCCTGCCAAATCTGACGACACCACGAGTAGGTGATATCTTCAAGAAGACATGTTCACCCACCTCGAACTCCAAATCCTTCCTCCTTTTGTCGGAATAGCTCTTCTGCCTATCCTGCGCCGCAACAAGCCTCTTCCGGATAAGGTGGACCTTATCCGAAGTCTCCTGAACTAACTCCGGACCGATCAGCTGCCTATCACCGGTCTCCTCCCAACATAAAGGAGATCTGCAAGGCCTTCCATACAACGCCTCAAATGGAGCCATACCAATACTCGCATGAAAGCTGTTGTTGTATGTGAACTCCACTAGAGGTAAATGACGCTCCCAATCATCCTTCCAATCCAATACACACGCACTCGACATAACCTCGAGCGTCTGGATAGTCCTCTCGGACTGTCCATCTGTCTGGGGATGAAATGCCGAACTGAGCTTCAGCTCCAAACCTAACGCATGCTGAAGACCCTTCCACAACCTCGAAGTAAATCTCGGATCTCGATCTGAAATGATCGACTTCGGCACACCATGCAATCTAACCACACTACTAACATACAATCTAGCTAAGCTCTCAACCGACTGCTTCTTCTTCATAGGTAAGAAATGCGCAGTCTTCGAGAATCTATCTACAACTACCCAAATCGAGTCATTGCCCCTTCTAAATCGAGGCAAACTTGAAACAAAGTCCATAGTGACAGCTTCCCACTTCCACACTGGGATCTCCATCCTTTGCATAAGGCCGGATGGTCACTGTCGCTCGGCCTTCACTTGCTGGCACACTAAACACCGGGATACATAATCTGCCACATCCCTCTTCATGCCAGACCACCAAAAGGACCTCTTCAAATCCTGGTACATCTTAGTGTTACCCAGATGCATAGAGAATCTCGACCTATGAGCCTCCGTTAACACATGCTCACGGACATCTACCAAATCAGGGACACACACTAGGTGATGGAATCTAATCACATCGTCCTCATCACGAGCAATGCCTGCCTTGCCCACTAACTCTAAGAGTCTAGGGTCGGCTTTTTGTTGCTCTATCACCTCATCCAAAACTGAGGACCTAAGGGATAACTGAGCTATGAAAGCCTGACATAGCGATGGCTCTAACTCAGTCAACGCGCAAGCTACATCCTCCAACATCTTCCAGTCCTGCTGGAGAGATGGCCTCTTTCTACTCAGAGCATCTGCTACGACATTCGCCTTCCCAGGGTGATACTGAGGGTCGAAGTCATAGTCCTTCAAGAACTCAATCCATCTTCTCTGCCTCATGTTTAATTCCTTTTGGGAGAAAAGATACTTCAAGCTCTTGTGGTCGGTAAACACCTCAAATCTGACACCATAAAGATAGTGCCTCCAGATCTTTAGTGCATGAACCACTGCTGTGAGCTCCAAATCATGAGTCGGATAGTTCTTCTCATGCTCCTTCAACTGACGAGAAGCATAAGCCACTACCCTTCCTTGCTGCATTAGCATACAGCCTAAGCCAATCCGAGACGCATCCGTGTAGATAGCAAAACCCTCTACACCGCTCGGCAAGACTAACACCGAAGCTGACGTGAGCTTAGTCTTCAACAATTGAAAACTACTCTCACACTTCTCGGACCAGACAAACTTCACTCCCTTTCTGGTGAGCTGAGTCAATGGGGCGGCGATGGATGAAAATCCCTCAATGAATCGCCGATAGTAACCAGCCAAACCCAGAAAACTACAAATATCCGAAGGGGTCTTGGGAGTCTCCCAATCCATAACTGCCTGAACCTTTGCTGGATCAACTGCAACACCAGCACCGGAGATAACATGCCTGAGGAAATGAACCTCGCGCAACCAGAAATCGCACTTACTGAACTTAGCATACAGCTTGTGCTCACAGAGAACCTCTAATACTACCCTCAAATGCTGACGGTGTGTGGCCTCGTCCGGAGAGTAGACTAGCACATCATCAATAAATACTACAACAAAGCTATCTAGATACGGCCTAAACACCTTGTTCATGAGATCCATGAACACTGTAGGGGCGTTGGTCAGCCCGAAAGGAAGGACCAAAAACTCATAATGTCCATAACGGGATCTGAATGCCGTCTTGGACACATCTTCACTCCGAATCCTCAACTGATGATAACCAGATCGCAAATCAATCTTAGAAAAGACTGATGCATCTTGCAACTGGTCAAACAAATCATCAATACGAGGTAAGGGATACCTGTTCTTCACAGTCACTTGGTTCAGCTTTCTGTAGTCAATGCATAACCTAAGTCACCCATCTTTCTTTTTGACGAATAATACAGGTGCGCCCCCAGGGGAAACACTAGGGCGAATAAATCCCTTATCTAGCAACTCTTGCAACTGCCTCCTCAACTCAGCTAACTCCGCAGGTGCCATCCGATATGGAGCCTTTGAGATAGGAGGTGCCCGGAAGCAACTCTATGGTGAACTCTATCTCTCTATCCGGTGGCAAACCAGACAAATCATCGGGAAAAACGTCTGGAAAATCCTGCACTACCTCGATCTCTGCAAGAGTAGGTGACTCATCAGCCTCTGGTACTAATACCACGTTGGCAAGAAAAAGCGTCACAACCCTTGTTTACCATGCGCATCGCCTTCATGGCAGAGATGACCAACTCTCCCGCCAAGTTCCTTGGCAAGGGATGAGAGAACTCGTCCTCACCAGGAATGCGGAAAACAATCCTCTTCCCACGACAATCTACTAACGCATAGTGCTCCTCTAGCCAATCCAGACCAAGAATAACATCATAGTCCTTCATCTTTAGCAAGAAGAAACACCCTTCTAGGATTCTATCCTCAATGCACACAGGTAACGACGAAATGCACTTTCTAGTCGATACCGTACCCGCAGGGGTGTGCACAGACAAAGGGACCTCTAAATCCTCAGACTCTATGCCTGACTCTAGGGCTAACTGCCTAGCGAACCGCTCGGAAATGAACGAGTGAGTAGCACCCGTATCAAACAAAACCCGAGCGTGCACACCTAGAAGTAAAACCGTACCTTCGATGACATGCTCCGCCTGCTCGGCGTCCTTGCGCGCTAAAGCAAACACTCGAGCTGGGGCTCGAGGCCTTCCTGGTCTTCCTGTAGCTGGCACTGTTGCTGCTACCGCTGCTGGGGCTGGCGCTCCGCGTTGGACTCCCTGCTGAAGTCTCGGACAATCCTTGATTTTGTGGTCGCTACTTCCGCACTTCAAGCACTTTCCCGCAACCATCCAACATTCGGAACCACCATGTGTCTTCCCACAATGGGGACACTCTTTCTTCACACCAGGGGAATGTACAGAAGGTACCTGAGTACTATCGACTGCTGCCGATCGATGCTGTATCTAGTACACCGCTTTCTTCTTGTCCTGTCACTGGAACGTAGTTGCAGGTCTCTTCTGCGAAGCCTTCTTCTCTTCAAGGTATTGCTCCATCTCACCCTCCTGCCTACAGGAAGCGCTAAGGGCCTCGTCCAAGGTGCGATGGTCGAACGCCACTAGCCTCGTCCTCAGTGATGGTTTGAGTCCCATCACAAACTTCTTCACCTTTCTGCGCTCATCAGCCACAATGTGAGGTGCATACTTAGATAGTTCTGCAAACCTTGCCTCATACTCTAGCACGGTCATGGAGCCTTGAGTCAAAGAGAGGAACTCCTGCTCCATCCGATCTTGAATATGCTCGGGGACGAACTTGACCCGAAAGAGCCTCACGAACTCGTCCCAAGCAACATCAACTACGCCGTCCTCAAACCGTGTATGTAGTAATGAAGCCCACCATACATCAGCTCTTTTCTGCAGTACACCGTTCATAAGTACCATCTAAACAAATCTAACTTAACAGAACATACAAACATACACAACTAACACATACCTGAAGCATATAGGTGGCTAAAGTAACCTTATCCTCATCCGCGCACCTAATAGCTTGGAAGATCTTTTCAATCTCCCTCATCCAACTCTCAGCTAGTAATGGATCGCTCTCCCCCTTAAAAGAGGGTGGCAGCATCCTCTTGAATCTTTCCATGATGGAAGGTCCACCATGGTCCTGAGCTGGAACTTGAGCCTGCTACATCCAACAACAATTAATACACATTCAACATAACATCATACAATTAATAAAACAGACTACACTTTGATTGATTATGCTAACCTGAGCCTTGATAATTACTAAATTTTTCGTGTTAAATTTCACACATTTAGTTAAGTTTAGACATCAGTTGTCCATAAATAACATGTAATTTGACTTTAATTTTCATTCTATTCATGATTGAGATTTTGAGCATGTTAGTTGATATTGGGGTTAGAATACATTTTCATTTAATAAATCATTTCTTTTAGATTAACTAATTAGGTTCATTTTGGGAAATAAAAAAAATCCTTATAAATAAATGTTGTACATAAATAATTTTTAGTCTTATTATTTCTTCTATATTTTCATAAATTTCTTTTAATAATTTTGGAACATATTAGTTGTTAATAAATCATATCCCATCCAATCATATCATGCCCCATACCCCACCCCCTCATAAATCCATTACACATTATTTCCCTCATCTCACCATAAGTGAACACATGCCCCCCTTAAAATTCATATTACCATTTTTAAATATCTCATCAAATACACGTACCTAATCCCATTAAATAAACAAAAAAATCATTTTCTTAAATACTCCACCCCACCCACACACTTAACCTAAACACTTTTTTTATTTTTATTTTCACCAGGTTAAGCAGCAGAAGCTGCTGGAAGCGCCTGGAAGCTGGGGCGGCTGTGCTGGTTGTGTGAGAGGCGGCCAGCGGCCAGGTTTGTGTTGGCACTGGGTGGTGCAATGGTGATGCAGGGAGATGGCGCAGCTGTGGCCAGGGGAGGCGGCTGAACCTGGAGCGGCCAGGTGTGCTGGCGGCTGTGCAGGCAGATGGCGCGGCCAGGGAAACCAAGCCGCGGCCAGGAAAAGCAGGCGCTGGCTGGGCGTCCAAGATGGAGGCGTTGGAGATGGGGGCGGCATGGCCCAGGCAGGAAGGCGGCTGCTGGGCGATGGCATGAAGCGACTGCTGGGCTGGGCCAGATCTGGCTAAGGTGGACTGCTGGGTCATCCGATGGTGCTGGCGGGTGGATTTGGTGCTGGGCTGGCGATGCAGGAGGTGCGTGAAGCTGATGCACCGGATCTGAGGCCCAGGTGCACTACAGAGATGGATGGCGGGAAGGTGTGAAGGCGACCAGGTGTTGTGTGCGCGGCAGGAGGGGTGCGGCGCTGGAGCCCCTGTGTGCAAAGTGTGAGGTGGCCCTGGCGTGTGAGATGGTGTGCGGCCGGGTCTGATGAGCAGATGTGCAGATGGTGTGGGATGATGTGCGATGGCGATGCTGAGGTGGCGTGGTGTGCTGAGGTGGCCAGGCCATGGCGATCCTGGGCTGGGTTCGTGCGCAGAGCAGGGCTCCTGTGTGCGAAGCATGGAAGGTGCTGGTCTGGCGGACTACTGTGCTGGCGATCCGGGTGTGCTGAAGTCGGCGATCCTGGTGGAAGGCGGGAAGAGGCTGATGCAGAGGCCATGAGGCCTATAAAAGGACCCAAGGTCCAGGGGCACAGAGGTTGGCAAGTAGGAATTTTTTTCTTCTATTTTTAGTTTCTATTTCCTGTATTTTCGTTTGAGCAGAGCAGTAGAGGGGATTGAGAGGTTCAGATTGGAGTTTTCCTTGCCATTTTCTTCTGTGGGGTTCGGGTAGTAGGAATTTTTTTTTAAATTTTCTTCCTTTTGAGCAAAGCATAGCAGGAGCAGAGGGTTCGGCTGGAGGGAATTTTTAGGTTTTCTTTCTGTAATTTTCTTCTGTACTCTTTTGTTTGAGCAGAGCTGTGAGAGATGTGAGGTTCTTTGGTTCAGAATTGTTGGTTTGTTTTTCTTCTGTACTTATGTTGGGTTTCCATCGGTGGATGGTTGAGCAGAGGTTCCCGAGTTAGAATTTTTTTAAGAATTGTTAGTTTATTTTCCTGCATTTCTTGTTCTTTTCTGTTCTTCCAGACTTCTCAGAGCAGAGGGTTATGGAGTTCGACATCTTGTTTTAAGTTTTCTTTTAGTTTCTAATTCTTCTTGTATTAAGCAGAGCAAGGAGGGAGTTGTCTGGTTCGATGGTTCAGAGATTTCAGAGAGGTTGGTCTCTTGTGTTCTTTACTGTTGGGAGGTGGATCAGATCCAGCGTGGCTGTTGGAGTTGCCAGGATCGATTGTTCATTCCTCGCAGTTCTTTAACTTGTTATGTGCAAATTTCTGAGTTCGGCAATTTTCTCCTGTTCAGGTTTTTTAGCTAGTCAGATTTCTGCCATTGTTCTGTCTTCTGTCTTTTCCTTTAGCATCCGTGAGGGAGTTCAACTGCTGTGAGTTCTTCTGTCAACATGCAGAGCTGTGAGAGCTTTGGAGTTCAGATTTTAGTTTGGGAATTGCTACTGTTGTTGAGAGGAGATTGAGTTCTACTGCTTATATTTGTTTTCCCTTTCTTCTGTACTCTTTCATCTCTTCTGCTTCTGCTGTGAGAGAGAACCGAATGCTTCCTCCATTCTTTTAGATTGTTCAACATTCGAGATTTCGTCTTCCATTTCTTCTGTACTTAGTTGATTTGATTCTGTGCATCTGTTCATTTCTTAGTTTAATGGTTGGCAGTGAAAGGTTGTCCTGCATCCCAGAGGTAGCAGGGAACAATTAGCATTTGAGAGATCATGGAGTTTGACTACTCTTATATTTTTATTAATTTTAGTTTATGCTTCGTTAGTGTTCCTTCTGTTCTTTTGTTCTTCATCCCTCAAGTTGTGAGGGTACAGTGATCTGAACTTCTTATAGTTCATATTGTTCTCAATGAAAAGAATGTTAAATTTGATCTGTCATCAAGAGTTCTTAGTTCAATTTTAATGCATTGAGAATTGAAGTTCTGTTGGTGCTTAGTTGATTAGTGTCACAATAAATTTCTGTTTCTTAATTTTCTGTTCGATCTTTGCATTGTGAGGATAATGGTTTGATGATCGTGGAGAGTTACGATTACTAAGTATTCATCCCTCGAGCTGTGAGGGTACATTGATATCAGATCTCTTCCTTTTTCAATTCCACATGTTCTTTCATTAAGTTTGATCTGTCAAGATTGTGTGGATTTGATCGGTGTTGTTTACACATTCATTTTTAATACATTGTCGATAGAAACTTCAAGTCAAAGTAGTTTAATTCAAGCTTTATTCTGCCTCTCCGTGGATATGACCTATTCTCACCACTATATGAGTTCATCTTTGTTATTTTAATTTTGTGAGACAATTTAGAGGAAGTGCGCATACTGACTTGTGCAAGGACTCTGGACAACGAAAATGCACAGTCAACAATGTCGCGCGTATCAAGCCTCCAACTGAGCTTGGAGTGCAGCCTGGGTGTGGGCCTGCGTCTACATGGCCTGCACCAAACCTTGCATGAACACTCCATAATCCACAGGCGACAGTGGGGGAAGTACAGGACCCTGCGGTGCTGGGGCCTGCTGCTCCGCCCGCTCCTCATGTCTCGGCTCGTCCTCACGGGCCGGCGCTCCGCCACGCCTACCTCTCGAAGCCATGGCTGCAATAAATTTCAGCCACCATTAGAGCTACGTTAATTTATTTCCTAACCATTTCCTTATCTATTTTTCATTCATTATTAATCAATTCTACACATGTGGACATTCCTATGTAGACTTAGTATGTAACGGGGATGATGACTTATATATATATTCATGTGCAATCTCAACCGGTCGCTCTGATACCAATCCCTGTGACGACCCTCATTATACCGGTACTGTTATACCAACCCACGTTGGTTTAGTGAACGTTATCACAGTGGGTCATTTACCCAAACAATAATCATACGATTGAGATGCTCATAAATATAAATACAGAGTAGCGAAAGCAAAAGAACTACTTGTCTTCATTTCATCATCCACATTTAACGTACATGATTCAAATGACAAATTTAAGAGAATTAAAGTCCACATAATGAAATACTAAACTCAAATACATAGTTTGTCCACAATTACATAATAGTTCTATTACAATGCCTCGTTACATACTATGAAAGCAAAAGTCACAACGTCGGCTCCACCAGGCTACTCGCCACGCTCGGAGTCACTCTCCACTATCTCCTCCAAAGGTGTCGGGTCACCAACTAAACCTGTACGCCGAAGCAAGGAATGAGTCTAAAAGACTCATCAAATAACACCACACACCTCATACATGCATATATCACAGTAGGTTCTACATTCCAATTCACGAAGCAACACATATAGCATGTTTGAACATTGATAAGAGACAACCTATCATGGTATTTCTAAAAAATTTGAAACACATGGTACATGATTTGAGACATTCCAAAATGAATATCCTATCACATGCTTACTACTCATTCAATCACATTAGGCTACAACATGATAGCAACTAACAAGGGGTTCTCACATGCGTAAAAGGAAACATTCCTATCATGGTTTCTACACATTCTTGCACATGTAATTTATCATTTCATACACATTAAGGTTGTTGTTTTGACATACTTTAGCAATTCACATCCTATTGCACGAGAGCTACAATTCCAATTAATTACAACACGATAGCAATTAAACATGGAATTGTTCACACATATGCAAGAAATGCTCCTAGAATGAATTCTACGCATTTTTACACACATAAAACATTCTTATAAACACCTTTCGGTTGCTGTTATAGCATAATTTCACATTAACATATCATGGACCACAATTTCACAATTTAACATAATGGGTTCACATGTTTACACAATTACTTATTCACATAGTTCCCTTTTACACATTGCATATTTACACATATTCACACTACACAATTTACACATAATCACATTCACATTTCACAATTTAGTGCCGTGACACATAGTCCAAACCACCATTAGAAGGACACATCACATAACACATACACATAGACGTCACCTAGGCAATACAGTGACGACTCTTGGACTGCACAGACCGGGAGAACAAGTCTCCACCCTAACCAGTGGTATTTGTCCACCTCCAGGATTTCATCCTAATTCCCTTAGGATCTTAACACATTGAACCTTCCCATGGGGACTTTTCCATGGTACGGTTCCACGGCCCTCTATGGAAGCAGTGTCACACATGGCACAGTCTTACACATTACACATTCCAATTTTGAACACACATATTTCACGTCTTTACATTCTCTCACTTATACATATGGCTCTATTTTCCTAATCATGATACTACTGTTGACAGAATTCAAACATTCAGTAGCTCACAATAATCAGGTTGGCAAACACATCATCAAATCATATTCATGATAGCATGCATTTATCACATGTTTTCACGTAGAAATTTCATAATACACTTTACAGTTATCCAATCATCATGAAATTTTAACCACACACTAATTACAGGTCTATGATCACACATGCAAACTTTCATATTTTTCTGAATGACACAGAATTTAAAGAAATTAAAACATTCAATTTCATGCCATTTATAATTCAATCTATCATGAAACATAACATGCATATCAGATTTGATAGTTCACAGACCTGAACATAACATACACACTATTGCAAGAAATTTCCCCGAATTTATTGCACAACATACAATTTACTGTAAATTTTGAATAACCTACTCATGCTTTCTATTTCCATTGCAGAAATTACAGTAAATCACATGAACATGAATAAATTCTCAAATTTGCAGGGTATGGGCTGGCATATGTACACATGGTATAGAAAACTTTGGGGCATTTGATTCCTCAGGAATCATGTAGACAGTAGGTGAACATGCATAATCCATTTTCCCGACATGTATTTAAATAAATCTGATAATTTATGCCATCCACAGAAAAACACAAAAATTTCCACACACATCACATTATCTATTTTACATAACATATAAAAATTACACTATATCCTCATGCGTGAAAGTCTGGAAAATAATTATTTAAGGCAAACAGTTTACTGTTCT
This sequence comes from Colocasia esculenta, assembly GCA_014218235.1. Lineage (NCBI taxonomy): Eukaryota > Viridiplantae > Streptophyta > Magnoliopsida > Alismatales > Araceae > Colocasia > Colocasia esculenta. The sequence goes on from CM024764.1 coordinate 35,800,494, forward strand.
GCACGGAAGAACTTAACGGCAGTGTCTGGCCGTTCAAGGATATGGACGGCAAGATCGCTGGCCGCTGACTGGAGATCTTGGTGGCAAGGGGACTTGACGTCAAGTTCCTGTCTGTGTAAGAACACAGACCGAGCTCCAAATAACAGAGGAATGTGAGGATCCAGGACACGATAAAATCTCATAAAAATGGTAGAAACTTCCTAGACACATACATGGACGAAGTGGGTAGGTTACTTGCCTCTCACAAAACCTCCAAAGGGGTCAAATGTGTCGTTGAAGCTCTCCTTGGGCAGTCCCAAGAAGTCTCCAAAACACCACTCCTCCGGGTTCTTGGTCGACCTCCACAGCAAGCTGGGGTCGGGGAAGCCTTCTCCTTGGTCCACTCTGGCCTCCAGTTGCAAGGGATCGCCGGATGAAGCTCCAAGTTGTCGGATTAGAGCATGCAAAGTCTGGTTTTTCTCACAGAAGCTAGGGTTTCTCTCTTCTCCTTGCAAAGAGCCAAAGAGAACTCTTCTGGTGCAGAAGGGGGGTTTGGTTTATAGGAGAGGGGTTTAGGGAACCCCGGAGAGTGTGATGGGATGCCTGATAGCCGTTGGGGACTTCTCCCCAATGGCTGGGCTTGCTTGCCCCTGGAGTTTCGGGGCCTGCAACGCATGCAGGTCAGAGATATTAACGTCCACATCCATGGCCGTTTATTTAAGTGTTAGCATCCATTGAGGTGGACGCTGACTCAACATGAACGTCCATCCATGTGGACGCCAGTTTGGCCCTTCGGCCAGAACTTAAAACATGCAAAAACCATGCATATTCTATATACTTACATGCAATATGTATACTATCATGTACATACTACCACCATGCAATTCATACACTATTTACAACTAATTATACACGTGTACACATAAGTATAACTAGTTAATACGTACGTAGATATGTACATTCTATGCATACACAAGTATGAATTATTTACACGTAGTAAAGTAGTACAAAAAAAATTTGAGGGCCTTACATGATCAAATTGTTATGGCAAGCAAATCGATGTGAAACTTATCAAATCGTTGTGAAGCCTTAGCGAATCGTTATAGAAGGCAAATCGATGTGAGAGCAAATCGTTGCGCTCACTTATCAAATCGTTATGAGCCTTAACGAATCGTTATAAAAGGCAAATTGATGTGAGAGTAAATCATTGCGCTCACTTATCAAATCGTTATGAGCCTTAACGAATCGTTATAGAAGGCAAATCGATGTGAGGGTAAATCGTTGCGCTCACTTACCAAATCGTTACACGATAAAATTGATGTTTCACTTAATGAATCGTTACACGATCAAATCATTGTGTAACTTATGAAATCGTTGTTAGTGAAATCGATGTGGCACTTTTGAATAGAAATCGATGTATATTGAATGAACATCGATTTAGCATTTTAGTGCGCCATATTGCATCAATGTGAGACTCAACATTTTGCTATGAGATTGATGCGACATAGATGAAACAAAATATTCAATTTAAGTTATATCATAAATTTTGTTAGCACCAAAATATGAAGGTAATAAAGAGTGGTTCAACAATCTCCCCCTTTTTGGTGATGACAAAATTTATGTGAATTTTTTGACACAAATATATGAAGCATAGAAAAAGCCAAAAATTCATAGGAACATACAAATCCCCCCCCCCCCTTTTTGTCACTAACCAAAAAGGAAGGATCTTACCATGCATTCTCTCCCGATTGTGAAACTTTCTTAACATTGAGGGGTTCAACAATGATTGACATTAAAGAATAACTCCCCCTTAGTCTGTGCTCCCTCTGAATGAGAGACTCCACCTGAATGAGACTTGCAAATAGTTATTAGTAATACTAAAATTTTAAAATAAATAAATTACTCCCTCTTCAAATATGAGTTGGATGAAGAGCGGGCAGTCACCAATGCCTTGAGCATCCTTGATCCTGATGCTCTAAGGCTATCCTGCAAATAAACTACTCAGAAGTAGGTACCCAAATCTTTTTGGGTCCTTGATGGTTTGATGCATAAAAATATCATTTCGGGATCCATACTAGGTGCCTTGTTGTGCAGGTGTTTACTGTGTGTCCTAATTTATTGCAATGAGAACAACAATGAATATAATCTATTTTGCAGTTCTTATTGTTTTTATGATGTCTGTTTAGAACACAATTTTTAGAAACCTTTTTCGTTTGATAATGCTTGTTCATTTCAGGGGCCTTTTTCTGAGGCATTTTGGTTTCTTTTACAAATTTTGGCAAATGATATTTTCCTAAAATTATGACTTGTTTTCCTTTTTCCACAGGTATGTATCCAAGCCCTTGTTTATTATTTCCAGATTTTGGCCCTTTTAAGCATAGGGCTAAAGATGTTTTCCCTCTAGTTAATTTTCTAACTGATTCTTTTAAATAGAGATTTTCTTCAGTTAGAGTTTTTAATTTTGCTTCTAACTCTAACTTCTCATTATTCTTGCTTTTCAAATCTTCATTTAAAAGATAATTATTATCTTTACTGTCCTTTAATTGTTTTTCTAGTTGCTCCAATTCGGATTTAAGATCAGAATTGGTGTTTTCCAAGCAAGTAGTGTTGTTTTTCAGATTTTTTAATTCTTTTACAACACCCTTATGTTTTTCATATAGTTCATTAAAGACTTCTTCTAAGTCTTCATACTCTGACCCTGAATTTGTGCATGAATTAAAGAATGAGTCAGAATGTACCTTATCTAGTCCCACCATGAGAGCTAGATTTACCTGCTCTTTCTCTGATTCTGAACTTGATGATTCTGAGCTTGTGGCCTCATTATTTTCCCAAGCAGCCGCCATGGCTTTTCTTTTGAACTTCTTGTGCTGCTTCTTGGACTTCTCGGTTTGACCAGTCTTCTTGAGTCTTGGACAGTCTGGTCTCAGATGTCCAGGTTTTCTGCATTCATAGCAGACTGGTTCTTTCTCCTTTTTCTCTTTCCTTTGGATCCTTCTTGATCCATTTTTCTTCTTTAAAATCTTCTGAAGTTTGGACAGTACTTCATCAACATCACTGTCTTCAGATCCTGGAATTTTTGAGCTAGAAGAAGAAGAAGTGGAAGGAACAGCTACCACTTTAAGAGCATTAGTACATTTCTTCTTAGATGAGCTTTCAGATAATCGCTCCATATTTATTTCATGTGCCATGAGAGAACCTATTAAATTATCAATCGACAATTTGGTTAAATCATGGGCCTCTTCAATAGCAGTTACTTTAGGTGTCCATGAAATAGTTAAAGACCTAAGTATCTTCCTAACAGTTTCCTCATTAGAAAGAGTTTTACCAAGAGAGCTTAAACCAACTACTATGCTTGAAAATCTATTATACATCTGAGTAATATTTTCGTTTGGAAGCATTTTAAATTGTTCATATTGAGAGACAAGAATATCTATCCTAGTTTGTTTTACTTTATCTGTTTCTTCATAAGTTATCTGCAGTTTATCCCACATTTCTTTTGCAGATTTACATGCAGAAACTCTACTAAATTCCTTTGTGGATAAAGCACAACATAAATAGTTCTTAGCTTTGTAATTTAATGATAATTTATTTTTATCTGCTATTGTAATAGCAGTAGTACCTTCAGCAGGAACAATAACATAATCTCCTACCTAAATTACCTGCCACAAATCAAAGTCTGTGCCTCGAATGAAGCATTCCATCCTCATTTTCCAGTATTGGTAGTCCTCTCCATCAAAGAATGGAGGTCTGGTGACTAATTGACCTTCAGCATATCCTTGAGCTGCCATGGATCTTTGCTCTAAGATCGTTGGATCTTCTTTGAATGTTTAGAGGCCCGCTCTGATACCACTTGTTGGCCCTTTTGGTACGACAGCAAACTAACCTAGAGGGGGGTGAATAGGTTTTCTGAAATCTGAAACAGATACTTAAACACAGAAAATTATCACTTGAAAGTTTGGTTAGTTTAGTGTGATAAAGAGTAGCAGTGCGGAAGCAAATAAACAATCACACAAATAACACGAGGGATTTATCCTGGTTCGGCCCTTCCCACATGGAAGTCCTACGTCCAGTCCCCAAGCAACCTCTTGGGATTTTACTAACCAAGGGTACAGTCCCCCTAAAGGACAATACAACACCCAGCACCCCAACTGGTCTTCTTCTCTTTCCCGGGCAAGAAGACAACCCACTTCTCTTACAGGTAAAGAAGCCAACCTCCTGGTACAAACCCTAGTGCGGTTCTGCTAGACACAAACCCCTAGCCAGGTTCTACACTGTATACAGCCCTACAGCTGGATAGAAATCTTTCTTAGAAAAGAAAGATTAGACCGAGAGCTATTACAAGATGAACACTAAGAACTAGCTCACAGTCAAGGACTCTCCCCCAAATTTACAATGAGCTCAGAGAGAGAATGAAGAGAGAAAAGAAAGCTTGAAGGCTTGAATGCTTCAGATGCTTGAACACTTCTTCTGGGCTCAGGCTCTTTCTCTCTTTTCCTTTGAGTGTGTGAGGAGTTGAGGTTCCTCATAGGATGCACACTCCTTCAAAGATCTTCAGGAAAAGCCTTTTTTTTTTTCTTTCAACCTTGCTTCATTTTTTAGATGAGCAGCTTTTGAATAGATCCGTTGAAGAGATCCGTTGGAGTTCTAGCCAGTGCTCATCTTCTCTTCATTTGTCTTAATCAGACTCTGGTGGTCTTCGAGGTCTGTAAGCATAGAAGAGAGTGTTTATGATAAACGGTGCATACTACTGTGTTTCTGCTATCATGCTGAAAATAGTAGTTCATATCTTTTTCTGACACGACTCTGAGATATGCATGCAGCCTTTTTGTCAGAAGATATTTGACTTTCAATTAGGCACTAAACATATTTGAAACATCTGAATATAAAGGAAATCGATGTTTACATGAAGTCGATGTTTGGACAAAATTGATGTTTACGTGAAAGCAAATCGATGTTCAATCATAAGCAAATCAATGTTTGACTTATCAAATCGATGTGAGAAGCAAATTGTTGTTTCTTACTTATGAAATCGTTATGATGATCAAATCGTTATGGCAAGCAAATCGATGTGAAACTTATCAAATCGTTGTGAAGCCTTAGCGAATCGTTATAGAAGGCAAATCGATGTGAGAGCAAATCGTTGCGCTCACTTATCAAATCGTTATGAGCCTTAATGAATAGTTATAGAAGGCAAATCGATGTGAGAGCAAATCGTTGTGCTCACTTATCAAATCGTTATGAGCCTTAACAAATCGTTATAGAAGGCAAATCGATGTGAGAGCAAATCGTTGCGCTCACTTATCAAATCGTTATGAGCCTTAACGAATTGTTATAGAAGGCAAATCGATGTGAGGGCAAATCGCTGCGCTAACTTATCAAATCGTTACACGATAAAATTGATGTTTCACTTAACGAATCGTTACACGATCAAATCATTGTGTAACTTATGAAATCGTTGTTAGTGAAATCGATGTGGCACTTTTGAATAGAAATCGATGTATATTGAATGAACATCGATTTAGCATTTTAGTGCGCCATATTGCATCAATGTGAGACTCAGCATTTTGCTATGAGATTGATGTGACACAAATGAAACAAAATGTTCAATTTAAGTTACATCATAAATTTTGTTAGCACCAAAATATGAAGGTAATAAAGAGTCATTCAACAGCTGCTTCCTGACCTTCTTGGGCTTCGCCAATGATGGCTTCACCCTCAGCCACAGAAGTCTTTGTTCAGACCCCATTGACAACCGAAAAACCACTTTTTCTCAAATTTTTGGACCGGATATCTTGGCCCATCTTTTCAGACACATCTCCCACCACACTAATGCCATAGTGTTGAAATATCTTGGTGAGCAGATGAGCATAAGGTAGAGAAACGTTCATCTTGCTCTTTGTGTCCCATACCTGTGTGCTTGCAAACTTCATCCTTTCAATCATAATCTCTGTAGTGTTGATTTCTTGGTTCTGGCCAGCCCAGAACATCAGGTCGGAGTCCGCCTTTGTGCAAGTGGAGAAGGTGGCACTCCTTGGGACTATTATTTGACACACAATGAAATGCAATAAGCAATTAAACGCATTCAACTGGTTGATGTCTAGTTTTCCATCCTTCAATCTGAATTCGGGACCAACAATCCCTAAACCTTTCACCTGGATATCCACAGTGTGAACTCCACTGTGTCCGGAGATAGTCACACCAAAGAGAGATGCCAATAGGTCTCGTGTGACCCTAATCTGAGTTCCCTTGACCATGGAAGTCAGGGTTTCGTCTTCCTCTGTCTTCAGACATACATAGAAAGATTTCACAAGGTCCGGATAACTTACTTATGATAGGGTGTCTATCTTTATCCACTTCAATCTGCCCATAGCTGCGACAATACTGCCCATTCCGTTCTTCTGCAAGTCAGCCACATCTACTACTTTGTGGCCGCAAAGCTTGGTCTTTACTGAATCATATCTTTCCTGCTGCTCGGCGGTAAGAAATGCAGCTCCATAGCGCCCGACACTGCCGGAGACACCAGAAGAGGCCATGGTTTTGGATGGGAAGAGTTTCTGGATGATCGAAATGGAGAAAGGAGTAGAACCCCTCAAGAAATTTCTCGCGGGAAAGAGGTGGGAGCTTGAAATCTCAGGGAGTTGATGGCGGAGTCGATAGGGTATCGCCTCAGGCAGAAGGAGGAAGATGATGAAGGGATGTGAATCGTTGCCGCACAGATTTTGGGATATAAAGGAAAATTAAAGGAATGACCTTTAGAATTTGGAGGCGCCATGATGGCAGAAAACGAGAAGCTGACTAGTTCAATGGAATAAATTCTTATAAAATAACGAACCGACATGACAAACTTAAAAGGATAGTCAATAATTGGAATTTTGCTCAATTTTTGGGAGGAAAAATAATTTTAAATTCTGAACATTAATATTTCAGTTTTAAACAGATAAATCTTTCACAATTTACACATGCCTAATTCCCTTCTAAGAGAAGTAAATCTCTCTTCGGGTAAGGCCTTTGTGAAGATATCTGCTAACTGATTGTTTGTATCAATAAATGAAATATCAATGTTGCCATTTGCTACATGATCACAAATGAAATGATATCTAACCTCAATGTGTTTCATCCTTGAGTGCTGTACTGGATTCTTGGTTAAATTTGTAGCACTGGTGTTGTTGCATAACAGTGGAATTGTCTTGATGTGTAGCCCATAGTAATGAAGTTGTTGCTTGATCCATAGGAGTTGTGTACAACAACTTCCAGCAGCCACGTACTCAACTTCAGCTATTGACAGTGCTACTGAATTATGTTTCTTGGAGGACCATGATATCAGACATCCTGCAAGAAAATGACAACAACCACTGGTGCTCTTTCTATCTATTTTGCATCCAGCATAATCAGCATCAGAGTATCCTACTAAATTAATTTCACATGATTTTGGATACCAAAGACCTAAATCATGAGTTCTAGCTAAGTACCTAAAAATTCTTTTAACACTAATTAAATGGGACTCTTTACGATTTGCCTGATACCTAGCACACATAGATACACTAAACAATATATCAGGTCTACTAGTAGTTAAGTACAGTAAAGATCCTATCATACCTCTGTAGATTTTTTGATCTACATTCTTACCATCTTTGTCACTGTCCATTCTTGTTGATGTGCTCATGGGTGTTGATAATGGCTTGGCATTTTCGAATCCAAACTTCTTTAAGAGTTCCTTGGTATATTTGTCTTGACATATGTGGGTGCCTTCTTTTCCTTGCTTAATTTGTAGTCCAAGAAAGTAGTTGAGCTCCCCCATCATGCTCATCTCGAATTCTCCCTGCATAATCTTCTCAAAATACTTGCAAAGAGATTCATCAGTAGAACCAAATATTATATCATCAACATATATTTGAACAATCAAAATATGGTTGACCTTAGATTTGACAAATAATATACTATCTACTTGACCTCTAGAGAAACCATGATATAATAGAAATGCACTTAGCCGTTCATACCATGCTCTTAGTGCTTGTTTTAATCCATATAGAGATTTGTGCAATTTAAATACGTGATTTGGAAAATCAAAGTCATCAAAACCTGGAGGTTGTTCCACATAAACCTCCTCTTTTATGAACCCGTTTAGAAAAGCAGACTTTACATCTATTTGAAAAAATTTTATATCTAATGCAGATGCATATGCAAGTAATATTCTAATAGCCTCAAGTCTAGCCACTGGTGCATAGGTTTCATCGAAATCTATGCCTTCATCTTGGGAATAGCCTTGAGCTACCAATCTGGCCTTGTTTCTTATGATCACACCAGCTTCATCCAACTTATTTCTGAACACCCATTTGGTGCCAATCACTGGATGGTCTGATGGTCTAGGGACAAGTGACCAAACCTGGTTTCTCTTGAACTGATTCAGTTCATCTTGCATAGCTAAAATCCAAGATTCATCAGTGATAACTTCATTGACTGTCCTAGGCTCTATTTGGGAAACAAAAGCTAAATAATCACATGGAATTATGTTACCTCTTATTCTTAGCCCTACAGATGGATCACCAATAATGTTTTCAGGAGGGTGATCTCTCTTGTATCTCCATTCCTTTGGAAGATTCTCATGTACTATATCCTTTTGTTGCAGGTCTTCCACCTTGTCCTCAATTGATGAGTTCTTTTGCTTCTTGGACAATTCATCTGCATCATCATTATCACTATCTTCTTCCTTGCTCGAGGAATGGTTATTTTCATCAAAGATAATGTGTACTGATTGCTCAATTAATAAAGTACGCCTATTAAATACCCTAAAGCCGTTAGGTTTAGATGCATACCCCATGAAGATGCCTTCATCTGATTTGGCATCAAACTTACCAATGTCTCTTTTGCCGTTATTGTGAATGAAGCATGGACATCCGAATGTCCTGAAGTGACTGATCTTCGGCTTCTTTCCCTTGTACAACTCATACGCAGTCTTCTTCAAAATCGGCCTGATCATTACTCTATTTATGATATAACTTGCTGTGTTGACTACTTTAGCCCAAAAATATCTTGGCAGATCATATTCTGGCAACATTGTTCTTGCCATGTCCAATAAGGTTCTATTGTTTCTCTCAGCAACTCCATTTTGCTGTGGTGTCCTTGGTGCTGAGAAATTATGTTCAATCCCTTTGTCATCATAGAATTTTGCTAATTTTTCATTTTAGAATTCTCCTCCATGATCTGACCGGATTCTAACAATGCAGAACTTCTTATTTTTCTGAACCTTTTTACTGAAGCTCACAAAGCTTTCAAATGTATCATCTTTGTGTACCCGAAAGGATACCCATATGAATCTTGAATAGTCATCTACTATAACGAATCCAAAAATCTTTCCTCCAAGGCTTGTGGTCCTCATTGGCCCAAATAAGTCCATATGAAGGAGTTCTAAGGGTTTGGAGGTTGTTACCACAGTCTTTGACTTGAAGGATGACTTGGTGTGCTTTCCTTTTGCACATGGTCCACAGACACCGTCCATTCTTGTGCTGTCCTTTGGCAGACCTTCCACCAGGTTTCTTTTGATCAGCTTTCTCATGCCATCCAAGCTACAGTGACCCAATCTTCTGTGCCACAGCTCAGTTGACTGCTCCTTACTAGCTGCTAAACAGATATCTTGATCTTTCATATCTTCAAGGTAAAGTACGTACAGATTCTTTTCTCTGTAAGCTTCGAAAATAACTGCTCCATCCTTCATGATGCTGCATCTAGATTCTTGGAACTTAATTTGATGTCCTCTGTCACAAAGGTGGCTTATGCTGATGAGATTATGCTTCAAACTTTTTACGCATAGAACATATTCAATAAATATTTTCTTTTTATTGCCAACAGATCTGCATCCTATCATTGTTCCTTTTCCATTGTCTCCATATGTCACTGTGCCTTCTTCAGCTTCGAGGTGAGAGAATAGCTTTCTATTACCTGACATATGCCTTGAGCATCCAATATCCAAATACCATTTGGATGCTCGAAGGTTTCCCTAAAATGAAAACATCAAGCTTTAGGTACCCAAGTTCTTTTGGGTCCTGAATGGTCAGTGTCATCAATTTTTCTTTTAATTATCCATTTTTTGTGTTTGGTTAGACAAGTTATTTTACTGGACCTAGTTTGTTGCAATGACTACAGCATGTTGTTTTAGTTACCCTTTCATATGGAACATACTTAAGGTTTGATTTATATGAAGTATCTTGTTCAGCTACAAATTTAGGAGTAGGATATGTTTTAGGATATACTATTGTGTCTTCATTATCTGGGGGTGTATAGCCTAATCATTGTTTTCTTTTTCTTGACCATCTAGCACCTTTTAGTATTAAGGAATTTTTTCCATTAGTGAATTTTTCTAATGTACTAGATAGTTTTTCATTTTCTTCTATTAGAGTTTTAAATTCACCTTTTAATTCTTCTAAGGTTTCTTGTTTTTCTAATTTTGTTATTTGTTTATTTTTATCTTTCAGATCCTCGCATAACAGATCATTTCTTCTTTTAAGTTCATTGATTTGCTTTTCTAGTTGTTCATTTTTAGATTTTAAGTCTGAATTTGTGTTTTCTAGGCAAGTATGATTTTTCTTACTAGCTTTTAGTAATTTAGATACTTCTCTATATTTGTTATAAAGCTCATTGAAAGCTTCTTCTAAATCATCAGAATCATTACAGGAATCGAAAGATGAGTCTGAAGTTACCTTTTCTTCTGTGTTGGCCATGAAAGCCAAGTTAGCTTCTTCTTTTTCCTCGCTACTCGAGCTTGACTCGTTGTCCGAGTCGCTACTGTTATCCCAAGCCACTGCCATAGCTTTCTTCTTGAATCTTCTAGGTTTTCTTGAACTTTCCTTCTTTCTGTATTCTAATTTCTTGAGCTTTGGACACTCTATCTTGATGTGTCCGGGCTTCTTACACTCGTAGCATATGTGCTCACCTTTCTTTGAGTCCTTTCCTTCTATCTTCTTAAAATCCTTATTTTTCTTGAAGTATCTTCTGCCGGACTGATATCTTTTCTTTTTGGCTAAGATTCGTTGAAGCTTCCTAGATAGCATAGCTTCTTCGTCTTCAGTGTCTTCACTGCTGGCTTCATCTTCAGATTATTCCTCAGAGCTGCCTTCTGCTGCTTTAAGGGCATTTGTGTGCTTCTTCCTATTAGATGATTCTCCTAATCTCTCCATGTTTATCTCATGGGCCATGAGGGACCCATGAGCTTTTCCAATGACATCCTTTTCAAGTCATTGGCTTCTTCTATGGCTATTACCTTGGGAGTCCAAGAAGATGATAAAGATCTAAGAATTTTCCTTACCATGTCTCCCATCTCATACCTTTTTCCTAATCCTGCTAACCCGTTGGTGATGTCTGTAAATCTGCTGAACATCTGTGTAATGGTTTCTCCTGACTGCATCTGGAATCTCTCATATTATGTTACCAGAATGTCTATTCTGGTTTCTTTCACTTTATCCGTGCCTTCATAAATGATTCTCAACTTCTCTCACATCTCCATTGATGATTTGCAGGCTGAAACTCGGTTAAATTCTTTCTTGCTAAGTGCACAGCATAATATGCTCTTAGCTTTGCAGTTGAGAGAAATCTTCTTTCTATCATCTTCTGTCCATTTGTCCTTTTCGTTGGTGACTAGAAGGTCTCCTTCTTCTACAATTGACCAGATTTGAAAGTCGAAGCCTTGTAGGAAGTATTCCATTCTTGTTTTCCAAAATGTGTAATCTTCTCCATCGAATAGAGGTGGCCTATTGACTGACTGGCCTTCGAAGTGACCTTGGGCTGCCATTTGATCTTTTCTCTTCAGATCATTGGATCTTCTTCTTAATCGAAGGGACTAGCTCTGATACCACTTGTTGCCCAGCTAGCAAGCCCAGAGGGGGGTGAATGGGATTCTTAAAAATATTAAGAACTTTCAACCTGTTCACAAAACAGTCACACAAAACACACTTCACAGATTGTTAGTGTTGGTGAAGGAAAAATCAAACACACAAAGGCAATCACACGACACAGAGAATTATCCTGGTTCAAATCTTCTCTCCTTAGGAGTCCTACGTCCAGTCCCTGAGCCATATCTCAGGATTTCACTAACAAGGGTACAGTCCCCCTTAAGGACACTACAGCACCCATCACCCTAGTTGGTCTTCCTTCACACGAAGGGAACAACACCCTGGAACCCACCAGGTCTTCCTTCTGCATGAAGGGAACAACACCCTAGAACCCACCAGGTCTTCCTTCTACACAAAGGGAACAACACCCTGGATACCACCAGGTCTTCCTTCACACTGAAAGGAACAACACAAGAAAAGTGTTCAGAGATGAAGCCCCTAGATCAAGCTTATAGATCACTGCTTGATCTGAAGCTAAGAACTGAGAAGGAAAAGATCTACAACAAAGGACTTTTCTTAGAACTAAAGACTCTCTCACAGATCTACACTTAGCACAGAGAGCAAGAGCTAGAGCAGATGGGAATTTTTGCTTGGCTCTGCGGAAGCTTACAGAAGGTTGTATGCATTGATCACTTGTTTCTCTAATCGTTGCTCGTTAACCACACACTTGGTTCTTTTGGATCTTCATTCTTCTATATATATCACTCTTTTGAAATGTGAACGTTGAAGTGTCCGTTGTTTCTAAGTTCTGGTTTACGTTAGACTGCATGGTACTGAAGAAGTTCAACGGTCTTTTGGCTTTCCATGCACGCAAAGAGAGAAGATCTTCTGTGTATCCTTTGGCTTCTATTTTGTCCAATGTTGTATGACGAATGTTGTCAGAGACCTGCACACATTAAATGCTAAATAATAGACAGCTAGACTGTCTCTTGTTGTCAGTCAATCGTTAGATTGATTTTATACAGAAGTAGAAGTTCCATTCTGTTCTTCTAAAAAGATGTTTACAGAATAAGCAAGAGAATAGAAGATATTGTCTGCATGCACGCAGTGATACGTTCAGTCTTCATAAACGCACGGTTGACAGAAGGATATGTGTGAAGACTTTGACTTTGCAATGTTATTCAAAAATTAACTCGAAAATCAAATTGTTATTAGTCCATGAAATCGTTATATGCATGACTTATGAAATCGTTATGCATTTGAGTTGATATTCATGTAAATCATTGTGTACTCATAAGCAAATCGTTATGCACACGTCATTATAATAAATTTGTAAAAGACAATGTGAATGAATCATTATTTGTTGTATCGAATCGTTACAGTGACCAAGTCGTTATGTAACTTGATGAATCGTTACAGTGACAGAGTCGTTATGTAACTTAGCGAATCGTTATGAGAGCAAATCGTTGTGATCACTTAACAAATCGTTATGATCACTTAAGAAATCGATGTGAGACTAAATCGTTATCATCACTTAACGAATCGTTGCGAGAGCAAGTTGTTGTGATAACTTAACAAACCATTATGATCACTTAAGAAATCGATGTGAGACCAAATCATTATGATCACTTAAGAAATTGATGTGAGATCAAATCATTATGATCACTTAACGAATCGTTGTCAGGGCAAATCGTTGCGATCACTTACCGAATCGTTATGGAAGTAAATCGTTATGAATACTCAGCAAATCGTTACGAAAGCAAATCGTTGCAATCACTTAACGAATCGTTGTGAGGGCATATTGTTGTGATCACTTACCGAATCGTTATGGAAGCAAATCGTTATGAATACTCAGCAAATCGTTGCGAAAGCAAATCATTGCAATCACTTAACGAATCGTTGTGAGGGCAAATCATTGCGATCACTTACCGAATCGTTATGGAAGCAAATCGTTACAACTCTACTGAAATCGATGTAGCATAAAGAAAATCGATGTGGACTTAGATAGATTTCATGCTTTGAAACAAAATTGCTACAGTAGGAATAATTCTTACCATTTGGCATAATTTTCCTTGTTTTATTTCCTATGCTCAAGACTTGTAGAAAATTTGTTAGATTAAACTTTATATAGTTTTGTTAATCTCCAAAATAGATATGTAATTAATTTAAATTACATGGGGATAAACTGATCATCACCTTAGGGTTGAGGTATGCCGTTGTTGTCTTGGCTGGTGCGTTCTGGTGGGTTTTCCAGAACGGCGCCTTGGTGGTTCTGGTGGAGGTTCTCCCAGAACTAGTTGCGTTGCTTCCGCTATCTACTGTGTTCTCTCTGTTGGCCGTGTGTTTTTGGTCGTTTGTTTGGGATGTGTTCTGGTGATGGTTCCCAGAATGGCTCTTGGCACTTTGGGTGGGGTCCTCCCCAAAGCTGCCTTGTGTTCGTTCTCATTGTCCCTACTCTCTCTTTGTTGAGATGAGCTGTCACTGTTGTCGGTGGGACTGTCTGTGTTACAGTCTGCCTGGGTGTTGTCGGTCAAGGTGTTGTGCCTTTGACCGTGTGTCTAGCCATGGTGCTGGCCAGGTTGTCTTCTTGTTCATTTTCAGGTTTCCCGGCTGCGCTGGCGGGACTTCGTGTGTCCCAGGGTTGGGAGGTTGTGCTTCTGTCAAGTGCCGATCTCGCTTAGTGGTTTTCCCTTGCGTGTGGAAGAGACTCGTTGTGAGGGTCTCCTTCCCTTGCTTTCTATTGGGTTGCAGGCGTGAGCGTTGCTCTACTGTGCACCGGTTTCCTTTAGTTGGTTGCATTGCACTGGCACTTTGTGGTGTTGTGCAACCTTTGGGTTCGACTGTTGCGTGCAGTCTGCTCATCTGCTTTTGGTCAAGGTGGTGGACCTTGACCCTGTGTGTGGCCCTGTGTTTGGCCAGTTCGTCATGGTTGTTCGGCTGGCTGTGCCTCCTATGGGAGTGCTAGCCTTGGGTTGTTGTTTCCTCTTTTGTGTGAGGAGGAGGCCTGTTGTGTGCCTTCTTCCTCTGATTTTCGTGGGTTGCTCGGGGTAGTGGTTCTTTCACATGGCATTTGGTGCCATGTCGCGCACTGTGGCGACCTTTGTGGTGAAGGTCCCTCCCCTTGTGCTATCTTGAGGTTGAGCTGGTTGCTCCCCTCGTGCGTGTGGTTTCCTTGTGGTGCGATAGGTTGTGGTGATCTATTGTCCCGTCTCTTGCTGTGTTGGTTTCTTGTCACCTGACTGGACGATGTAGGGCAGCGTGCCCTATGTTCAGTGTGAGGGGGCACCGGGTTTTCTTTTGTTTGGCTTGCTAGTGCAGGCATTGTTCGGTGTATGTCTTGCTTGTGCCTCAGCTGTGCTTGGAGGTGCTTGTCGCCGTTGGGCGTGTGGCCCTCCCCACCTGTGGTGATAGGAGCGGTGCCCTGTGTTTGCGCGCTTCTAAGAGTCAATATGGTTGTTACGCTCTTGAAGCTGTTAGTTTTTCACGCGTTTCTCCTGTGGGTCTCTGGTGGAGAGTCCCTTTCTGTTGGACTTGAGTCGTTTCAGGACGTTGGTGCGATTGTGTACTGCACGTGGAGCGTGATTCTTTTTTGATGTTTTGTGTCCTTGTTCCTTGAGCGTTCGTGGCCGGTGTGGCCTGTTCTACCCTTTTTGGCTTGCGGTTTCTTGTGGGTGGCTTATGGCAGGTCTCTTGTGTAGAGAGTCCTTCCTGTTAGCCATGTTGTTTCAGCCTGGGGTGCAACTGTGTTGCATCTTGCCTACTTTTGGTGCTTTGGGTAGCACCCTGTGCTCATGCTCGAGTAGTTTGTTTTGTGCCGTTTGGAGCCTTGGCACACTGTGTTGTTCCTTGTGTGGCTCCTGGTACTTGTGTTGGCACCATGTGTCGTGCCGTGTGTCCTGATCGTAAGCTTCGTGCGTCGCTTCGCTAGTTTGCTCGGTGTTCGAGGCGTTGAGCTTTCCGCCTCTGGGACATTTTGTGCTGGCCATGCCTTGTGGATATACCGTTATCACTATGGGGTGGCTGCTTTGCCTTGTCTAGGTAACCCTATCGATGGTACACCAGGCTTTGGCCTCGGCATGTGTTCGAGTTGCCCCTCTCGCTTGGGAGCGAGGGTGTTCGGGTTGGGTCCCTTGAGGTCGACTTGTTGTCCTCGACCTCTACAGTTGTTTTGTTTCCCGTGCAGTTTGCCAACGTCTTGAGTTGTCCGGCCTTGCAACCTCAGACGTCTTCCTTGGTTTTGTCTTTGCGCGTGTGCTTGTGGAGCGTGTGGTTTAGCTTTCTGTGGCTCCACAGTTGTTGCGTGTCTCAGGCGGACCACGAGGACAATCTAGGTGGAATCTAGTGGTGCCGGCGGACACTGCCTGCCTTGCCGTGGTTTTCTCCACGTGCGTGTTTTTCGCTTGGCTTTGGGTCACCCTTAAGAAGCTCTCGTTTGGCCTTGCCGTAGGTGCTAGTTGTCTCTAGTTGTGCGGAGCCATTCAGCGGAGTCTTATGGATGACCTCTTGGCATTTTCCTCAGTTTGCTGTTAGTAGTTGGGACCTCTATCTAGCCGCTGGTGATAGAGTGAGTTACTGACCGGTTGGTCTCAACAGTGTGGACTGTTGAGGGCTCAATCATGGTTTTTCGACTGGCAGTTTCAGTGTTTCTGGTCGGTTTGGTGTGCGCCGCACCTATGGAGTTGTCGACATTCGATTGTGTGCTCCGCGCCGATTGGTGTGCGCTCCGTGAGCTTTCGGATGTCTGGTTAGGCACTCCATTCGTGGCGAGGTCATGGTGGTGACCACCGGGAATTCGTGGCCCGACTTAGTGGTCCCTTCGCACTGGTTTTTTTCTCCGACTGGGTTTCGCCCTTAATTTGAGGATGAAATTATTTTTTTGTTGGATGTATTGTAACATCTTGTGCTGTCCAGGTTCTTCCGCCCGCGTGTTGGATGACTGGCGACTAACGCGTCTGTGCTGGGCGACGCATTAGTGTCGCGACGGAGGTGCCCGTCGCGACAGTCATCCCTGTTGCAACCACTTTCGACATCGCGTTCTTGTCGCGCCCGATCAATGGGTCACGACTGCTTTCTAATTTTTGTTCATCTGATGCCTGTCAGAGTGGCAGGCATGGCAGACTGACCTGTCTGGTTGTCGCGGCGTCCAGGAGGGACGTGTTCTGGTCGCGGTGTGGATGGCTGTCGCGTTACTGTTAGTAACGCGATGCCCTGCCCCGTCGCATCTTTGGGGCCAGAGGCTAAAACCCTTGGCCGGCGCCCCTTTTTTCCCTTTTGGCTCTTTCTCCCTTCCCTCCTCCTCTCCGAGGTGGGAAGCCTCCTTCCCCTTCTTCTCTAGCGGCGTGGAGCTTGGAGGAGAGGCCGACGGCTCGTGGTGGAGCGGTGGCGCGGCGAGGAGAGAGGAGGATGCGGCCAAGGTGTCGTGAAGGCCCATTTTTGGGTTTGGTTCTTCTAAATCTGTAGGGATTTCTAGAACTCTTTCCATTCCGGGCGATTGGGAGCCCTCATGTGTGAATCCATGCTTTATTGCTTTCCCCATACTCCCCTCCCCGTGGTTTGTGTGTTTATCATGTATGGGCGACCCCGGGATGTAGCATCCCGGCAGTCTGCCTTATAGCTGATGTCGCGACCGCCGAGCGCGTCGCGACATTAGAGGAGGCGTCGCCCCATTCGGACACGACCTTATCACGACGCTGTTGGCCGTCGCGATAAAGGTCGTGTTGCGACCTGGCTTTCTGCCGCGATAGTCTTGCTGTCGTGACCTGGCCAGCCATTGCGACAATGGTGTCGCGACCTGGTTTCCTATCACGACAGTTTGTGGTCACAGCGCGCTGCCCTGGCGCGATAGGGTCTTGTCGTGGTTGCCCTGCCCGTCGCGATGGTATCGTGACGGCTTAGGAGGGAGCGACAAGACCTGGTTTGCCTCGGGTGTTTTCCGTGGCCATGGTTGGTGTGTCGGCGTGTGCCCCAGGGCAGGTGTGCCCTTAGGATCTTCTGGTGGGAACACGGCAGGTTGCCTCCCTGCGTTTAGCGACCGAATGTGACACCTTCGTGGCCATGTCCTAGCGGCGGTGCTAGGATGCTCGCGTCTGTCTAATAATCGATTGTCTGTCGGTCAATCGATTATTAGAAGAGCGATGGTTTTTGTTCTGTTTGGTGGTGTTCCAGTTTATCGGGCCGTGCTGTGTGTGCCGGTGTTGGTTGACGGCCCTTCTGGGGGTTTCCAGAAGGGGTGCCGTTTGTGCCAGTGCCTGCTGGGCTTGTCTTGGTTACAAGTCAGCTGTGCCGTTTTTTGTGGTGGTTGCCCCACTAGTTCTCCTTTCACCCGGTGCTAGGTACTTGAGGGCTTGTCCGTGAGATTGGTTGTTACCGTTACCTGGGACCCCTAGCACCACGCGTCTGTTAGAGGGAGTTCTCCGGGCGGCGAGCATGCTCAAGTCACGGACTTGGAGCAGAAGGGGAAAGCAGTGGGGACAACAGTGTAGAGTCATTTGTAGAGCTCTCTTAGCTGGGTCTGGGTCGCCGAGGTGGTTGAGGCGCTCTTCCGGTGCGGACCAGCTAGTCTTTCTCACTGCCTCGCTCTGCGTTGGTTCCGAAAATGCAGTCAGGCGTGGGGCCGCAGCTCGGCCGGGCTGCGGTGGTTGTGGTTGTTCTTTGCTGTGACTCGCTAGCCTCACTCTACCGGGGAGGTTGTAGGCAGGAGTCAGTGGTTGGCGAGTTGGAGGTGTGGACATTGTGTCCTCCTCTTGGCTGCCTATGGCGGTGGCTTGGTTGCTCTTGCTGTGACGGAGTTTCATCACGTTGTTTTCCATGTGAGTCTAGTTGCCCTAGCTTGCATGGTGGTTGTAGCCTGGCCGTGTCTAGTTTCCGTGGGCTCCGTTGGTTTGGCCTTGTAGGCCACGTTTAGTGACTTTCGTTCTGCGGGTTCTCTCGCGGTGTCCGGTGTTGACACCCGACCGTTGGTTTTGAAAACCGTTCATTGGTTCCGTCCGTGGTGGCACCGTAGGGTGTAGTTCCCTGACCTCGTGGAGTGTCCGAGGTCTAGTGTGGTTCTGCTTGTGGGCCCTCGACCTCGTGGAGGTCTGAGGTGGCCGTGCCTGTGGTGAGACGTTCTTATAACATGGTTGCTTGGTGTCTCTCGTGGTGACACCTGGTTGTTCATTCCCGACCTTGTGGAGGTCCAGGATGTTGGTGTTTGTGTCGTGAGACTCTGGTCTCACGTGGTTGCTTCGGTGTTCCGTGAGCTTCTTTGTCTCGGCGGGTGTCTGCCGAGGGTTGCTTCCGCATTGTGTTTGACTCCGCTAGTTCTGCAGGAGTCGTGTTGGGCTAGACTCTGGTTGTGGGTCGTGGCATTTCTCTGTTCCGCTGCTTTGTAGCTCTCTGCAGTAGGTGTTTCCCACTTTACTGCTTTGTAGAGTAGTTTTGCTTCCTCTTGTTGGAGTTCCTATTGCTCTAGTTGGTAAGGGACTGGTTATCCCTACTAAGCCTAGTTCGTGAGGCTCACCCCCTACTCTCTTCAGGTAGGGACTCGCTGTCGCAGAAGTTCATTGCCGGACGGTCGTGGTGGAAGCTTGTTCGCTGTGCGTTGCTAGCTGTGTGAGTTGTGAGCGTGAGCGCTTGTACCGTGAGTTGAGAGTGGCATTTTTGCAAGTCCTCGGGGTATGCCCCTTAAGGACTGCACCTTTCTTTCTGTACTTGTACTTTTATTTGGGACACGTTGTACATAATTTCTTTGTTAATGTACGAACTTTCTGGTTATAGTTATTTGAATTCATTGCTTATCTCACTGGACTAAATTCTAACCCTTCCGGGTCTTCAGATCCGTGGGTGGCGGCGCAACCTTCGAGGTCCCTGGCGGGGGAGTTCAGGAGGTCGGGTCGTTACAAAGCCCCTCCTACTGACGACAACCTCGCCCCCGTCGGAGTGATTGATAATGGTCCTATTGCCGGAGCCCCGGCAACAACCCAAAAAGTAGTAGAGCTCCGGGGGCACGTGCAACAACTTGTGGGGGTTTGTCAGGGCCTCCAGGCTCAACTGGCCAGACAGCCAGCCCCAACAATCCTCCCTCCACCGGAACAGTAGGCAAAATCATTGCGACGACAACCCCCAGTCCTGTCAACGCAACAGGAACAACACGAGTAGTCGGCCCGACACTCGCGAAGGGCCTCGTCAGCTCGCCGAATGCCAAAGCGGCGGGACAACTCACCCCGCCGGTCTGTAGTGGCTCCTCCTCCTCCACGCTCTGTCGTTGGCGCCAATTCCCACGGGTCCAAATGCGAGGGCTCTGTGCACTCCGACCAGGAGTTGGCTAGACATCTCCGTCGTATCGTCGACCTCGAACGTCGTATGGACGCGATGGTCCAAAGGGTAGAGGGCAGAGTTCCGGGGGACGACGACTTGGATTTCTGCTCCCCGTTCGCCACATAGATCCTGGAGGCCTGGGTCTCTCTGAAGCTGCCCCTGCCTTCCATCGGGCCCTACGACGGCACCTCCGACCCAGCAGATCACGTCCACGGGTTTGAGTCGAACATGATCTTCCACGGAGCATCAGACGCGGCCAAGTGTCGGGCCTTCCCGACCACGTTGAAGGAGACTGTGCACACATGGTTTAAAACCCTCCCCGCGGGCTCCATCTCATCCTTCCACCAGTTGAAGAAGTCCTTTTGGGACAACTTCCTGGGCAGAAAATTGCAGCTGTGTATAGCGGCTTCACTTCTGTCCATTCGGCAGAAGAAGGGCGAAGCGCTCTGGGACTACATCAAATGGTTCTAGATCGAGGCGCTTCGCATCCCGCACCTGGATGTCCCATTAGCCACCAGTGCCCTCATCCAGGGCACTCGCGATGGCTTCTCTAGAGGACACTGGGAGTACAATAGCCCGCCACTCTTGCCGAGCACCTCTCATTGCCCATATAGCAAGCCCAGAGGGGGGGGGGGGTGAATGAGTTTCTAAAATCTTTTTAGAATAAAACGTATCAATATGAACACTTAACAGAAAAACACTAAGATCGATAGTTAGTGTTAGTGAAAACAAACAAGCAAACACACAACAACAAGAAATTTTATCCTGGTTCGTACCTCCCATCCCAAGGAGTCCTACGTCCAGTCCCCAAGCAACAACTTGGGATTTCACTAACCAAGGGCACTGTCCCCCTTAAGGACTCTTACATATCCAGCAGCGCTGACCTTCTCTTCTAACCCTGAAGTGGTACAAACTACCACCTGATACACAGGTCTTCCTTCCTCAATGAAGGGAATAACAACCACCTATTTCCAACAGGTCTTCTCTTCACAACCGAAGAGGAACACACAGAGAATGTGTGAAAAGGCGAAAGGCCCCTAGACCAAGCTTACAACAGATTGCTTGATCTGAGGCAATGTCTGAGAGACAAAGATTTGCAACAAGAAATCTCTCAGAACTACAAAAGCTCTCCAAAGGCTAAGAAAATGAAAACAGAGAGCTGAGATCTAAAGGATTGAGCAATGAAGTGAATAAGCTCTCTCTTTCTTGATGCTCGCAATTCTTTTCAGGTTAAGTTGTATCTCTTGTGTGTATCCCCTTTTTTTCTTGTATTTTTTCTCATGGAGTCATCAGTCTTCTATATATCTTCTCTTGAAAAACATATCCATTGAGGTGCCCGTTGAAGTATTCATTGTCTCTCAACTTTATGCACGTTAGAGACTGGATAGACGCATCGAGCAGGTAAGCCTGCAGTCATTAATGCTTGATTGATACGCATACCTTTAAGGGAAGATTGTCTGAATCTTTTATGTACTTGTCAGGTCAACATGTCCATCTTTGACTTGCGTTACCACAAAAGTTCTGCAAACAATTAATGCTGACACCTAGACAACTTCTCTTTGTCTAACTTGTCAATCAACGTTAATAGAGGTGCTATAGGACTGTATACCAAAGTAGAAATGTCATTCTGTCACCAGAAAAAGCGTTTGCTAAAGAAACATAGGTGTGGAAAGTACACAGATATGTGACTTGCAGAGATGTGTATAATTACAATAAATGATACGTGGTGCAAGATATAAAGATGTTGCCCAGCTAGCAAGCCCAGAGGGGGGGGGGGGTGAATGAGATTCTTAAAATTTGAGTACCTAACCTTGTTCACAAAAACATTTACACAAAACACACTTCGATGACTGTTAGTGTTAGTAAAAAGAGGATAGCAAACACAAAGCAATCAAACACACGACACAAGGAATTTATCCTGGTTCGAACCTCCTCTCCACAGGAGTCCCACATCCAGTCCCTGAGCAACAACTCAGGATTTCACTACCCAAGGGTACAGTACCCCTCAAGGACACTTACACACCCAGCCGCAGCTGGTCTTCTCTTCACAACTTGAAGAGGAATTACAACACCCTGGATCCCACCAGGTCTTCCTTCTACACGAAGGGAAACAAACACCCTGGAACCCACTAGGTCTTCCTTCAACATGAAGGGAAAGTACATAGGAATGTATTCAAGGGATGATACGCCCCTAGATCAAGCTTAAAGACCAATGCTCGATCTGAAGCAATGACTGAGAGGGAAAGTTTTATGATGAGGAACACTCTCAGTACATAGAAGCTCTCAAGGCTAACACAATGAATGCAGAGAGCTAAGAGCTAGACAAGCAAAGGAGTGAAGCTTTGCTCTTTCAGATGCTCGCAGAAAGCTTGTAAAAGATTGTCGTGAGTGTTCTTCTGTTTCTGGAGCTTTAGTTTTCTATATTTGTCTTTCATTTGAAAATTGAACATTACAGTGTCTGTTATCTCTAAGCTTTTATTTACGTTAGACTGCATGGCACTTTAGAGCTTTTAGTCAATGGTCGTTAGCTTTCCATGCACGCAAAGAGAGAGAATCCTCTTTGATATCCTTCGTCTTCTATTGTGTCCAACGTTGTATAAGAATGAGCTGTCAGAGATCTACATGCATTAAAAGCTTAAACGATAGACAGCTAAGCTGTCTCTCGGTGTCAGTCAACGTTAAGAAAGGTTTTATACCGAAATAGAAATTCCATTCTGTTCTTCTAAAAAGATGTTTACAGTATAAGCATGGAAATAGAAGATATCGTTTGCATGCAGTGCAGTGATATGATCAGTCATAATAAATGCATGGATGTGAGAGAAAAGCAAGGGAAGACTTTGACTTTTCAAACTATCTGAGAATATGTTTGAATATCAAGTCGTTATAGACCATGAAATTGATATGAGCATAACTTATGAAACCGATGTGTGGATGAGTCATTGTTCATGTGAATCATTATACATTCATAAACAAGTCGATGTACACACAAATTGTTATGCATTAATAACTGAATCGTTGTAGAGACAAATCATTATGATACTATCAGCAAATCGTTATAGAAAAGTCTTTATAACCAAATCGTTATGAGCAAATCGTTGTTTCACTTATCGAGTCGATATAGTGAACGATTCGTCATTTAATGTATCGAATCGTTACAGCGACCAAGTCGTTATGTAACTTAATGAATCGTTACAGTGACTGAGTCATTGTGTAACTTATCGAATCGTTATGAGACTTAATGAGCGTTGTGAAACCGAAATTGTTGTGAGAGAAAATCGTTGTTCTCACTTAAGAAATCGTTGTTCTCACTTAAGAAATCGATGCGATAACCAAATCGTTATGAGCTCGGAATCGATGTGCACACTTATCGAATTGTTCTGAGAGCAAATCATTGCGATCTCTTAGCGAATCATTATGAGGCAAATCATTGTGATCTCTTAGCGAATCGTTATGAGAGGCAAATCGTTGCGATCTCTTAGCGAATCGTTATGAGAGGCAAATCATTGCGATCTCTTAGCGAATCGTTATGAGAGGCAAGTCGTTGCGATCTCTTAGCAAATCGTTATGAGGCAAATCGTTGCGATCTCTTAGCGAATCGTTATGAGAGGCAAATCGTTGTGATTCTGAAATCGATAAGATACTTATGAAATCGTTATAATACCCAAATAGGTAAAACACATAAAGTCATTATGAAAGTGAGGAAATCATTATGAAAGTGAGGAAATCGTTATGACTCTACTGAAATCGTTACACTTCACAGGGAGTCGATGTGTAAGAAAAATTGTATGCCCTGAACTTTAAATTGCTAGTATGAAGAATACTTACCAATTTAGCTTGTTTTTCTTTGTTAGATTTCCTGTGCTCAAATCTCATAGAAAATATGTTAGAAATGCACATTGTCTTAGTTTTGTTAATCACCAAAATAGATATGTAATTCATTTAAATTACATGGGGAAAATTTGATCATCAAAAGATATATGCGGGAAGACTTGAACTCCTCAGAGTTTGAAAAATATGTTTGAATATCATAGAGGATGGATCTTTTAAAATTTATCTGAAAAGATAATGAAGTATATGATAGTTTATTCAAAACATAATCATTGTGAAGAGAGTTGATGAAAACATGAAATCAATGATATATGCATAAATGAAATTCATGGTGAAATCGATGTGATTCATGTATATAAGATGAAATCGTTGTTATTGATAAGGAAATCGTTATGTTGACTAAATCGTTGATCTACTTGTGAAAACGTTGTGTAAGCAAATCGTTGTTCAAGTAGAAGCAAATCGTTGTATAAGTAAAGGCAAATCGTTGTTTGCTATCAAATCATTATTTAAGTGAAAGCAAATCTGTGATGGACCAGGGTATTTATGCCTAATAAGGCTCCATATCCAGATCCGCCTCCCGCGAACGGACCGAAGTCTCGCAAGGGATATCTCACACAAGTGTCCAGTAAGAATATAAAAGACAACTACACAATATAAAACACAAGAAAGTACATGTGCTCATACCTGCATATAACAATTTACAACTGTTCCATTACATTATTACATGTCCAATTAAAAAGTACAACTACCTGAGGCATACCCCGAGGAGCACAAGCTCACACAACACTACTACAATATAACTGCTGGTGGTACAAGTCGGCCACAAACTTCTCCACACGCCACACAAATGGCAAGCCCTAAAAAGAACTATAGGGAAGTGAACCTCAACAAGTCACATGCTCAGCAGGGGCTACCCGAAACAACAACAAAACTACGGACACCTCAACCCCAGAGGGTCTCATTGGTAACACCAATAGCCAAACCATTTCATGCTCATAACAATTGAATTTAAACTGCAATTAAATATAAACAACTTAATCAAACATAACCTCGGAAGGTAAGAAGAAACAACATGACTAGTTTCGCATCGCTAGTCCACACAACAACTGAAATGCCTAAGCCTTAAGCCTCACAGGCAAACCATAATAACAACTGGTCGCCTACGCTTTAAGCCACACAGGCAAGTCACTACCTAGGCTGCAAGCTTCCCAGGCGAACCTCAACCTCGTGGGTAATAGGACAGTCAACCAAGTGCTGGTCCATTAAACCCCAACCCACGATATATCAGAAGCTACACACACCAGGTAACATGATCGGCTACAGCGGGCCAATCCATCACATACTAAAACCATAATCGAAAGCTTATCTAAAGAAAGGTGAAACACCACAAGTGGAAGGTTCCATCACATGGTCTCCACGAAGCACAGCTCCACCAAACCACAATACGCCTAGGCCACAAGCCTCATCGGCAAATTACCCACAAAGGGTAACAAGATTGGCAACCACAAGCCAATCCATTTCACAATAAACCATAAACGGAGACTTACTTAAAACAGATAAAATACAACAGGTGGCAGGTCAATCCATAAGACCTCCACAGAAACAAGAGTATTACCTCAATACCTAGAAAAGTTGTGTACACTATAAAACCGCAAAGTAACCCACAAAGGGTACAAGTACCTACTACCCTGAGGTACAACAACACAAACACCCGTATGAAGGGTACAAGTAGGTGATAAACACCACACAGAACCACAACTTTACTGTGCCATCACTTAGGCACAACATTACAGGTGAAACCTCAACCGACAAGTCACACAAGCCACAACCAGAGCAGGCAAAGCACGAGTCGGAAAGAACGACACCACCACACAGGAATGAACTACTGTCTGATCAGGCCAGTATCCAACCCGGAAAACACAACACAAGAACAACCTCTCAGTCTCGCAGTTACGGACGAAAGGTCCAACTGCTGCTCCACGAGAACAAGTCAAACAACTATGGAGATCAACCAACACCACACCTGCAGACACACAGCTACAGGTCCATGCCTGGCACCTCTAGGGTCTCTGGCTGAAGCACCCTAAAGTGAGGCACTGGAAAACAGGACTAGCTGGAGACCAGTGACGTCTGCTGGTGTTCATACCCCTAACTACGAGCGCGCTACAAGTGACTGCACACCCACAAACACAAGCCGCTGCCCTACTGTCGTCTTTCCCTCAGCCGGACGTACAACTCAAACACAGGAGTGAGGGTGTCTAGGAAGACGACACAGACCACGACGGTACACACAGTACCGGGACCAACCCCAAGCACAACAAACACACATGCCTGGCTCACAAAGAACCTGGGGTACCCGACTAGAGAGGCATTCCGGAAAAGGCGCTGGACCACCGCACTCGGCAAGCTCAAACCACGATATATACACAAACACTTTCTATTACCAATCACGGTACATATGTTAGGAATAGCTCATCCCAGTCACCTTGTGACTTACAAGCTAACCTACATAATCACACACATAAACCATATTAATAATAACACCACGGCTTGTCATCGGTCACCTTGTGACCTCCACTGCCACACCAAACACAGTACACGATAATCACGTAATAAACATACTTATACTTTACTAATTATCCATCTAGGATAATCTATAAAAGATCTTAAAGGATCAAGGCTAGGTTCAAACATGAACCTCACCGCCACTATACCACAGACTAACCACAATAATTAAGATACAATAAACACAATGACGTACGATGTGCCATGCACACACAAACCACATGCACAACATCCAAACCATGTAGACACCACGTATATAATACACCAGCTAGGTGCACCACACGTCATTCACGTAAACAACATATCCAACACATGGACAGTACACTTCAAGAGTGCTACGGGTACCAACGCACCACAAATACTACGTAAACACCGAGCCGATTACTTACATAACACATTAACCACATAAAACATGCCCACCTCATGAGCAATACGCTCTGTGAGCGTAACAAGTGCACTGGCTCTACCTGTCATTGCCATGCACAACAAATACCGATAACCGGATATCTAAAACACCAAAAGCATCCATAACCAGACCTCTCAACTGAGGTCGCGACAAGGGGCTAGGTCGCCTTCAGAACGACCCATCGACTTGTCGCATTCATAACATGAATGTGACGGGTCGAGCTGTCGCGTTCAGGACGCGACACTCTGGGCCATCGCCTTCACCGGCGCAAACCCCAATCCGGGAGCAAATCTAGGGATCACCATTCTGGACCATTCAAACCATGCTTAATTCACGTTTTTCATGCTTTAATGGATACCCTAGCATGGTATCTATAGTTTTCAAATCAATAAATGAACTAACATGCAATTCACAACATGAAACAAGGTAGTACACCCTACCTTCATGAAGAACATGAAAACCGGAGATCTCTCGGTGTTTCCCCCACTCCACGTGACATCCTCGTGGTGAGAACACGCTCCACACATCTCCAGAACCTAAAGCCACCCGAAGGAATGCCGCAGCAGCTCCCCCTAGCCGAGCAGAGCTTCCCCTGCTCTGTTCGGCGAAAACCCCTTTAAAAATGCACAGCGGTTGGGAACGCGACGTAGCCCTACGTCGCGACCTGAACGCAACGTGGGAGGCCGTCGCCTTCCCATTCCTGACGTCAGCAAGCCCTGCCCTGCGCGCGACACGTGGCACGCATGCAGACGTCAACCCAAGCAGCGGCAACAGGAACGTGACCACCAGGGCTGTCGTGTTCAGAATGCGACGCCCACCCCTGTCGCGTTCACAAGCAGAAAACCTGTGAGCGCTTTGGGCCCAATCTGACGGCCCACCAAGCCTCACAACACGCGTAACACCTTAAACACGGACTAATGGGCCACACATTGGCCACCAAACCCACTAAGCAGGGATCCGCAAAGAACCGAAAAATGCGCAATGTTACAAAATTGTTATAGCAATCAAATCGTTGTTTTACTTATCGAATCGTTACAGCAATCAAATTGTTGTTTTCCTTAACGAATCATTACAACGATCAAATCGTTGTTTCACTTATGAAATCATTACAGCGATCAAATCGTTGTTTAACTTATCGAATCGTTTCAGCGATCAAATCGTTGTTTTACTAATCGAATCGTTACAGCGATCAAATCGTTGTTTTACCTTATTGAATCATTACAGCGATCAAATCGTTATTTCACTTATGAAATCGTTACAACGATCAAATCGTTGTTTTACTTATCTAATCGTTATAGCGATCAAATAGTTGTTTTCCTTAACGAATCGTTACAATGATCAAATCGTTGTTTCACTTATGAAATTATTATAGCGATTAAATCGTTGTTTAACTTATCGAATCGTTACAATGATCAAATCGTTGTTTAACTTATTGAATCGTTACAGCAATCAAATCGTTGTTTTAACTTAGTGAATCGTTACAACGATCAAATCGTTGTTTCACTTATCGAATCGTTACAGCGATCAAATCGTTGTTTTCCTTAACGAATCGTTACAACGATCAAATCGTTGTTTAACTTATCGAATCGTTACAACGATCAAATCGTTGTTTAACTTATTGAATCGTTACAGCGATCAAATCGTTGTTTCACTTATGAAATCGATGTGAGACCAAAATCGTTATTTCACTTATGAAATCGATGTGAGATCGAAATCGTTATTTCACTTATGAAATCGATGTTCTATCAAAGAAATCGATGTGTACTTTGAAGAAATGCATGTTCTGAACTTTAAAAATTAGTGTGAAAATAACTTACAGATTTGCTTGAATTATTTCCTGTGGATGAACTTCAGAAAAGATTGTTAGAAAATATTTGTTAAGGTTTTATTAATCACCAAAACTATATATAATAAATAAAATTATATATGGGGATGAACTGATCATCAATCTCCCCCTTTTTGGTAATGACAAAATATAACATAAAAATGTAAAGTACTGAAATGAATTTAAATAAATTTACTGTCTAAATTTAGATGAATTTGATAAATTTAAGGAATGTATTTCAGAATATTTTATTTTCTCCCCCTTTTTGTCATTAAGCAAAAAGAAAGACAAAGAGATAAAGAAAGAAGAGAGAAAAGATAAATGTGAGGCAAAAGAACCACTATTTGTATTACTGAGGGAGTACAAAGATGTAGAAGGCAGGTGACAAGAGAGAGGCATGACGAGTGATGATTGGCCAAGCCTGGAGTTCCTGCTCTTCAAAATATTGTTGGAATGCACCCCAAGAAATAGTGTATGAAGGCCCCATAACAGGAGCCATTCTCTGGATATGGAGTTGCCTCTGAGCTTCTATGAAAGTGGCATACTCATCCTTTCCAAGAGACATCTTGAAAGAACTGGAGGTTCCAACGCTGGCATGCTGCAAAAACTGATGAATGGAGATGGGGTAGAAGATCTTCTGCTGCCTCAGATCCGTTTTCATTGATACATAAATCTTGTACCTCTCAACCCAAACAGCAAAAGGATCTTGAACAAGGTGAATGGAGTTTAGATCTAGAAATTCTTCTGCAGAGATAGAGGGCTTTCCAGAATTGAACAAGGAGGTGTTTAGGATTTCCAGCTGCTGAGCGGACTGGTGATAGTGTTTCTCCCAATCAGAAGGTGAAAGCCTTTCACACTCAGACAAGAGAGGGGCAAGAACATCGGATTTGATAGAGCCCCTTTGATATTCTCGGAACAAGAATCTGTGGAAAGCAAGAGGGGTGCCTTGCTGGACTGTGATCCAACCCATAACTCTGGCAAACCGTTCAAAAATGATAGGACCTATAGCAGAGTCCATGATCAGGGAGTGAAGCTTTGGAAGGAACACAATTTCTGGCATCCTCAGGGTAGAAGTCCACTTGGATTGGAGTGTTGACTGGAGTTTCTGATCTGAACTGAGCAATAGCTCCCCTAAATTGCCCAAGTTGAACTTCTGGCAGTTTGTTGAGAAATCTATAGTCATTGAACATTTGGAAATATTTGATCAGCTTGATCTCCTTCTGGATGAAAGGACCCTAGGAGTTCTTATGATGAATAATGAACCACTCACTCAGTGTGAGAGGGTGGACTCTGGGAGGGAATCTGACATTTCTAGTAAGCTCGAATTTCCTATATAAGGACTGATGGCTCCGAGCCCACTGCTCTTCAATCTTAGACTCAGCCATGGAAAGGACTTTGGACTGATCAGCTTTGGACATTGGAGAGAGAGGGAGAACAATGTGGAGGTGGTTTGTGAGGTTAAGGTGAGGGAGGCCAAAAATGGCAGCAAAGGTGCATTTTTGGAGATATTCACAGTAGAGGGACCTCCTTCGATTTTCAACTAAGAGGGAGAACCATAGAGGAGATAATTTGGGTTCAGAGGAGAGAGCAAGGTCCTTTGAGATTTTCCTCTTTTTAGGGGTAGGACTAGGAGAACCAGTCCTGTGAACATGAGACGAAACGGATAGGACTGAGCGAAGAATTGCTTCTTCAAACTCATCTTTGATGTCCTCGATGAAGGCACCCTGAACATGAGCACTCTCAGGAATGAGAGTTATGAATGAGGGAGGTGTGGGTGGGTGAAGAGTAGAATAAGAGTGTCATGCCCCGCCAATTTAGCAGCGGAATAAATCGGGGAGGCATGAACAACGTGTATGGTAACGTAAATTGCGCATACATTCACAAATATTAGAGCAACTAATGAACAATAATTGCAATAAAACTCATCATTCTATTGATAATTCATATAAACTATTACAACCACTAATTCAGAGCCAAAACACAGGGCTCAATAGCATCATTACATTTGGAAATGATAACTAAGCAACTAACAAAACTAACTCTAGGGTACTGGGGACAATCTATCGCTATGACTCTTGGTCGCTCATCACTCTAGCCCATTCCCATTGATGTGTGTATGGTCATCATCTGACTTACCTGAAAACACAATAACAAATAACGAAGGGCGAGCGATAACGCTCAGTAGGACTTAATATCTCGTGTAAACAAGCATGCTTTAAGTGATTAATGTCTTGTAACGCAAGTTAACTAGGGAGAAAGATCAAGTATAGTCAAGAGAGTAATAGTAAAAGATAACGAGAGATTAATGTCACACTATATCAAGAAAATGATAGTATGTGATAACAAGTGAATGATAATACACTCCCCAAGAATATTGCAAAGCTAGGATGATAGAGAAATGACCATATAACGAGATAGCGTGTAATGAGATAGCATGTAACGAGATAGCGTGTAATGAGATAGCGGGTATGGTTGCATAACAATGCACTAGAAAAGTACGACAGTGGTCACTTTAGGACAGTATCCGTTCAACGATAGCACAGTACGTCCGAACTCCTCAGACTAATATTATAACAGTCAGTGCTAGCACAGTAATAGCATAGAAATGGTACAACACGTCTAAACTCCTCAGACTAATAGTATAACAGTTAGATGTCTAGCCAATTCAGTAGAGTCAGTCAGAACCGGTGCAATGCAGACACCGTCATTAGCCCCTGCAGGTATTTTCGGGTGGCTCTCTGCCCCCAGGACTAGATTGGAGCCCCTCAGACACTCTCCGTGCCCTGCACAGTATGTATTGGATACAGTAGAGTCACAAGACCCATATTATAGCGCTAGACAGTCATGAAATAGTACAAGCAATAGGAGCCACAACAGCTCAAGAGTCTCAAGAGAGTACTAAATGAATAGACGAGATAGTAGAGTGAATATGAATAGATGAGAGTACAAGGATAGTAGATGAGATAGGGGTATAATCGTAAAACAACGATAAACCACGATAGTAAAAGTTGCACAGCACTAGGTCAGATACCGACAGTTTGGTAGAAGTCACATCTGCCCATTAACCGCGCTATGAACACAGGCTAGATGGTCCGGTGTGATCCAAAGGTAAGAGAGAGACACTAAGGCCGTTTGGATCATACTGATCCCTAAGAGTGTAACGGGTTTTAGGGTACAACAGCTCGTCGGCTAAGGACGTGCGCCAAAGCCAAGAAGACTTACGGAGGCCTTGACAAGGAGTCCCTGGCCTAGTCGAGAGTATTCCCGATGGAGAGGTGGTCCAAGTTAAGAGAAAGTATGTAAAACTAAAGTCCGTCGTGCCTCGAGTGCTCGAAGGCAGAGGGACGCGATAACGATATACAAATCACACGAATAAAACGAAGACATCTGTCATTTAAATAATAGGGAGATTAGGTATTTAATTTCACTTAATTAATAGATACATTATTGAGTAATTTAATAGGGTCAAATTGCAATCATTAATGATATGTGTGTGCAAGTGTAGAGAGATCATGACAATAGGATAAGTCGTGCTCATAGCTTTTAATTTATAAGAATTATTTAATTATTATCAAATAAAAATATTCAGGTCAATGATTAAGCTTAACAGTACATGGTTTAACTTGTACAAGGGTTAAATGACATATAAAACTGTTGGACCGAGCCCCTTACCGTTGCACCAAAAGCTCGAGTTGGTAGTGAAGGCGGTAGCCTAATCTTTAAGGCGGAAGCGCAAAGCACCACATCAACGCTGTGGTCGGCATGAGGGGCTTCGCATAGGGTTTTACCCCTGCGACAGGTTGAGTTGCCAGCCCCGATGTCACTATGCTGCCCCATAACAGCATAGTGGCAGCGATTCCCTAAGGGAGTCGATGGCAGTTAACCAACAAACTCCCCCCCAGCGGCACCCGGGGGAATCGAACCCGCAACCTCGCTCTGATACCACTTGTTGGACCGAGCCCCTTACCTTTGCACCAAAAGCTCGAGCTGGTAGTGAAGGCGGTAGCCAAATCTTTAAGGCCGAAGCGCAAAGCACCACGTCAACGTTGTGGTCAGCATGAGGGGCTTCGCACAGGGTTTTACCCCTGCGACGGGTTGGGTTGCCAGCCCCGATGTCACTATGCTGCCCCATAACAGCATAGTGGCAGCGATTCCCTAAGGGAGTCGATGGCAGTTAACCAACAAGTTTTGCCTTCCATGTAAAGTAGTATCTGGGACTGTAAACAAATCCTTCTAGTTGTTGTTATTCATGTTTGGATTCATAGGTATCATTGAAAAGGTCCTTAGAGTGATTGTAGATCCATTTCTGGAAGTGGATCTTGCAGCTGTCGACAGATGGGGATCACCTGTCGACATGCCTCAAGCTTCCAGAACACCAAAGCTTCTGAAAAATCAGAAGCTGTCGACAGATGGCTCTCATCTGTCGACGGATGGACTTGACCTGTCGACAGCCAAACCAAGCCTGTCGACAGGTACTGTCCAAACTCCAGAAATTGTTTTTGGATGCCTGCACCTGTCGACAGCCACCTCCTAGCTGTCGACATACACTATCTTGCCCAGTTTTCCAGCACCTCTTCTTGCCCAGTCTCTTGTGGATACATCATGCTATTAGCCTAGCAAGTTGTCTCCTTCATTCTCCTGGGTTTTTACCATTATGTCATTAGAAAGGTCATCCAATTGTTTCCCATATCCTACTTTGGAATACCTTTGAAATCTCCAAGTACAATTGACTTCTATAGAATTACCATCTTCTGTGTTCAGTGACAATGATCCATAAATTCATGATATATGAGATATGTTGAATACTTGTGTACCCTGATTGAATCTTTTACAAGAGTGAGTTGTGATGACAATTTGTGGGTCTTTGGACTCATTTGAGATATATGCCTGTGCAAATAGGGCTGGTCCAGTCTTGGGAGAAGCACCCGAATTCGTTTACAAGCCATACATAATGATAAAGGATCCATGGATGTTTGGCATTGCATCAATACAAGCTTGATTAGTCATCATGTTATCTTTTCATGTGTGAATATGTATTTGAATCAGAACATGAGTATTATCATGAGTTCCTGACCATGTATTCTATTTCAGTATTTCTATTACCCAGTTATTGTCTTGTTGATATGCTTGACATTCATTGTTGATAACAGTCAGGTCTCTTATCTTGATTTTTAACTATCTTGATCCTTTTTGATTTGAGGAATTGAATCATACTGGGCTAGTTAGCTCACATAATCTTACCATTTTAGGTGATCAAGATGAGGGTGATACTTAAAGGTGGAAGTGTGCTTAGTGGATCATCTAACTTCAGAAGTCCTACCATTTTACTTTTCTTTAGTATTATGAATATGAAATGTAATTAAAAGGTTTCCTTTTCTCTGCTCCTCTTATAGACTGTATTGAGGAGTGTTATGTAATGACGTTTCCGCACTGTTGATATTGAATGAATAAAACACTAGTTCTATTTCTTGTGCCCAATTTCTGTCATTTTCGATAAACAGACTTTTATTAGGACGTGACAAGTCTAATAAACACTTCTTCTTCTTTCCTTTCTCCACAGTTCATCCCCCTTTGAGTGTGTGTCGAAGGTCCTCGTGCTTGCTGCCCCTCCCCCAATTGAGTTGCCTAGCCATTGGGGGTACGGGTGAGTATGGTTTGGTTTGAAGATAATTTTTATCAAACAAAACCAAACTGAATTAAGTGTTCAAACCAAACCAAATGATTTTGAAACCAAACCAAACCAATCAAATTAATTTGGTTTGGCTCGGTTTGAACCATAATCGATAAACCTTACCACTAAGTTGGTTAGCTTCAGTCAAAACCCCTAAGCATATATCTATCATATCATGAAATTGTCAATCCTTATTCAACCTATTTTGCATCAAATTCTATAAATATTATGGGAGAAAAAAATCTCATGTAAAATACATGTAAGAAATGGCATGTGAACTGTTGAACATGTGCATCAAGCTCATGTAAGATACATATTAGAAGAGAATATCCACATTCCTTACATTTTCTGTGGTACACAGACACACATATCTGCAAATGTAGAAAGAAGTGTGACATGAAAAACTAACATTTCTAAAAGGTGCGCATAAACCAATTCAAATGGCAATTGAAGACAAATAATTCCAAAGACAATAATAGAAGCTAATAAGTGATCTTAATAGTGCTGAGACAATGTGATCTTAATAATAAGAAAGTAATGGACGCTAGAAATTCTTTTCTTAAAATTGGGTTATGTATATTTACATATATTTGACAAAATATTCTTAAAATCGAGTTTTTTGATTAGGTTCGATTTTTAGAAAATCAAAACTGAACCAAACCAAAAATTTTAATATGATTTGGTTTGAACCCAAACCAAAGTTTTTAAAGGTTCAACCTGAACTAGACCGAACCGAATCCATCCATCCAGTTTGGTTTTTGGGTCGAACCCAAATAGTGTTCATCCTTAATTAGAGGTAGTTGGTGGCACATGCCAGGTTGACATGGTCTCAAGCAAGGGATGGAGTGATGTCTTGCTTTGCTTGTGAGGCATGAATAGAAGGCCACACTACCACTTCTAGTCCTTGGAGGAGAGAAGGAGCACTGGACAAGTGGAGAGGCCATATCTTGGCAAGGTAGAGTTGTGTCGAGTAGCCAATGGAGCCCTACTCTATCGTCGTAGCGGCGTGCCTGGCTATAGGCATTGTTGGCCCACTGGTTGGCAGGAAGGACAGCCTAGAGGGGGGGGTGAATAGGGTAATCTGAAAACATAAATAAAAATCATCACTTGAAAACTTTGGTTAGTGAAAGTGATGGTGTCTGATAGAGAGTATCAAGGTGGAAGCAAATAAAACAATCACACAATAGAACACATAAATTTATCCTGGTTTGGTACTTCTCAAATGGAAGACCTACGTCCAGTCCCCAAGCAAATCTTGGGATTTCACTAGCCATGGTACAATCTCCCAAGGATATACAAACCCTCAGCTCCCCGCTGGTCCTCTTCCTTTCTGAGAAGGAAGGAAACTCACTTCTGTTATAGGTCAAGAAATCACCCTCCTGGAACAAACCCTAGTGCGGTTCTGCTAGAGTTAAACCCCCAGCTAGGTTCTGTGATACCAACCCCAGCTAGGTTCTTCCCTCAACCCAAGGGGAACACTGAGTACAGTCCCTCAGCTAACCAGAAACCACCAGCACCCCACTGGCCTTCTCTTCACACAGGAAGAGAAACATTGTATACAGTCCTATAGCTGGACACAAGTCTTTCTTAAAAAAGAAAGAACAAACTAAGAGCTATACAAGATGAATACTAAGGAATTTAAACTCTCAGCTCACAGACTCTCCCCCAGATTTACAATGATGCACAGATAAAGTAGAGAGGAAAGCTTGAATGCTTGGAGCTACGAAGACTTCAACTTTGAAATCTTCTCTTGAATAGGCTCGAGCTCTTCTCTCTTTACTTTAGTGTGTGTGGATTTGGAAGCTCACTGGATGTACACTCCTCGAATGATTTTCATATTCGCTCGCTTCTTTTTTCTACTTCAAGCACTTCATCCTTTATATGGAGCAGTGAAGAGATCCGTTGATAGATGGCCGTTGGAGTTATTGACTCTCTTATTCTTCTGCTCTTCTTCTCCTTCTTATTCTATCTTTGTGTCTAATAGATGCTTTCTTGAGTCTTAAAGGATTCCTCATGTTAAACTAGACTCCTGCAGACATTTAATGCATGGATGAGAATGTTAAACTTTAGAAGTATTGCGTCAGATAGCCCATACCTTCTTATGTGCAGAGGTCCATGATTTCTGCTGACATCTAGATATGTTAGGTAAGGCTTTTGCTTTTTATCAGGCTTGAAAGAAGGAGTCCCTTTAGTCCTTATTTTCTGACAACATCTCACCTACCCTGAAGGATAGATAGCAAAAAGATCTTCAGTCAGATAAAGAAATAATAAGTTAAACATATGAAGTACATTTGAACCTTCATTTGGGCACTACAAACATTTTGAAACATTTGAAATGTGGAGGCAAATGATGTGATATATTGAAGCAGTCGGTATGTGAAAACTTCAACTGTCCAAGATTCGGAGTCAACATGATATTTATACTAGTTGTGGACTTAGAAAACATTTTGAGTAGGCAGAAGAACATATGCACCATCCAAAGATAGTGTTTATAAAAATACATTCTTCTGTGATATCATTATAGTGCATTTGAAGATTATTTAAGCATATAGTTATGCATTCATTAATCAAACAATTGCATTAATCAAAACAACGTGGTCGGTCAAAGTTTAAAGCTTCAGATATGACGAAGTGTAACTTCAGATGTACAAAAATCAACATTGTTGGTCGAAGCTAAAACTTCGGATATGACGAAGTTAACTTTGAATATGAGGAAGTGTAACTTCGGATGTACAGAAATCAATGTTGTCGATCGAAGCTGAAACATGCAGTCAGTCGAAGTGAACTTCAGATATGACGAAGTTAGCTTCGTATATGACAAAGTTGGACTTTGACTGATGATGACAAAAAACATGCATGACGAAGTATAGCTTTGTATATGACGTAGTGGACTGCGGATATGACAAAGTGTAGCTTCGAATATAATGAAGCTAGCTTCGACTGAACATGATCAAAACATGCATGACGAAGTTGAATATCAAATGTCTAAGTTACAGATCAGTGTAAATCTGAAGTGATAATGCAAGAATATATTGTATTCATGGGAGAAACATGATATAAAATATATTAATGATATTTTAGGTTAAACATGGATTTTTTTATCACCAAAATAAAAGGATAAAATATAGGAGTGGTTCAACAATCTCCCCCTTTTTGGTGATGACAAACTCATGTGAATTTTTTGAGAGTTAGGATACTCAAAACATGAAATAAACAGAAAATTCATAGTTTAAGAATACTCCCCCCTTTTTCTCAATAACCAAAAAGGAAGGATCTTACCATTTGCATTTCACCTCTTTTGTAAATATTTCTTACTAATATGTTGTGATTTTGAAGGAGAGGGGTTCAACAATACTTGTCATGAATTTACATCCTCCCTTATTACTTACTCCCCCTTGATGCGAGGCTCCGTCTTAATATGAGGCTCCCCCTTAGTTGATGCTTCTTTTGTTGTGTTTGATCTTGTTGGTTACTTGACGTATCCACTTGTTGTTTGTCAAGTCTTCAAGAGTTTTACCTGCATTGATCTTATAAATATGAACTTGCGAACCCTTATTAGTAGTACTATAAATTAAATACAAATCTATGACTACTCCCTCTTCAGATTTAAGTTGGATGAAGAGTTGGCAGTCACCAATGCCTTGAGCATCCTTTGTTCCTGATGCTCTAAGGCTGTCCTGCAAACAACTTATTCAAAAATAGGTGTCCAAATATTTTTGGGTCCTTGATGGTTAGATGCATCAAAAAATCCTTTAGGAATCCATACTAAGTGCCTAATTGTGCAGGTGTTTACTGTGTGGCCTAATTTATTGAAATGAGAACAACAATGAATGTAATTTGTTTTGTAGGCTTATTGTCTTTGTGATGTTTGTTTAGAACATGATTTTTAGAAACAATTTTCTTTTGAGAGCATTTGTTTATTACAGGGGCCTTTTTATGAGGAATCTTGGTTTCTTTCATAAATTTTGGCAATGGATATTTTTTAAGATACTTAATTTATTTTCCTTTTTCAAGAGATTCATATTCAAGACCTTGTTTATGTTGACAGATTTTGAGCTTTTTAAGCATAGAGTTAGAAATGTTTTACCTTTTGTTAATTTTCTAACTGATTCTTTTAAATAAAGATTTTCTTCAGTTAGAGTTTTCAATTTTTCTTGTAACTCTAATTTTTCATTGTTATTGCTCTTTAAATCCTCACATTTTTACTTTTTTTAACTGTGTTTCCAATTGTTCCATTTTGGATTTAAGATCAGAATTAGTGTTTTCCAAGCAAGTAAGGTTATTTTTCATATTCTTTAATTCTTTTACAACACCTTTATATTTTTCATAAAATTCATTAAAAACATCTTCTAAATCTTCAGATTCTGACCCTGAATCAGTGCATGAATTAAAAGATGGGTCAGAATGTACCTCATCTACTCCTGCCATGAGGGCACTTACTTGCTTTTTTCTGAATCTGAGCTTGATGAATCTGAAGTGGAGACTTCTTCATTGTTCCAAGTAGCTGCCATGGCTTTCCTTTTGTATTTCTTGTGCTTTTCATCACTTCTTTTCTTCTTCTTAGATTTATCTTGTTGACTAGTTTTCTTAAGCCTTGGACAATTTGGGTTAGATGTCCAGGCTGCCTACATTCATAACAGACTGGTTCCTTTTTCTTTTTCTCTTTCATCTAGATCCTTCTTGATCCATTCTTCTTCTTATTTAGAATTCTCTGAAGCTTGGATAGTACATCCTCTACATCACTGTCTTTAAAGACTGTATTTTTTGAACTACAAGAAGAGGATGTGGAAGGAGCATGTATGACTTTAAAAGCATTAGTGACATTTTTCTTTGATGTGCTTGCAGATAGTCGCTCTATGTTGATTTCATGTGCCATCAATGATCCAATAAACTTTTGTAATGACATAGTTGTATGGTCATTAGCTTCTTTGATGGCTGTCACTTTGGATGTCCACTGGTTTGGTAGGGATCTGAGAATTTTTCTTACCATATCCCTAGTGTTGTATATCTTTCCAAGTCCCGCAAGACCATTAGTTATGTAGTAAATCTACTATACATTTAGATAATGGTCTCACCTTGTCACGCCCCGCCAATTTAGCAACAGAATAAATCGGGGAGACGTGAGCAAAGTGCATAGTAGTGTAAATTGCACCACAGTCAAGTGATTCAGAGCATCTAATGAACAATAATTGGATTATACTCTTCATTTCATTATAAATTTCACTAAGACTATTACAACCACTAGTTCAGAGCCAATACATAGGGCTCAATGACGTCACTACATTGGAAGAGAAATCTAAGCAATATTTACTAGATTCCATTGTTTTAGGATGACTTCATCATTTGACACCAGGTCACTCATCACTCTAGTCCTATCCCATTGGTGTGTGTAACATCATCGTCCGACTTACCCGAGACATAATAACAAATAACAAAGGGTGAGTGATAACGCTCAGTAGGACTTAAATCTCATGATCCAAGCACGTTTTAAATTATTAATACTTTAAAGAACATAGTAACTAATGGTAGAGTGAGTCATGTAAAGTCGAGAAAGTAATAGCACAAGTAACGTGGTTCAAATAGCACATGAATCAAGTATAGCACAATGAATATGATCAAGTCACGATAGAAAGCGATATCCAAAACGATAGCAAGTAATGTCATTGTCAAGCAATAGCAAGTAACATGTATAGCAAGGAGAGAGAGAGTAGTTGGCCATATAGAGAGTAAATTGCACTTTGATTAACTTTCGTCAATCGAAATAGTATTGCACTTTGGTTATCCGTAGATAGCCGAGAGAGAGTATAGCAATTTGTTTGTCAATAGACAATGAGAGAATGTAGCACTTTGGTTTGATTGTCTTAGATTAATCTTGATAGTATGGCACTTGGATTTAATGCTGACATCCTGATCATTGAACTCCCGCGGGCAAATGGCACTTTTCGGGCGCACCTCCCAGGACTAGATCATGCTCTATATTGCCTGGCATTGGTTATGTTTGTTACCTTAGACAATCAATATATGGCCAAATAGAGTACCAAGAATAGATGAGAGTAATTGAAGAAATAGACGAGAGTGTAGAGCGAACTTGAATAGATGAGCGAATAGAGTATAGATGAGAACTAAAGGTCAATGCGCATAACACAACGTTAAACAGACGATAGTAACAATTGCACAACAGGCATGATTGGTGCTGGAAATAAGGTAGACTTCACTAACCAACCACTGGCCATGCTACGAACATAGTCCAGAGGTCCGACGTGATATCATGGTAAGAGAGAGAAATCTAAGGCCGTTTGGATCATATTGATCCTTGGGGGTGTTATAGGTATTGAGGGTACAACCAACTCGTCGACCATGTGAGAATCCATGGATAGAGGAGACTCACGGAGGGCTTAAACAAGGATTCACTAGTCCGACAGAAGGAATATCCGACAGAGAGTTTGTCCAAGTCAAGAGAAAGTGTATATAGAAACAAGTTGCTCGACGTTCTAGAGGAATTCTAGAATAGTGGAGCATTGGTAACGGTGTTCCAAAATCACAAGAGAAACGACGACAAGTCCATTATAAAAATAGGGTAAAAATGCACATTATTGAAATAAATTACCAGATGTATTATGGGATATTTTAATGCCATGTCAAGTCATATTGGATGGTTGCAAGTATGTGCATGTGATAGAGAAAATCATAGATATGAAAGGTCAAGTGTATGACTTTTAAATAAACTATTACATGTTCATGTTCAATTATCTTCTTTTACTGCGTTTAAGATATTAAGATGATGTATAGTCACTGTAGCAATACAAGAACCATAGAAAATTAGGGTTTATGCACAAAATTCAAGAAGGCGATGTATCACTATAAGGATCGCGATAGGGTACCTCAAGAATGCGATGGGGTCTATCAAAGAACGCGACAAATCTATTTGGGACAGGCAGACAGAACGCGACGCAAGGACTTGTCGCGTTCAGAATGTAACGGGTTCCTTGTCACGACCCCCTTAAGAATGCGATCTATCGGGACGTCGCATTCTTAGGGTTTCTGCTTGAGCCCGAGAGGGAAAAAAAGCCTTGCCTTGGATTGCGGTCCATGCTTTCCAAGGGTTGACACAGGGTTGTTTTCAAATCGAAAACTTGACGTACACTTGATGAAAAATCATGAAACAAATTTTAAACAAAACTAGACTTGCAAGAGTATAAACAGTAAAGAGTAATTAGAATCTTATCATGGTATTGATATGCTATGATCTGGTTCTTTCACGATGAACATAGAACATGACACAGTGATGAAAAGAGAATTAATTCGAAAAATGATAGAAATTGAGGAAAAGGGTGTCATTAGTTTTCTAACATCAAGTAGCATGTACAACAATATTTTCATGTCACGAGATCAAGTGTAGATAGAGAATTAAGATAAACATGATGGGTCGGGTACATGTTCTTAACAGAACTTCAAACAAGAAATTGACATGATAGGGTCGATAGAAATTAGGGAAAAGAGATGGCTTTTGTTCCTAGTATCAAGAACAAACTACATACAAGATTAATTTAATTTAGCTTGTGAGATTGCCTACCTTTAAACGATGTAAACTCCTAGGGTTAAGAACTCGAAGAATAGACTTGTAGATCTTCTAGCAGCCTTCTTTCCACGAATTCTTCCTCCTATGGCCTCTTCCCACATCCAAGAAGTCCCAACAGAGCAATAGGGTCGGCCATGAAAGGTTTGGGGGTGTATTTATGCATCTATCATTGTTAATTCCTAACACAACTCTAACTTCCCTTAAACTCCGAATTTCCTTATTTATCTAACATTTCCTAGTATTAATCCTCCTATTTGGGTTAGGATGGGACTCCAATTTCGTGGCTAACATGTTGGGGTAGGGTTAGGAGACCTATTTAGGTATATATGAGTCATATTAGTGATTAACTTGACCCTTTTTAATTAGGGAATAATAGAGTTATGAATTCTATAATATTTTCTTTTATTCTATCTTTTAAAACTCCTATTTTGACCTAATAACTATCTCATGATCCATAAGTAAAACCCATAACTTTTTTTTGGCTTATTGGTTTTAATTTATGGATATTGCACCTATTTTAATTTGGGAATTAATGAAATTAAAATTTGAAATATTTCTTTTATTATACGACCCAATGACTCTTTTATGAACCATCCATTAAAGCCCATCACTTAATGGATTTCAACTTATGGGAATTTCCTTTTTTGGAATTAATGGGTATTGTCAATTCTAATTATTCGATTACATTTATATTCTATTTTCGAGCCAATATATTTTTTTATTATTATATTCATATTATTTATTATTATATTTTTTCATTTATTTTAATTTTAATTTTTTGTATTACACACCTATCAGCATTTGGAACCTTTCGTACTGTGTAACCAAGATATCAATCCTAGTTTTCTTTACTTTGTCGGTTCCTTCATATGTGAGCTTCAGCTTGTCCCACATTTCCTTGCCTGATTTGCATGCTGAAATCCTGTTGAATTCACTTCTTGTCAGAGCACAGAAAATGAGGTTCTTGGCTTTACTGTTCTGTGAGAGCAATTTTCTGTCATTGTCTGTCCACTCCCCTCTTGGGTTGATAGTCCAAAGTTGATAATCATAACTCTGGAGGAAAAACTCCATCTTATTTTCCAATAGTTGTAAACTTCTTCATTAAACAAGGGTGGTCGGTTGACAGATTGGCCTTCAGCAAATCCTTAAACTGCCATTGATTTTTGCTCTTTAGATCGTGAGATGTACTTGCTTGAAGAGACTTGGCTCTAATACCACTTGTTGGCCCACTAGTTGGCAACAAGGACAGCCTAGAGGGGGTGAATAGGATAATCTGAAAACACAGATAAAAATCACCACTTGAAAACTTTGGTTAGTGAAAGTGATGGTGTGTGATAGAGAGTAACAGTGCGGAAGCAAATAAAACAGTCACACAATAGAACACAGAAATTTTATTCTGGTTCGATACTTCTCAAATGGAAGACCTACATCAGTCCCCAAGCAAATCTTGGGATTTCACTAACCAGGGTACAATCCCCCAAGGATATACAAACCCTCAGCTCCCCATTGGTCCTCTTCTTTTCCGAGTAGGAAGTAAACTCACTTGTAGCACCTCGGAAAATTTAGTGATTTAAAATTTTAAATAAATGGGAATAAATAATTTCCATAATATTTGAATGTTTACAACATACGTACCATTATCATATGTGCAAGAACACATTGGAAAATGCCATGAAAATTATAAATCAACTCCAAACATTATTCCTAAATGTTCCACAAAGAAATTCGTGCAACGAAAAATTCGATTGACCAAGTGTATGTCACATTGTGACAAATTATCCAAATTAGGAAACTAGGTCGGAAAACCGTTAACACGGAAATACGACGCTACCATAAATTAAATAAAAATGTTGGAGAGACTTCCAACAATATATATTGATGACCCATTATCATAATTGGGCCAGTGGACAATGTTTGACCCAAAAATCAAATGAAGCTAGAAAATGCATGGAAATTCGCAACCCTAAATAAGCTGAAAATGGAAAGAGGCAATTGGGGTAGAATTGGGATGCAATCATGCACTCTTGGCAACTCAAATTCGTGCCTAGCCAGCCTTGGGGATTGCTTGATGGCCAAGACACTCCAATGGAGGGAGGAATCCTCTAATTATGGAAGGTAATATGCTGAAACCGCAACTTGGCTTTCCTTGTTGCAATAGGACTCCTAAAGGCCATGGATGCTTAAATACTCTCCACCAAACCCTAGGGACGAGTTTTACCACTTGCTGGGGTCGTGTGGAAGAGTTCTTGGCAGCTGGGGAGCTGTGGAACGACCACAAGAAGCTCATCTTCCTCCCCTTCTGTGTCTGCTTCGACCCGTGCAACCCGTCCCCTAGGAGTCGACCAAAGGTAGGGTAAACCTAAATCCCATCGTGCAAGGCTTATACCCCTTGAAAGAGGGTCAAGTCTAATTCCTAACCCAACTGGAATGCATAATTGTCATGCAGTATACTCGGAGTATTAGGCGTTCTTCAACTAGTGGTCGGAGCAAGGGTTTTATGAAGAATGAAACTTCCTCAACCCAAAAGGTAGGTTTTCTCAATCCAAACTTTAAAACATCTTATACCAATGTGGAGAGCATCAAGTCTAGTTTCATTTCCAATTCGTTTCATCGAATTCCAATGAGTACATGTTGAGTTATAGGCGTTTTACTAAAGTCGCGCATGATAGAGACTTTTTACGTTCATGTTGATTTATTGCACATCCCGAGGTCATTTTAAATTATTTAAAAATCATAATTCGCACCTATTCCTTATACCCTACAACTTTCATGTTGAGACTTTTGTCTGAAAAGTCCTAGTTTAGATGATATAAGCATTGCATGGATCGCACCCCAGTTTCCTACAT
Organism: Colocasia esculenta; assembly: GCA_014218235.1. NCBI lineage: Eukaryota > Viridiplantae > Streptophyta > Magnoliopsida > Alismatales > Araceae > Colocasia > Colocasia esculenta. The sequence continues at coordinate 35,845,316 of CM024764.1, forward strand.
GTTCTTACGTTTTCGGTTGGATCTCTGAACCGCGTCCGGTTCAGATGACACATTTAAAGCATCTGGAATAGCGTTGCTCGTGGCCGACATGATTCAGTGAAAGGTGTCCATCAGACCCGACATGTTTCTGGCGCTGACCATTCAACGCCCCGCGTGGGTCTTCGCACCGCCTGGGAGTCGGTGTCGATCTGACCCGCGGTGGTATCACCCGACACGTTTTAGCTGTTTTTCCCACCCAATGCCATATTTAACTATTTATCATGAACGCATCCGGATGCACTGATGCGATTCAAGGGTAAACGCGGACACCTAGGTGGACGTGATTTACCATCTTCACAGTTTCTCAGGTTTTTTGATGTACATTGTGTTTTGAAGTGCGTCCACTGTGTAAGACACATATTTACATGCTTTCCCGGGGACTATTTAACATGGTATCAAGTGTGTAATTTGCATATCATGGGTCTGATCATTACATGATGTCTTTCTAACGGCTTAAAAGTGATTAACCCATTTAAAAGCTTTAATTACATGAACGTTATTCTAATTGCTTTCTTAATGATATGACCATTCATGTAACTTGTGATTCACTCTTCTTACTATTCTACCATGCTAAATTGATAATTCGTTATCTTAAAATATTGCAATCCATGATTAGTTAAAGTGCATAGTTTTATCTCATGTTATCATGTTAATTGTTTTCCACAAGTTTGAAACCGGTGGATTGTGGATTGAGACATGTGTTCACTACACACTTGCACATCTAGGCAGCCCGTTCTTGGGGATTTGGAAGCTCTCTATCGGTCATTCCGTATCTGTAGACTAGCAACCTTTTCTCTAAGACCTCCGTAAATCTCCATACTCTGTGGATTCCCTCATGGAGACTGAGTTGGTTGTACCGTTGAAGTTCCCTGGAGATAGCGTGCACTTCCTTTCTTCTCTTGTTCTCGTGAGTGTGATTTACAATCTAGACTCAAGCCATTAATGTAAAGATTGAACTAAAATATAAATTGTGCCGTTATGCTGTCGAATTTATCTCTTGACCATTGTTATCATGGAATCATGTTCACACTAATTACTACTTGTTCTCATCATCATCATGAACATGACATTACACATGCTTACATATTGAAACTCTCATTGGCCATTATTAATGACTGTGGGTATCTACATTTAAAATTGAAATGATATGCTGACCGGGCACGGCGAGTGTCCAAGGGCTCCAATGTAGCCCCAATGACGGAGAGTCATAAATATATTGTTAACCATGGGGTATAATGATTACTGGTGTTGCATCTGCGCTGGGAGTCGTGCATGTTGAATGCTAGATACAATAACCACATATGCGTGTCCTAGTGTGCATTTCAAGGTGGATCTTTCCTTGGTGTACATTAGTGTCTACGTGCCTGATTAAGTGAATCGTGTTAAAAGTTCGAGCTCGTGCTTGCTTGCTTGCGTGATATGGCCATCCTGCATTTATTGCAATTTAAAGTGATATCTTGCGTGCTTGTTAAATGCCTCACTATTGATAATATCTTGCTGGTTATATTGTTCTAGATCTTGCTCGATCATGATCACTCTATCTTGCTTGTTCTTGACTCATGTTTTAATGAGTTTTAATCATACAGGCATATCTTGACAATCGTGCTTACCTAGTTCTAAATTGCTAATCACTTATATCATTGCCCGCACATTGAGATATAAATCCTACTGGGCTAGTTTGCTCTTTCCCTACTTTTAACCATTCTAGGTGACTATGAAATACAAGAAGAGGAGCAAGTCAAGGATGGGAATGCATCTGAGTGATGAGCGTTCCAACTATGTGTCTAGTTATAGTTAGTTTGTTTTGAGTGTTAGAACAATGTAGTAGGAGGTGAGGAATAAATGTACTTTTCCTTTTATTGAGTCTAGTCCTGTTATCCAATAGTAAAGAGTTGTATTAGTTCACTTTGATACAATGAGATGAGATATGAATACATTTTCAATTGAGTTCAACATTTGGGCCCTATTCTGATGTTGTATTGATACACATTTAGTGCGTGCTAGCTAGAGGCTTGCTTGCCGACTGTTCACGTCTCAGGATATCGACTCGAAATATCTGAATTATTATCCACTGCGTAATTCTCGGGATGTGATAGTTTAGTGGTATCAGAGCCTAGGAAAACCAAATAGGATTTATGTCTCAGGATTAAGAGATACCTATGGAACCTGGGTCATGGAAATTAAATATAGTACCTGGAGAGAATGGGTAGAGACTGGGAGTATGTTATAATAAACAAAACACTCCTTACCCATTGACTATTATAATATATCTAGAGACATTAATTGGTTTCCATCCTTTTCTTAGAAACCCTCATAACACTCAACCGCAATGGCTCGCAACCAATGGCAAGCTATGCAAGAGACCGTAGCTGGTTTAACCCAAGCACTGCAAAATGTGGTTCAGGCTGGAAATCAGGCTGCTGCAGCTTAAAACGGAGCCGGTGATTTGCACCATAATTTTAGGACTTTGAACCCTCCTCGTTTCTCTGGATCACCTGACCCAGACAAGGCAGAGAATTGACAAGAGGAAATAGAAAGAATTTTCCTGGTAATGCAATGCACTAACAGGGAGAAGGTGGTTCTAGCCACTTTTTAGTTTACTAAGGATGCCCGAGCATGGTGGAAGGCCACATCGGCCCATCTGCCAAATGTAGCTGAGCTAGAGTGGGCAGGAATTCTGGAGATCTTCCGAGGAAAGTACTTCTCGGAGAGGGTCAAGGAGAAGAAGGCAGCAGAATTTGCCGCACTGAAGCAGAAAGGAATGTCCGTGGCTGAGTATGAGGCTCAGTTCGTGCGTCTGACTGTGTATGCCCCACATCTGGTGGGCATGGAAAGATTAAAGGCTAATCGGTTTATGGATGGGCTCAGGCCCATGTTCATTGAGAAGCTCGGACCTCACAACATCCAAATTTACACTGAGATGGTCCAAAGAGCCCAACTGGTGGAAGACACCATGGCAAAGGTGGAAGGTATGAGGGGCAAGGACAACTCAAAGGCAGTCTTTGTCAGGAAGGAAGCACCTAATATTGCTCCAACTTTCCGCTCAATGCAGAGAGCTAAGAGCTAGACAAGCAAAGGAGTGAAACTTCGCTCTTTCAGATGCTCGCAGAAAGCTTGTAAAAGATTGTCATATGTGTTCTATCTGTTTCTGGAGCTTTAGTCTTCTATATATGTCTTTCATTTGAAAATTGAACGTTGAAGTGTCCGTTATCTCTAAGCTTTTGATTACGTTAGACTGCATGGCATTGTAAAGCTTTCAGTCAACGGCCGTTAGCTTTCCATGCACGCAAAGAGAGAGAGAATCCTCTTTGATATCCTTCGGCTTCTATTGTATCCAACATTGTATCGAGATGTGTTGTTAGAGACCTGCACGCATTAAGAAACTTAAATGATAGACAGCTAAGCTATTTCTCGGTGTCAGTCAACGTTAAGAAAGGTTTTATGCCGAAATGGAAATTACATTCTGTTCTTCTAAAAAGATGTTTACAGTATAAGCATGGAAATAGAAGATATCGTTTGCATGCAGTGCAGTGATATGATCAGTCATAATAAATGCATGGATGTGAGAGAAAAGCAAGGGAAGACTTTGACTTTTCAAACTCTCTGAGAATAGGTTTGAATATCAAGTCATTATAGACCATGAAATCGATATGAGCATAACTTATGAAACCGATGTGTGGATGAGTCGTTGTTCATGTGAATCGTTATAAATTCATAAACAAGTCGATGTACACATAAATTGTTATGCATTAATAACCGAATCGTTGTAGAGACAAATCGTTATGATACTATCAGCAAATCGTTATAGACAAGTCGTTATAACTAAATCGTTATGAGCAAATCGTTATTTCACTTATCTAGTCAATATAGTGAACAATTCGTTGTTTAATGTATCGAATCGTTACGGCGACCAAGTTGTTATGTAACTTAATGAGTCGTTACAGTGACTGAGTCGTTGTGTAACTTATCGAATCGTTATGAGACTTAATGAGTCGTGAAACCAAAATCGTTGTGAGAGCAAATCGTTGTTCTCACTTAAGAAATCGTTGCGATAACCAAATCATTATGAGCCCGAAATCGATGTGCACACTTATCGAATCGTTCTGAGAGTAAATCGTTGCGATCTCTTAGCGAATCGTTATGAGGCAAATCATTGTGATCTCTTAGAGAATTGTTATGAGAGGCAAATCGTTATGATTTCTTAGAGAATCATTTGTGAGAGCAAATTGTTGTTCTCACTTATCAAATTGTTATAAAAGGTAAATCGTTATGCTTGAGCAAGTTTTTGCAAATATAAGCAAATCAATGTGAGAGAATCGTTTGTAATCACGGGGATTGTGCCCCCCCTCAACACGCAAACAGATATTAAATCTAATAGCATGGAAACATGGATGTGATTGCCACCTAGGTAATTGCCTAACGAAAAGAAAATGACGTGGGCTAACTACACTAGGAAAAGGAGAGAGAACTAGGGCAGACCTGGTATCGCGACGGTTTTACGGGCCGCGACGATGCTGATAACGCGTCGTTGGTCCCTGACGGGTCTCCGGGTCATGTCACCTTCCACCGTCGCATTCTCTTCTGTGCGGGAGATGATGGATGGGACCTTCTTCCCGTCCTCCAGCCGGCCAGAGGATGAGATCTCCTCGTGGGATCTCGCTTGGGTGCCTGCCAAAACAAAGAGAAAACAACAAAAAGCCCTATTAGAATGAATTAAACGTAATATTTATTCCAAAATGCGAAGAAAGGAAGGAACATGGAGGGAACGAACCTAGGGGTGGTTTTTAAACCCTTAGGGTGTGTGAAAACATTGGAGGGAGTAAGAATGCAACCTATCTAGAAATAGGATAAAATGCATGAAGAAAACAGAGGAAAGAGAGAGAAAAAAAAGAATGATCCCCATATGGGGTGACTCCCTGGTGTGGATGACGTCCAAATGATCGTGCAAAAGCTCCTAGATGAAGTGGGGGTCGCCCTCCTCACGCTCCACACTCCATGGATGATGAAATGAGCATGTTTCTTAAGGTGGGATGTGAGGGATTGAGAGGGAATGGAAGGACCACGAGGCTAAGTCCAGCTCACATGAAAATTCGGCAGCCCTTCGGAGTGAAAATCAGGGCTCTCCCGTCCATGAAGAGGGGGCTTTGCTTATATAGATTTTAGAGAGAGAATATCCCCTTAAAGTGATTAATAGTCTAAATGAGAGATAAATCCCATTAAAATTCGTGTGAGAGAGTCCTATAGGGCTTCTAAAGAGTCCCCTAGCCCCAAACTTCGCCCAAGGGGTTCAGATATTGCTTGGAGATAGGGATAAAGCCATAGGAGGATAAATAGGAGTTGGTTGCGGAGGCCAACATGCGCAGCTGCTGTCACGGCGTATTGTAGGGCCGCGACATACTAAAGCGACGGGACGGGACGTCGCGACAGTATGCCCACGTGCATGAATATGCATGGGCTGTCGCGGTGGCCCATGGCGTCGCGACACTGAGACGTGGCGCTACGATACGACGCGTCAAGGAAGTCAATTATCTGCGAATTATCAGCCAATTATATGGAAGGATAAGAGTTATTTAGGTCCAAGGACTCTCTCCAAATGATAATGGGCGGGATTTCAAGACAATTTGAGTTGTTAATGAGCTCAAAACAAGGCTAATGATGTGCTCAAGGTGAGTGACCAGCTAGGGGCCCACTAGGATAGCAAGAAATATAGTTTAACTTATTAGTCAGAATCGGGTGTCTATAGATTGCCCCTCCTTGGCTTCCACTTTGTAAGGAAACGAAGCTGAAGTGTAGTGGAGGTGTCACGAGGTGACGGCGGAACGAAAATGATGCAGAGTGGACTGAAAAGTGGGAGCCAAGGTAGAGAGACACCCGGTCTAACTATCAAGCAATTGGAATCTTCGTGAAAGCCCCGAGTTAGCTACTCGAGCAAAATGCCAAAAAACAGCACAAGTCTGGACGAGAAGGAGAAAAGAAGAGGACGATCAACCCCTCGATTGAGAGGTACCCTAGCCGATTGGCCTGCAGGTTTCGTTTTGGAGGGACATGTGCGTGCCAGGTAGGTAACTCATGACTCTATCCTGGGAGCGGTTCGCAACCAAAATAGATCAAAGGAATAGGATGAAAATTTGATAGAGAATCCAGACAGGGAAATTCTTGTCAAATTGGCGGGAACAACTCACTCGGAGGCAAACCTTCCGATTCGGAGTGGAATAAGATTTCTTGTTTGAAATATGAAGGATGATTAGGCACTCAACAAGAGCTCATCAGTAGTCAAGAATGAGTCAGGAAAGCTCAAAGTCCTACATAATGCATGCTGGGTTAAAATAAAAGAAATCATCAAAACAAATGCGAAGAAAATGAGAAAATAGAAAGTATATCAAGGATAATATTGTTAAGCCAAATAGGAACGGGTCAAGAGACTACCTACAACTGCAGTGTAGGCCTGAATCTATCGTCCCCGAACTTACCCAACTCAACGGCCTATCCAACGATTAACAATGTGCACCTAGATTATCACTGTTTTTGGTAAAGGGGAACTCAAATCCCAGAGCACATTGAGAACCAGACGGTCCTTGAAACGATATAATAGGTATAATACCATATAGTAATGCAGGGAGTAAGGGAAGAAATACTTACCTGACTTACCTGTGACGACCTCCTTTTTTGTGATTTTCTGATTTTCTAATTTTTTTTGTTTTTGACAATAAACAGACATAATAAGCACAAAAAATGACAATATATACACAAACATAATCAAACAAACAAATATACTAAGCACAGACATGGAAATATCACAACAGATAGAGAGGCGACGCCTTAGGAGACCGCGACATAGTCGCGGTGCCCCGCCATGTCGCGACCTTGTCGCGTCATATCGTGGCATCGCGACTCGAATCGAGCCCTGAAAATGCAAAAGACTCAAGTTTATCTCTATCCTAAGACTTCTAGATTACCACTAGGACTCCTAAACCTCTCCTAATCTTATCCCATCACCTAGTTGCGGGGTTAGGATGGGTTTGCACCACCTAGAGTTCTATAAATAGGTGGTTTGGGGTGCTAATCCCGCAGCTCTCCCCCTGCTTCCTCTCTTCTTCAATTTTCTCCCTCTTGCAGCCATGAAGAGGTCACTTTCTACCTTTCAATAGGAGATCCCCCCTTACTCCGGTCCCAAAGAAGCTAGGAAGTCCTATGCCAAGTTCCAACAGCTCTCCTCGATCCCGGGGCACATATGCATGAGCCCGGAGCTCCAAGTAAGTGCTCTCTCTTCTTTTAAATTCTAAAATTTTGCTCTGTTTTGTTCTGTTTTGCTCTTCTTCTTCCTCCCCGTTCTTAGACTCTCTCTTCTTCACCTCTTTAGATTCTACCTGGCCAAAGGAGGTTCTCCAAAGTGCCATGGTTATCTCTCATGATCGAGCTTCTTCCGCCCGCATCTATCCGGCATTTGAAAGAGTGGGGGTCATCTACGGTGTTCGTGCTTGCCAAATAGTACCACAAGTTTGTGCACATGTGGGATAGCATTACGGCGCTAGTGGAACTGTGTCATCCGTAAACCCACACCTTCATCTTCCCCAAATTCGAGGTGACCATCTTGCTGGAGGAGCTGGAGATTATGCTCGGCCTCCCGAAGTACAAGCGTGGTGAAGAGTATGCTCTCTCCCATACTGTGGCACCTATCAATGCGTGGGGAATCATGGGTGAGATCACCACGAGGAAGATGGATCTAAATAGCATGACAAGTAGGCCCTTCGTCCACCTCCTTCCAATTGCTCAGTGGGTCATCTCCCAATGCAAGCGCCGAACTGGAAAGGATCTTGCCATCGCCAAGGCGACCGCCATCTGCATCTGCGGCATCATTCTTTTCTGGCTGAGGATGGAGCTATCTCCTTCGCCAATCTGAGCATTATTGACTCCATCTCGGAAGGTATGAGCATTGGCCAGGCGGTTCTTGGTTTTCTATATGCCGGGCTATCTTCTGCAGCCACCGGGGGCCCCTTCTACGGCTCCGTCATCACCCTTGAGCTCTGGATGGGTATGCATGTCAACTTCTGGGCGATGGACAATTTGGGTACGGAGTGCAAGATGATGCTCCATCACCCACTGGCATATGTGGGCGGGCCTCTGCACATGACGACCCAGGCCGGGTGCAAAACGGCCCAAGTGAAGGGACTGAAGGCATGGCGGGACTATTTCAAGCAAATGACCGTGGCGGCGTTCGATATGCGCCCGTGCTTCCTGCACAACCGGATGATCCATTTACCACAACGCACCGGGTTAGCACTCCGCCTTCTGGGCAATGAAGCACTCATCAACTACAACCCAGATCGATGTTATCTGCAATGCGGCGCGTCACGCACTGTGGTTCCGCATCTTTCGCACTACCCTGCTATTCAAAAGCGGAAGATGGACGATGAACAAGACGAGAGAGACGTGCGAAGCGCCATGGTGCACTGGGAAGGGTGTGCGACGAGTTCCGTCTAGGCAGGAGCAGAAGAAGAAGATGAAGACATGATCAGAGAGTACGTGGAGGCACTGAAGAAGCTCCAACCAGCTGCTGTGGAAGCTTGAAGATAGGTGGACTGATGTAGGGAAGATGTTAGATAACAATTAGGGCAGAAATTTGCATTTAATTGAATGTAAGGAGAAATCGGAACATGTATTGATTGATTTGAAATGAATAAACATGAGTTTTCCTGTTTGCACAAAGGCTCTGTTTGTAACGCGACAAGCATGGGTGTCACCTTAAGGTCGCGTCCAGGCGGCGCGCCGCGGCAGTAACGCGACGTCCCGCTACGTCGCGTCTTAGACCGATCGTTAAAAAATGCAAACAGTCTTCCATCTCCCCCCTTTCTTGCATTCAAACGCACCCGAGAGATCCACTTTTTCCATCCTTTGCAATCTTCCCCCATCTTGCTTTCTTTCTTCATTAATCTCTTCCCCAAACTCAACCCAAACACCCACTAACGCCATGGAAGGAGGAAACGACGCCGATGAGGGTTCTTCCCGGGCGAAGAGACATGCAGAGAGGAGGAGTTCCCGGCACCGAGTGGAGGCGCCCCCGGCGGAGGAGGTAGACATGGAGGAGGAGATGGAGGTGGAGGAGGAAACGGAAGGTCCCGCCGTCGACATGGAGGAGGCGAGAAAGAAACGGGAGAAGGCGATGAAATCGGTAAGTAATCCAGCCTTAAAACCTTGTATGAATGAGTGGGAAGAGTAGAGGAATCCTCCAGAGGGCGATTGTAGGGTGTGAAGCCCAAGGGGAAGGGGATCGGACAAGGGAGGCTCTGGCCGATCTGCTCCTGATAACACGACGGCCCGATCCATCGTAACACAGTAGTCACGACGGTATAGGGTGACGCGACCTTATCGCGTCGGTATAAGCCGACGCAACCTCTGAAGACGACGCGATAAGGTCGCGCCGCACCACCACGTCGCGACAAGGTCGCGACCTAAAAAGGGGTCGCGACCCTAACCGAACACCTTAAATCCTGACTGCTTATCAACCATTTTGTGTATGCAGGGCGAGATGAGGGCCCGGGTATCCTGGACACTGGTCTTAGCTGTCTTCCTGGCATTCCCCCCTTTCCAAAGAGAGAGAGTCGAGGAGATGGGCTTTAGGGAGATTTTGAGGATGGAGAGAATGAGGCCGGACCCCGCGCTCACCCAGGCTCTGCAGAGCAGATGGGATACGGAGGCGACCGCCTTCATATTCCCATGGGGACATATGATCCCCAGCCTTGAGGATGTGAGCCGGATCACGGGGCTCAGGGTATATGGAAGACCGGTGAGCGGACTTACCTACCCTTGCTACCAGGATCTGTCCGAGCGACTTCTATGATTACCTGTAGATTGTAGGTCTTCCCTAGTTCCCAGGGTAGCACTTCAGGAGAGTCTGGGGCTATTCGAAGCAGGGAAGAAGGCAGGGGAGACAGTAGATGAGCACTTCCAGAGATTGGTCCGGGTGAGTCGGAGGGAGCTTGCGAGTGAGCCAGGGGTAGAGGCGAACCTGGACTTGCGTCGCTTCCTCGTCCTTTTTCTTGGTAGACTTTTGTTTGCCACGAGGGGCGACGCAGTCCATTGCCGCTTCCTACCTCTCTTGGAGGACTTGGCCGAGGTGGGGGACTACGCCTGGGGAGCAGCGTTCCTGGCGTACCAGTTCGACAGCTTAGGCGCCTCCGAGCGGCAGACTTCGACGAGTGGGTTCTTCCCCTTCCTCCAGGTACACTTCTTCTCCCTAACCTTGAGTTTAACTGCATTTTGCTTTAAACTGTGATCTAATCCTCTTCTCATTTTGTAGGTCTGGACTTACCTTCACCTCCCAGCCCTAGGGAGAGGGATCCTTGCACGGCCGGGCCTCGTGCCCATTGCACGCCGGTGGGATTCACGCCGAGACACTCGCAACCTTGGCGATCAGCTAGCGCACCTCCAGGAGGCCATTGATAGCTATCCACACTTGGATGTAAGTGCTCTAACCTTTCTCTTCATGAATTAAATGCTTGATTTGATTGCTTGGTGACTGATCGTGCTTTGGTGTGAAGGTGGTGTGGCAACCGTACCTGGAGGAGAGCAACGAGGGACAGCCTTGGTTGGTGCAAGCCCACCCCTACTTCGGTAGGTCGGTATGGGTGCATGCACTCAACCTCGTGCTACCTCTGCATCTGTTCCTGTGCTAGCGATCACTCGGGCTTCGGTAGAGTGCAGTGGAGTTCCCTACTCATGATCGGTTCCACAGACCCGGTCGGCGCTTCCGGGGACTCCACGACACGACCGACTGGCATGAGCGGGCAAAGGAACAGATCCAAAACTGGGAGCACCGGGGCAAGGCCATCAAGTCCAGCGCGACCATCGACGAAGTGTACCTCTAGGCATACGCCTTGAAGTACGGAGGAAAGGTATATAAGAGCGCCCGACACCAGGTAAAACCCACAAACCAAAGCTCTTTGAATTTGACTTTATGCAATTGAGCTAATGATTTGGACATGAATTGCAGGTGGATGTGGCCGGTGAGATTGCATCACTCCGGGCCCTACTTTACATGGCGATGTAGGACCGTGAGGTGGCGCAGAAGGAGGCAGAGCAGCTGGTAAGTACTTACTCAGACTTCGGTACTTAACCACTTTCAAAGTTGATTTGAGAATTTAACATGTGTTTTCATGTGAAGCGGAGGGAGTTAGAGAAGGTGAGGAGCGCCGCAGCAGCTGGCGCCTCCTCTTCGAGGGCAGCGGAGAGCTCCCAGTCGGACCTGGAGGAATGACTGGAGGTGGCAGTTAGACGGGCTGAGGAGGTGCAGGCTGATCTGGCCGAGCAGGTGAGTATAGCAGTGATTTTTATTTTGAAGAATATTTAATTATGGCTTTTGACTTGAATACTTTCCTGCAGGAGACAGCACTGCGGACCGCCACCGACCAAGCTACCCAGCTACAGGGGCAGGTAGATTCGGTGGTGGGAGAGAGGGACCAGCTGCGCATCCGGGCGGAGGCAGCTGAGGCGCAGGTAGCTGAGGCGACGAGGGAGCTGACGACACTACGTGTGAGGGGGCCGCCAATGGACCAAGAGGAGCTCACTCGGCTATGCGCCGACCTGTAGGCGTAGTAGACCTTGGCGCGGAGCCTTCAGGAGATAGTGACGGCCATAGGCCGTTCACACAGCAGGAGTAGGAGCGGGGCGAGCGCCAGCAGAGCGACCGGTGCCTCAGTGGGTCAATACTTGGCAGGTTCCTCCAGCCGTCGGAGGAACGAGGAGGAGGAGAGGCGCCACCGGGGTGAGGCGAGTGCTCAGAGTGCCAGGGGTGGTGGTGAGATGCTACCACCACCAGATAGGCAGGAGGGATCCGAGGAGAGTGGCGGTGGACAGTGAGGAGATTGTGAGCCACCTCCCCTTTTATCTTTTGTACATATTGATCATCTCTTAGTGAAACTTTTTATTTTATGTCAATATTTATGAAATGAGTGGTTTGCAATTGACACGAGTGTGAGATGAGATTCAAACACGGGAGAGAGAGAGAGACAGAGTGTACTGAGTACAACGCTGTGTGCCCCTTAGAATTACCTGTCTCTACACACTTAGCAAAACAGGTTAGATCTGCTCTTTGACTCAGCCCTTGTGCTTAAATAAACATGAATCCGACTTCGTAATTGTCAAGGGGTGGAGCCTTATTAAATAGGCGGAAAAGGAAAATAAACAATGCATGCTAAAAAAGCGATATGTACACACATTCTTTTTGGATTTTGGAATCTTTTTCTTATTATTTTTTTGAATTTTTTTTGGATTTTGCAAAATTTTTGATTTTTTTGGATTTTGGGATTTTCTGATTTTTTTTTGTTTGAAATTTTTTTGTTTTTGGATTTCGGAATAACAACACCTCTTGCTTTTGTGTGATTAGCCATGGACCTCATTTCCATCTCTTGTTTGGCGAATAATGTCTATGTGCAGCGTGCATTTATCTTTGGCTTACTAAGGTTTCTTGCCCCTTGAATATTAATGTTCCAACACAGACCAGGTGTAGGGGTTCTTTGGTCATTTTAGGAAGAACAGGAAGATTAGAGATGAGACAAGACTTGATCTTGGGGTCAGGGTTACTGGCTTGCAAGACTCGCAACGGGTATGTTACATGTGGAATTCATCTGTTGTCTAGGGACTTTAAGGCCATTGCTCTCTTTTAATTGGGGCATGCGTACGACCGGGCTCAAGGGCGTCCCGCGGGGAACTATCTTGCCACTCTTTGTCATGCCCCTATTTTCTTATCATTTCTCCTTCATTATTTCATCATTTCTTTCGCCTTTCTTTTGAATTGACCGTCCCTCTTTGAGACTTCATACACATGATTTATATCGTTTTCCTGTCTACAAGCTAGCTTCCTCTTGCCCCTGGACCCTGTCCAAGTAAGAAGAGAATTGACCTCAGGTTCCTTACACTAGGGCTAAGCAAGAACACCATACACAAAGGGGAATTGACCTTAGGTCGCCGTGTTGTGTGTGTAGTTGGACATAAAAGTTATTCACCACAACGAGGGGGAGTGAGATACATGGCCAACGACATTGTTTTGCAAATTGGTGTTGTTATCAAAATTGTTTATTAGGGGTAGAATCTTTTAAGGTACAACCCATTCCATGGGTGAGAGAGCTCCTCACCATCAGCATTAACTAGCCTATACGCGTTCTCGGGGTACACCTCCTTGATGACATACGGCCCTTCCCAGTTTTCTGACAATTTGGACCTTGGACCTCCAGGTTTTATGAAAATTCGCTTCAAAACTATGTCTCCTTCTTGGAATTTGTGCTCAATTACTTTATTTTGAAAAGATCTTGAGAGTCTATTTTGATATGAAAGTACATGATCGGCTGTAGCTAAACGTCGTTCGTCTAAGAGTTCTAACTGTGTAAGCAACGCCTCCCGATGTTCGTCAGGATTAAGTTCTTTGTCCAGCTGAACTCTTAGCGAAGGAATGAGGATCTCATGTGGACATACCGCTTCCATCCCATATGTGAGTGAGAACAGAGTTTGCCCAGTGGGCGTGTAGACGGAGGTGCAGTAGGCCCACAGAGCCTCGACCAATTTCTCTAGCCAAACAACAAATTTATTAGACTCACAAGTTTTCTTTAGAATTTTCAAAAGCATTTTATTTGTGGCTTCGGCGTGGTCGTTGCCCTGTGGATAATACGGAGACGAATGATGCAAGGAAATGTTGAATTTCTTACATAGGTCCTGAAGCTCTTGAGATATGAACTGGGGTCCATTGTCGGTGATGAGGCTGCTTGGCACTCCGAACCATGCGATGATGTTCCTCATGATGAATCTGCACACGGTTGACCCTTTGATTTCTGCGAATGCTTCTACCTTGTCCCACTTGGTGAAGTACTCAGTAGCAGTGAGAATGAAGGACTTTTGTTTTATCTGAGCATTAGGATCACCAAGAGGCCCGATGATATCAAAGGCCCACATGGAGAAAGGCCAAGGGGAAGATAGTGGATGCAAAGAGGAGGATGGAGCATGGATTTTGTCGGCATGGATCTGGTATTTGACACATCTAAGAACGTAGATGGCACAGTCTTCTTCTAGGGTTGGCCAGTAGTAGCCCTGCCTAAGAATCCTTTTAGCCAACATTTGGCTATTCACATGCCCTCATTCGCTAGAATGGGATCCTTCCACTACCTTCCAAGCCTCTTCGTCTGACAAACACGGGAGGAGCATTCCGTTTAGAGCGCGTCTGTAAAGCACTTCACCAATAAGGATATACCTTAACACCGCTCTACGGATGGCTCACTTGTCCTCTGCTTCAGCTTCTTCTGGGAAGGTACCATCCCTGCAATACTGCTCAATTTCGTGGTACCACAGCCTTTCTTCTTCCATCATTTCTCCTAGCTCCACAAGCAATAACTCCTTTGCTTCTTTTCTCTCTGCCTTCAAAACTAGAGAGCTCCTAAGGTTAATGAACCAAGGATCCTGAGTGGAGGGAGCCTCTAACCTTTGAACAGTGATTGTCTTAGCACAGTGGCTGAGAGGGAATGAGAGAGAGGAGGCTAACGATGCCAAAGCATGGCCAGGATATTCTGAGAGCGAGGAGTATGAATGTAGATGAGTTGACGGAATTGCTTGGCTAAGAGTGTGACCAGATCTTGATAGGGCTTAAGTTTAGGGTCATGAGTGCGGTAAGTAGAAAGGACTTGCCGAAGAACGAGTTGAGAGTCTCCTATGATCTTGAGATGACGCGCGCCTAAGAGATAGGCAAGCTTAAGACCGTCAAGGAGAGCTTCATACTCGGAGATATTGTTGGTGGCATGGAACTGGAGTTGGTAAGCTAGAGGAATGGTGATCCCTTCTGAGGTGAGCAAGACAACACCTATGCCCCGTCCCCTAGAATTGAGAGCTCCATCGAAGTGGAGCGACCAGAAGGGATCGCGAGAGATGAGTGACAGGTTATCATCGGGGAATTCCTGTTGAACCGTGTCACTGTGAGGAAGAGGAAGGTAAGCAAGGTTCTCAGCAATTGTATAGCCTTTTATAGCTTTCTGAACTATAAAGGTGATATCGAATTGACAGAGAAAACTTTGCCAGCATGCCAATCTGTCGGCGAGGACTGGCTTTTCCAGGAGATACCTAATAGGATCCATTCTAGAAATGAAACTCACTTTATGGTCTAGGAAGTAGTGCTTCAATTTATGCACCACCGAAACTAGCGCTGCACATATTTTCTCCATTGTAGTAAGTTTGAGCTCGGAAGGATTAAAGAGCCTAGATAGGTAATAGACTGCCCTTTCTTTGCCAGATTTATCATGTTGAGCAAGGACAGCTCCTAGGGAGTCCTCAATGGTCGACAGATATAGGATTAAGGGTTTCCTAGGGACAGGCGCTTGCAGCACGGGTGGATTCATAAGGTAACTCTTGAGCTCATCAAAGGCCTCTTGGAACTTGGTGTTCCATTCAAACTTGGCCCCTCCTTTCAACAGTTCATAGAAGGGACGACATCTTTGGGAGTGCTGAGATATGAATCTCCTTATGAACTGTAGCCGACCAATCAAACCTCGAAGCTCAGATATGTTCTTGGGAGGAGGCATTTCATTTATCGCCTTGGCCTTGTGCAGGTCTATTTGAATCCCCCGTTTGCTGACTATAAACCCTAGCAATTTGCCTAAAGAAACCCCAAATACGCACTTCTTCGGATTCATCTTCAGCTGATATTCTTGTGCGCGACGAAACACTCTGGCAAGCATGGAGGAGTGTTCTCTTCGGGTCCGAGACTTCACCACAATATCATCCACGTAAACCTCAACATCGATATGTATCATGTCGCGGAAGATAGCTAACATTGCCCTTTGATAGGTGGGGCCGGCATTCTTTAATCCAAACAGCATGACCACATAGCAATAAGTTCCCCAGGGGGTGGTGAAGGAGGTTTTCTCTTGGCCCTCCGGGGCTAGATGAATCTGATTATAGCCTGAGTACCCATCCATAAATGATAGAGTTTCAAACCCCGCGGTGTTATCAATCAAGACATCCAAGTGAGGCAACAGGAAATCATCCTTTGGACATGCCCTATTCAAGTCCCGAAAGTCTATGCAAATGCGCACCCTTCCGTCTTTCTTCATCACCAGGACTATGTTCGCCACCCACAATGGATAGAGGACTACACAGATGAACTTGGCTTTGTGTAGTTTATCAATTTCCTCTTTCATCTTCAAAGCAATGTGGGGGAGGAACCTCTTTAGCTTTTGCTTAACGGCAACTGCCCCTGGCTTTAAAATTAACCTATGTTCTACCAATTCGAGGTCAATGCCGGGCATGTCATCGTAGGACTAGGCAAAGGAATCCTTGAACTCCCTTAACATCTCTATGAGCACTTCTTCTTCTTCAGGAGGGAGACTGGAAGCTATGGTTAAGAGCCTAGGGTCCTCTTCCGTTCCCATGTTTACCTCTTTAGTGGGTTCGTCTACTGCCGAGGTGGGCTCATCAAATCTGCTCATGCCACTTGCATACATTTCGGTAGCATCTTCTATCTCGCAATCATTTTCATCCAATGGGTCATCTTCGGCTAAGATCTCATACACTCCGAATCCATCGTCTAGCCCTTCCTCTTTGTGCAGATCCTCTATATTCAGAACTACTGCTTCATGGACGAACTCTTCGACAGCTAGAAGAGCGCCACACCTTTGCACCAAGTCTAATAGATATCTACGGGGTATGCCACTACCCTTCTTCTTCCTAGATGGGGACGGGAACTTGCTAGATTCTACCCCTGAACCTAGACTAGATTTGATATTTACAGAAGGCTCTGGAGGAGTGTCCAGAGGTTTATTGGAATGGAAAGAAAAGGGTGCGGCAGGGCTGCGAAGGTCCTCTGATGGGACTGGAGGAGGAAGCAGGCCACCCGAGCTCAGGGTCCCGACGACAGAGTTGGGGTGCAGGGGAACAGAAGGCCCCTCACCCAGATCACCCAAAATGACCATGTCGGTCAACAGGCGAAGGCGTGGCTTGAGCAGAAGGAGGAGAAGGGCGGGGATCACCACCTAGGAGAAAGGGGGGCGACGGGGATCGCCGTCGGCGAGAGGAAGGAGTGAGGGGGTGACGGGGATCGCCGTCGAAGGAGAGAGTGATGGGGATCACTGTCGAAGCAAAGGGAAGCACGAAGGTGATGGGGATTGCCGTCGAGGGAGTGAGAGCCAGACAGCAGAGGGCAAAAAATGGGAAGGATGAGTCAGGAAAGAGAAGGAGGACGGGGATCGCCATCCGATGAAAAGGAAAGGAAGAAGACGGGGATCGCCGTCCGAAGAAAGGGGAAAGGAGAAGAAAGGGATCACCGTCTGAAGAAAGGGGAAAGGAGAAAGATGGGGATCGCCGTCCGACGAAAGGGGGAAGACGAATGGAGGTTTGCCAGGAAGAAAACACACACATTTTTTTTATTATTATTTTTTTTTTAGGGAAAGAACTACATTACATCGGGAGGCTCCGGGAAAAGGATAGAACCGAGCCATTAAGGAAGATAGTAAAGAGGGGTGAAGGGCGGATTAATGCTTCAACAACATCGGGGGAGAATTGGAGAATGAAGGGAGGAGACAAGGGAATAAAATCAACACTATGGACAAAAATGGATGAGACGAATTGATTGGGAGGTCGGGAAAACCCTAGCCAGAGCTCCAGTGTTAAATCGGTTGGATTCATGATCTCAATTTCCTCACCAAATCCAAGCAACTGTCACTTGGTGGTGGCTGCTGGTGCTGATGGTGCTGCTGCTTGAGACTGTAACATGTCATCCTCGCTAAACAAGCAGTTGACTGCTGAGATGACATCCTCTAGTTTTGATTCCTCTGTCTTGACTTCTGGTTCATTGAACAACAGACTGACTGCTGAAATCAGATCTTCAAGGTCTGATGCTTCCGTATCTGTCTCGGCCTTCTTCTTCTTGCTAGGTCGCTGAGCTTCTAAGGCTTGGTATGCTGACTTCGGTGCCTCTTCTATTGTAGTGTTATATCTAGGTTGCACAGGCCCCCTGACAAAGTGGTCATACAACGTCCAGGTGAGTGGGCCATGGTCTGACTGTTAAGAAGGTGAGAATGCGGCCCATTCCATGTATCCTAGGCCATGTTTTGTAAATTTCTTTGTGCTAGCCACTGTTTTGGTTCTCCCTTAGAGATGAGCACCCAAACCTTTTCCTGTTTGATAGCCGAGCCTGAACATGATATCCCAACCCTTTGCATTCATGGACATATCCTTCTTGATGGCTACCACTGATGGGGATCCAATTGGACGGTTAGAGGAGAAAGTGTAAGCCCAGGGGTAGTTCACATCGAGCACTGAGATAACGGGCTTATCGGATGGCCAGACTGATGGCAATACTCTCTCAACAGCTTCCACTGTGTGGGTCGTTGCTACGCTCTTAACTTTGACTATCCATCCTTGGAAGGAAAATTTCAAACATTGATGTGCCGTGGAAGGTACTACCCCTAGTGATTCGATCCACGGGCGCCCTAGGATGGCCTTGTAAGTGTGATCAATATTCAACACATAAAACTCAACTGACATGACAAGTGGCCCCAACTCTGCTAGTAAAGTGATAACCCCATGGCAAGTCTGCCGGGAATTGTCATAGGCAGCTATGGTGGTGGGGGTAGGCTGTAATTGACGCTCTGAGATGTTGCAGGCTCTTAGGGTGCTCAGTGGACATACATTGATGGAAGCTCTTGTATCCACTAATGTTGCATCAATGGCCACTTTATTTATTGTGAGTCTCACACACAAGGGCATTTTCCTGGCTTCAGGGGCAACTAACTCACCATCAAAGAAAGTAATTGTGGGTCCCCTGTTCACAATAGAGAGCACAGACGGTAGATTGTCGGGGTTCATGTCTTCACTGACCATGACCCTTTGCAGGAAGGCCCTTAGGGCATCTTGATGAGTCTGTGACCTCTTGATCAGTTCTAGGATGGAGATTTTGGCGGGAGTTTGATCCAAATGCTTCAGGGTGTCATATTGGGTCCCCGGGACTGGATCTATCTCTTCCATATCTTGCTACTATTGAGTGTTGGATTGTTGTGCCGGTTGACCTGGCATAGATACGGATGCATTAGGGTACATTCGATGAAACATACGCCCGCTCCGCAAGGCAAGGTTATGGTGGAGTGGAGAAGGTAAGGTGTCAAGGATGGAGGGGTTGGCTAGTAATGGTGCTGGCGTGGGGGATAGAGGGATGTCGCTAGGCAAAGGGATGATGGGCGATATGATGGGAAAGTTGTAGGGTGGTGAGGTGATGGTGGCAACGGTGGGTGTGAAGGAGGGAGGTATAGTGGATGTAGGTGTGGGGGTAGTGGGTGTGACATGGGAAATGACCAAAAGCTGGCCCACTTCGTGTTCGTTATTGAAGGCCCATTGAGCTTCTGGTGGTGGGTGGTGGATGACTGGGTTAACATGCGTGGGTGGAGGGGGTGGTGGAGCAGGTTGGGGGTTTGGAGCAGATGGGTGTTGAGGCATGGGGTTGCGGATTATGCCAAGGTCATTTTCCGGCTGCTGTGGCTGCTGCGGCTGTTGCTGTTGCTGGTGCTGTTGTTGGAAGGGCTGGAACTGTTGCTGTTGCTGCTGCTATTGTTGTTGTTGTTGTTGTTGTTGTGGCTGTTGTTGCCTCTGCTGTTGTTGCTGTTGTCTCTGACCCTGTTGGTCCCTCAATGTCTGGATTAACCTTTTCATTTCTGTCCAGTCGATTTGATTCTGCTCATGAAGATCATATATGATGTCCCGAAATTGGAAGTAATTCGACACATTGTGGCCCGGATGGCGATGGTACACACAGTACTTTGTTTGGTCCACTGCCATATTCCAATTTGGTTTCTCAGGAGGGAGTCTAAGGGCATTCAAGGACATGAGGGCTGCAAAGACATCGGCCAAAGACTCAGGCAGAGGAGGATATTGAGCTCTCTTGGGTCCGTTGGGCTTTTTGGGGGCATAGCCATTCTGAGGTGGAGGGACCTGGGAATATTGGCGCTGGTCTTGTGGAGGGTTCTGACCTTGAGGAAGTTGTTGTCTGTTGTTACTCCATGACTGCTGAGGTTGCTGAGTGTATGGGGACCTACCCACCGGGCCTTGGGGGTTACTCATAGCACCCACTTGCTCATTGGTTTGGATCCTTTCGGTAACTGGGCCTTGAGGCTTCTTGGTGTAACGAGATTTAGGGGTCTCGAACATGGAGTGTATAGGCGAGTCCTTGAGTTGAGTCTGAATGAAATGGGCTCGGCTATATAGTTGGTGCATGGTAGTAATGTCGTTCATGGCTAAGATGGCTCGATAGGTTGGGGTGGCATTGGAGATTAATAGCTTGACTTTTTCCTCCTTCGGCATGGGGCAACGGACCTTAGCAGCCAATGAGCACCACCGGTCGGCATAGGTTGAGAACTCCTCCTCAGGCTTCATCTTTTCGGCCACTAGATCAACAAAGGAGTATTCGGGTCCAACCCGATCTTGGAACTGCTGTAAGAACCTCTCATGGACAATTTCGAAATCTTCAGATTCCTCAGGCGGTAGGGAATAAAACCATTCCAGGGCCAGACCATCTAAGGATTTTCTGAACAAGTATGCCATAAGGTGGCGGTCATACTTGTATGGTGCAGACTCATATACAAAATCCTTTAAATGAACATAAGGGTCCCCTGCCCCAAAGTATCACCGATAAACAGGGAGCTCTGACTGGGGTGGAACCCGGAGATACTGGAAAGACGGAGAGAAATATCGGCTACCTTTCGAGGGTCAATCTGCCTCCTGAGGTCATGAAGCTCCTTATTCATAGTTGCCCACTCCGTGAAGAAGTCAGAGGGGGTCTGGACATGGTGTGTAGAGACAAGGGAGCGGGGTTGCTCAAAAGTATGGGACCTCTCACGGGCGAGGGAAGCAGGCTCAGCTGTATAGTATGCTGAAGTTGGAGGGGATCGAGGTCAGACCTCTCGTGCTGGAAGGTAGCTTGGTTCTGAAAAATAGATGGCCCGCGGACAGAGGGGTGTAGGGTCTGCCCCTGAGGAAGAAAGGTGTGGTGCTGAAGCAATATGGGCGGAGGAAGCCGCCGGCCAGACTGAATTCTAAGCTGAGGGAGATAGGGGTCGCTTCCCCTTTGCAGCGGCTAGAAATTCTCAGACTTGGTCCAGAGTGAGATGGGGGAGAAGCTGACTGAATTGTGAATGGGGGTCATCTCCCCCTGGAGGAGAAGGAGGACGGGATTGACTCCCAATAACGAGAGGAGGTTGGATATGCCCCGGGGGTATGGCCGTAGAGGGTTGGGCCACATCCTCGAGGAGCCCGATGGGCAGAACATTGTCGGCAAGGACCCGAAATTGGTCTATGTCGAACAAAGGATTATGATAAAATACATGGATTGGAGGGGATTGACTCGATCTCCCTAAACAAAGACGCATGCACCCCCCCAGACAATCAAGAGGTGATACAGACAACACCTAGACTCTAACACAACAAGAAAGACTGAGAGGAGAAGGGATGAACCGAGGCACTCACATTATCATGATTAACGCATAAATTACTTAAAGTTCGCACTTGACCTTTAGATGAATTTATTAAGGGGATATCACTCGGGAAAGTGAACCCTAATAGGAATGAACTCGAGTCCTCTGGTGTAACTAAGGGTAGTACACACTCACATGCGAGGGGTAGCTCGGACTAATGGTGCGACGGGTACAACTGGCCCGGTGAACCGCAACGTGCGTACGGTCACGAGGACTTACGGAGGTCCTCGGAAGGTGGGCCCGAGTCAGCCTACGAGTGCTCGTAGGTGAGAGGGCTCACTCAACCAAGGGGAACCTAGACAATGGGACCAATAGTGTATGCAAGGGCCTAAGTGCCCAAAATGTATGCACAAGTAACAAAAAATGATCAAGCAGGGTGACTTACAAGCTCTCGAGCAGAGTCGCGGCGGTAGGGTACACCGCATCCCTATCGCGACAGGGCGGCCTGCCGCGATAATAACAGAAGCCCGAAAGCAGAAATAAGTCACAAACACAAAGCCAAACAGACTACCCTAACAGATGATATGAACGCAAAATCACCAAACTAATCCAGAAGGGATCATGAAGCACCCAGAAACCGATTCATGGATGAAAACATTAACAAACAAGGCGTACCTATTGACGCGACACTTATCCTCGACGCGACCCGGTCGCGTCCTTGCACTACGCCGCGACAGGTCCCGAAAACTTACAAATGAAAAGAAAAGGAAAAACACGAACCCTAGCAGGATTCTAACACCCAAAAACACGACAATACATGGCACAGAAACATAGAACATGCATGCATGAACTCATAGAAGCAGGATAAGGCAGATAGAGGAAGAATTGCACTGACCTGTTATCGCGTCGTCTTCGGACGACGCGATCTTATCGCGTCCCCGAGATACGCCGCGACACAAACAGAGAGGCAAAAAATGCAGGAAACAAAGGAACAAAAGACTAACAGGGCCCTAAGAAGACAAACAAGGAAGGAAACATGGCAAGCAAGTAGACTCAATCCACGAGGGTAGCACTGAAGGTCCCACCGTAATCGCCAAAAGGTGTAATCACGGGGATTGTTCCCCCCCTCAACACGCAAACAGATATTAAATCTAATAGCATGGAAACATGGATGTGATTGCCACCTAGGTAATTGCCTAACGAAAAGAAAATGATGTAGGCTAACTACACTAGGAAAAGGAGAGAGAACTAGGGCGGACCTGGTATCACGGTGGTTTTACGGGCAACGACGATGCTGATAACGCGTCGTTGGTCCCTGACGCGTCTCCGGGTCGCATCGCCTTCCACTGTCGCGTTCTCTTATGTGCGGGAGATGATGGATGGGACCTTCTTCCCGTCCTCCAGTCGGCCACAGGATGAGAGCTCCTCGTGGGATCTCGCTTGGGTGCCTGCCAAAACAAAGAGAAAACAACAAAAAGCCCTATTAGAATGAATTAAACGTAATATCTATCCAAAATGAGAAGAAAGGAAGGAACATGGAGGGGACGAACCTGGGGGTGGTTTTTAAACCCCTAGGGTGTGTGAAAACATGGGAGGGAATAAGAATGCAACCTATCTAGAAATAGGATAAAATGCATGAAGAAAACAGAGGAAGGAGAGAGAAAAAAAACAAGAATGAGCCCCGTATGGGGCGACTCCCTGGCATGGATGACGTCCAAATGATCGTGCAAAAGCTCCTAGATGAAGTGGGGGTCGCCCTCCTCACGCTCCACACTCCATGGATGATGAAATGAGCATGTTTCTTGAGGTGGGAAGTGAGAGGGAATGGAAGGACCACGAGGCTAAGTCCAGCTCACATGAAAATTCGGCAGCCCTTCGGGGTGAAAATCGGAGCTCTCCCATCTATGAAGAGGAGGCTTTGCTTATATAGATTTTAGAGAGAGAATATCCCCTTAAAATGATTAATAGTCTAAATGAGAGATAAATCACATTAAAATTCGTGTGAGAGAGTTCTATAGGCCTTCTAAAGAGTCCCCTAGCCCCAAACTTCGCCCAAGGGGTTCAGATATTGCTTGGAGATAGGGATAAAGCCATAGGAGGATAAATAGGAGTTGATTGCGGAGGCCAACGTGCGCAGCTGCTGTCACGGCGTATCGTAGGGCCATGACATACTAAAGTGATGGGACGGGACGTCACGACAGTATGCCCACGTGAATGAATATGCATGGGCTGTCGCGGTGGCCCGTGGTGTCGCGACACTGAGACACGGTGCTACGATACGACACGTCAAGGAAGTCAATTATGTGCGAATTATCAGCCAATTATATGAAAGGATAAGAGTTATTTAGGTCCAAGGACTCTCTCCAAATGATAATGGGTGGGATTTCAAGACAATTTAAGTTGTTAATGGGCTCAATACAAGGCTAATGATGGGCTCAAGGTGAGTGACCAGCTAGGGGCTCACTAGGATAGCAAGAAATATAGTTTAACTTATTAGTCAGAATCGAGTGTCTACATTGTTGTTCTCACTTATCGAATCGTTATGAGATAAAAATCAAAATAAATTGGAATGACTTATGAAATCATTATGAAATCACAAAATCGTTACAACACATAGAAAATCGATGTGTGCTTAGATAAATTTTGTGCTATGAACTTAAAGGCTACAGGATGATAAACACTTACTGATTTTTTTTTTTTTTTGGTGAATACCTAGAAGAGGTGGAGGGAGAGTGCTCACCCCCTCAGAGAAGGGATGAGGTTACCACTCCACCACCACACAACTCCCAGGGAAATTTTATTAATAACAGCGATAATCAAAAGAACACAAAAGGTCTTAGGGCCTGATGGAAGGGAACCCTGCCTTATCAAGACGGCAGGGCCCCTTTACAGAAGGGGGAGATCAGCCCAAGAGGACCAGAAATTACAAGAATGTGGAGAAGAGCAACCAAAGTTAGCAAGAGCATCCGCAACCTAATTGGCCTCCCTAAATACATGACAAATAGAGACGTGAAGAGATTGACACATGGATAAAATGTCATGAACAGGGAAAGCCAGCTACCATGGACAAAGAAATTGACCCCTGATGATTTTCACTAGAACCAAAGAATCTGATTCAATCAACAGACTGGTAAAACCACGATCGCAGCACAGAGAGAGTCCATCCCTTAGAGCTAGCGCTTCTGTCTTAAGGTTGGAATGAATCTGGGGATAGCGGTTGGCAAAGGATCAGATAATATCTCCACGATCATTCCGGAGAATACCACCACCTGCTGCAATACCCGTAGAATGCTTGAAGGCGCCATCAACATTGAGCTTGTATCTCCCCGTTGGGGGAAGTAACCATCTAACAATCCTTGGACATGGATTACGAGGCTGAGGAAGGTGAATCCCCAGCTGAGATAAGTTCCTAAGCTGAGTTGGTGCCAAATCTTTCAGAGAAAACAATGAAGCGCTAATAGCATCCTGCACATTCATCCGGACTTTAAACATCACTTGAAAGCTGGACATAGGAGCTGAATCAAATCTGGCACGGTTGCGACTGCACCACAGCTCCCAAATGACAGAGAGGAAAATAAACCGAGCCATCTTTCCCAAGGAAACACTGCCAGAATAACCAGACAAGAAAAGGATAGTTCCTTGCACTGCACTTTGGACTGACATGTTATAAAATTGGAGGATATCAAAGAGAGACCCCCACACATCCATAGCCACGTCACTATGAAAGAACAAATGGGTACCAGATTCAGCACTAGGAGAAGAGCAACAAGAACACCTGGAACAGATAGGGATACCACAACCCGCTATGACTTCATGAGTAGGCACACAGCCCTTCACCAAACGCCAAGCAAGGATGGACCATTTTAATGGGATGGCGGAGCTCCACAATTTGTCCCAGCCAGCTATGATGATGCCTTAAGAGAGCTTGCGCACAGAGGAAGAGGTGAAAATGCCATCTGGATTTGGACACCAAATCCACTTATCCAAGTTCCCATGAACCGCAATAACGGGACAGAACCTGTCCAAACATCAAACCAGAAGCTAGCATTAGATTCCATATTAGCAAGAAATACCCGATGATTGGATGCAACTAAGGAAGACGCAAGTCTCCAAAGGCGGCTATTAGCGGCAGACATCAGATCATAAGAGGCTTCAGAAAAATGACTGTTATGAATGTATCTAGCCTTGAAAAAATTGCCCCACAGGGAAAAACCAGTAATCGCCTTCCATAACAATTTAGTCCTCAAAGCAATTTGCATGTCTTGCAGATTAATAATTCCAAGGCCCCCACACTCCTTGGGCTGAGCAATGTTTTTCCATGAAACCCAATGCTTCCTTGGAGAACCTTCATAAGAACCCCAGAAAAAATTAGCAAGCAATTTATGAAAAGACTTTATGACCGTATTGGGGACGGATAAGGAGGACATAGTGTATATAGGAATAGCTGATAGCACATGTCTTAATAAGACCAGTCTGCCGCTGGATGACAGAAATTTAGACTTCCAAGCTTGCAATTTAATAGCCGTTTTAGACAGGATATGAGAGAAATAGATAGGTCTTCATCTTCCAGAGTAAATTGAAACACCAAGGTACTTGAAAGGAAGAGAACCCCGAACAAAACCAGTGATGTGGCCAATGGATCGGCTAAGAGTTAAAGGAGTCCTTTCATGTAGAATAAAAGAACTCTTGCCCACATTGATCAATTGCCCAGAAGAAGCCTCATAATCCCTTAGAAAAACCAAAATCCGCATAATATGCCTTGCCGAACCATTGGAGAAAATTAAAGTGTCATCAGCAAATAAAAGATGGGAAACAAGAGGACACCGTCTCATGGTCTGATATGCTCCACCAAGACTCCCACGAAACAAGGCTGACACGCCCCTACTAAGAACTTCTTGAGCCAAAATATAGAGGGCCGGAGCCAGAGGATCCCCTTGGGGAATACCTCTTGAAGATTTAAAGAAGCCATGAGTTTCGCCATTCAAGAGCACCGAGAACCAGCAGTTAGAAAGAAGAGGCTTGACAAGGGATATAAATCTGAATGAGAACCCAAACTTGTACAACACAGCATAGAGGAAATCCCATTCTAAACGGTCATAGGCCTTAGCCATATTCAGCTTCATAATCACATTGCCACCTCTGCACTTCCTACCCAGGTGCTGCGCCATTTCCATAGCCAAAGAGACATTTTCAGATATATTCTCCCCTTAACAAAGGCACCCTGCTCCTCAGAGATTAAAATGGGCAAAAGCTGAGCAAGCCTGTCATTGATAATACGAGATATGATCTTGTAGAAAAAATTACAGAGGCTGATAGGCCGAAAATCAGCACAAACCTTTGGGATATCAATCTTCGGAATCAAAGCAATTAAGGAAGAGGTAAACCCCTTAGGTAAGGCATGGCCACAGAAGAAGGCTTGCACAGCAGAACTAACATCAGGCTCAATGAAACTCCAGCATGATTGGAAAAAATGACCTGTAAAACCATCAGGCCCCGAGGCACTATCAGGAGACATAGACATGACGACCCTTTTAATTTCTTCATTGGAAGGAATCATACAAAGCATATCATTCTGATTGTTGTCCAGAATGCAAGGGATAACACCAAGTAACTCCTGATTGATGCTATGAGTATCCGAAGTGAAGGCCTTGGTAAAGTGCGAGACAAATAAGGTAACAATATCATCTTTATTCACCACAGGAACACCATCATCATTATTGATTTGAGTAATCATGGATTTTCTTCTACGAGAATTAGCATAAGCATGGTAGAATTTCGTGTTTCTGTCACCCTCTTTCAGCCATTTCATCCTGGATTTTTGTCTCCAAAAAATTTCCTCCTGGGCATGAATAAGCACAAGAGACTGACGAGCTGCATGAAGGAGATCACTGTTCTCCTGAGAAGCATTAACATCAAACATAGATTGGGCAATCTGAAATTCATCCTCCGCAATCAAAACATTGTCTGTTATATTCTTAAACACATTTTTATTCCAATCTTGGAAGAAGGACTTCATGTGCTTGAGTTTCATCGCCATTGTGAGCAAAGGATAGGAAGAGTAAGGAGCTGCCAACCAACTCTGCTGAGCGTCCACCATAAATCTATCATGAGCAGTCCACATTTGTTGAAAGCAAAATCTAGTAGGCAACCGTTGCACAGGGGGTGAAGTAGAGACAATTCAAATGGCAGTGGTCGCTACAGGCACGAGATAAATGTTGGACCTGTAAATTCGGATAGGTAACTAACCATTCACCATTTAAAAGCACCCTATCCCGCCTTGCTCAGATACCATTAGAAGCCTGACCATTGAACCAGGTGAAGCGACTACCAGAGAATTCAGCATCCTCCAGGCCTGTAGCTGCTACACAAGCCTGGAAGTCTAACATGGTTGTACTTCCTTGATTTATTTCCTATGCTCAAATCTCATAGAATAACTTGTGAGTTTAAACTATATCTGAGTTTTCTTAATCACCAAAATAGATATGTAATTTATTTAAATTACATGGGGATAAACTGATCATCAATCTTCCCCTTTTTGGTGATGACAAAACATGGCATAAACATAATGAAATAAATCTAAGGAGTTGTGTGAAATTAGAGATGTTTTCAGAATGATTTATTCTTCTCCCCCTTTTTGTCATTAAGCAAAAAGAATAAAATGCTGAGACAATGATGAAGAGAAAAGATAGCAAGTGATCATTTCATTCAACTTGAGGGGGTACAGTAAGATAGAAGGCAGGCGATAAAAGAGAGGCATAATGGGAAATGACTTCCCAAGCCTTAGATTCCTGCTCTTCAAAATAAAGACAAAATACTCCACAAACAACAGAATAAGACAGTCCCATGGTGGGAGCCATTCTCTGATGATGAAGAGTCCTCTATTCTTCCAAGAAGTCAGCATAGCGATTTAGGTCAAAGGAATCTTTATACAAACTGACTTTTCCAAAACTGGCACAAGAGTGAAACTGATCAATAGAGACTGGGTAGAAGAGTTGCTTATGCTTTAGTTCTAGGCGCATGGCTACATAAACCTTGTATCTTTCAACCCATGTTTGAAAGGGATCATGAACAAGGTGAATGGAGTTCATGTCTAGAAATTTAGCAGCTGAAACTGGGGGTTTATTTTCACTAGCTTGAGAGACATTCAGATTTGTAAGCTGCTGAGCAGATAGTCTTTCACACTCAGATAAGAGAGGGGTGAGGACATCATCATTGACATGGCCCTGGTGATACTCTCTAAACAAAAATCTGTGAAAGGCAACTAGATGACCCTTCTGCACTTTGATTCTTCCCATGACTCTGGCAAAACGCTGAAAAATAAGAGAGCCAACAGCTGAATCCATGAGCAGAGAATGAAGTGGGGGAAGAAGAACAGTATTAGGCAATTGGAGGGTGGCAAAGTCAACCTGAATAGCTTCAGTGTGGGCG
Source organism: Colocasia esculenta (assembly GCA_014218235.1). NCBI lineage: Eukaryota > Viridiplantae > Streptophyta > Magnoliopsida > Alismatales > Araceae > Colocasia > Colocasia esculenta. The sequence goes on from CM024764.1 coordinate 35,874,214, forward strand.
TCAAGAGACCCAAGATCTCTAATAGCCTACTTGAACTGACCAAGTTGAACCTCAGGAAGATGATTGAGATATCTGTAGTTATTGAACATCTGAAAGTGTCTGATCATTTTGATTTCCTTTTGAATTAACAAAGCCTAGGCGTCCTTGTGAAGGATCTGAAACCACTCAGATAAAGTCAAGGAATGATCTCGGGGAGGGAACCTGGCTGATCGGGCAAGAAGAAACTTATTGTACAAAGCTTTATGACTCCGAGCCCACTGCTCTTCAATTTTGGCTTCGACTAGAGAGAAGATTTTTTATTTTTCGGATTTAGAAAGAGAAGTATAAGGCAAGATGACATTAAGATGATCGGTAAGGTTGAGATGAGGAAGGTTTATGATGGTAGCAAAAACAACTTTCTGAAGGAATTCTCTATAGAGTGGCTTATTTTTGTTGTCCACTATTAGAGAAAACAATAGGGGTGGATAATAAGGATCAGAAGAGATAGAGGAAGTGGAGGTTATTTTTCATTTCTTAGGAGCAGGGCTAGAAGAGCCTGTCCTATGAATAAGGGTTCCAACCTTCAATACAGATCAAAGAATGACTTCTTCAAACTCATCCTTGATGTCCCTAAGATAGGGGGCATCAATCTGAGCACTCTCCGGAATAATAGTAATGAAGGAGGGAGGAGTAGAGGGATGAAGAAAGGAATGAGAAGTGGAGGGAGCTAGATTAGCTGGTCTAAAAGAGGAGGGACCAGAGGATGAGGAGGCTCCAGATGATGAGGAGGCTGGACGAACCTCAAAGAGAGGAGGAGGTGGAGGAATGGAAGTGGAAATGGCAGGAGATGAGGAAGGTTCAGAGGGAAAAGGTGTTGGAGATGAGATGGTTCTAGGTACAGGTTGTTTGAAGGTAGGTGGAGCTGGAGGTGCTGTGGAGGAGGATGGTGGTGAAGAAGGAGTTGGTGTCTGAATGGGAGAAGGAGCTGGGGGCTCAGGAGCTACAACTTCTTCTTCTGCCCTGACATGATCAACTTCAGTAACCACTGGCCCGGATGGCCCTGACAGATCCTCAGCTGGCCCTATTGGCCCAAATTCTACAGCTGCCACATGATCAACAACTACTGGCCCTGATGGCCTCGCTGGATCCTCAGAAACATGCCCTGATGGCAAATCTTCAGTTAGTGGCCCAGATGGCCTAACAACCTCTTCTACAACCTCCTCAGAGGGCTGAGAAGCAGATGGTGTGGGAGCAGGAGGTGCTAGTGCCCTTACCTCCTTTAAAATATCTGATAATAGGGTCTTCATGCTTCCCATTTCTTTATTCAACCACCTTAAAGCATTCTTTACCATCCCCATTTCTTTTGCTGCTGAGCTCTGGCTCAAGAATATAGAGGTAATGTCTGATCGCACAGAGCAGAGTATCTCACCTTGGGCATCTAGCCTATCCATCACAGGCTTCAGTTTAATGACAAATCTCTGCTGCTTGGTCCTCTGATGTGGTGTCTCTGTAAGGAGGGGAATCTCAAAAACAACTTCCTTTCCCTTCTCACTTGCCCTAGCAACGGTCTCCTCATGATCAACATGGTCATCTTGCTCATCTGAATCAGAGGAACTGGCTGTCACACCTTCTTGAAATTTATTCACCGGGGGGTTTTCAGTACTCTCCCCCTGAGGCTAACCTTCCTTTTCAGTCAAATTCTCCCCTTCAACAGGAGCATCCTCCATAGGGGTATCAACTGGCACAGCTGCTTCTTGCTCCTCATGGACAGGAGCATCTCTCATCTGAACTCCAGAGTGGCCTGATGCCACAACTTCACCTTCCGGATCAGTACAGACAGCTTGCTCCCCCTGAGTGGGAGTCTCTTCCAAAATAGAATTCTCATTGTGGCCTGGTGCCACATCTTCTCTGCCAACAGACACTTGATCTTGCTCCCCCTAACTAGGAGCATCTTCTACTTGCACATCTATTTACTCCCCTTAAATGGAAGCCTCTTTCAAAACAACATGTGCATCAGTTATAGCCTGAACATCCCTGACCACTGACTCCCCTTGAGTGCTAGGAAGGGAGTCCAGTGCATCAATAAGAATGGAAGCAATACGAGATGAAGGAGGCACATCCTCTGCAATTTGCCCAACGGGCTCAATCTGCTCACTAGGAATGTCCTCAATCCGATGGCTGCTAAGCACTGAGTCTTCAACTTTGACTTCTGCTGTTTTATCTACTGCTGCTTCCTCCTGAGCCATATGAATTTGTTCATGAACTTGTTCTTGCTCAACTGAAGCTCCTGGTTCTGCTGCTGCTTCCACTGTCTGAACTTCCTCTTCTTGAACTTCCTGGGCTTCACCAATAATGGCTTCACCCTCAGCTATTGTGGTCTTTGTCCAAACCCCAGCAATTAATGAAAAACAACTTTTCTTCAGGTTCCTGGACCGGATTGCTTGACCCATCTTCTCAGACACATCTTCTACCGTACTGATGCCAAAGTGTTGAAATATCTTGGTTAGTAAATGGGCATAGGGTAGAGACACGTGCATCTTACTCTTCTTGTCCCATAACTGAGCACTTGCAAACTTCATTCTTTCCAATAATACTTCTGCAGTGTTGATCCTCTGGTTCTGGATGGCCCAGAACATCAAGTCTGAGTCTGCCTTGGTGCATGTAGAGAAGGAGGCACTCCTTAGAACTACTATCTGACAAACTATGAAAAGTAATAAACGATTGAAATCATTTAACTGGTTAATATCTAACTTCCTATCCTTTAATCTGAACTCGAGACCAACAATTCCTAACCCATTTGCCTGAACATCAACAGTGTGAACTCCACTGTGACCGGAGGTAGTCACACCAAACAACGACTCCAACAAACTATAGGTGATTCTAATGTGGGTTCCCTTGACCAGAGAAGTCAAGGACCCGTCTTCCTCAGTCTTCAAATAGACATAAAAAGCCTTTACTAGGTCAGGATAACTTACTTCTGATAGAGTAGCAATCTTTGTCCATTTCAATCTTTCCAACGTCGCGACGATGCTGTGCATGCCATTCTTTTCCAAATCTGCCACATCTACTGCCTTGTGACCGCACAACTTGGTCTTCACTATTGCAAACCTCTCCTGCTGCTCTGCTGTGAGAAACATAGCTCCATAGCCCCCGACGGTGCCAGAAACTCCAGAAACGACCATGATTTTGAATGGGGAAATGTTCTGGATGATTGGAATGAAGATTGGAGTGAAAGCCCCTAATAAATTTCTAGTGGGAGGAGGTGAGAGCTTTTAAATCGCATGTGGTGGATGCCGGAGACGTTAGGGTATGGTCTCAGGCAAGTCGAAAGAGATGAAGGCGGAAGGTGAATCGTTGCAACACAAATTTCGGGATATATAAAAAAAGTGACTTTTGAGGTGCTGACGCCATAAGGGCAGAAAACAACAAACTAGCATGATTTTGAGACGAAAGAAAGCTTTAAAATAAACAAACCATCTCTGATAAAAATACAACATCCAATATTGAAGAAATTTTGCTTAACTGCAGGGGAGAGAATATTTAATATTATGTAGTAATTATTATTTTAGTTATTTGCAGGTAAATCTCTCACAATTTACACATGCCTAATTCCCTTCTAAGAGTTGTAAATCTCTCTTTAGGTAAGGCTTTTGTGAAGATATCTGCTAACTGATTCTGAGTATCAATAAAAGAAATTTCTATATTACCATTAGCTACATGATCACGAATGAAATGATATCTAACCTCTATGTGTTTTGTCCTTGAGTGCTGCACTAGATTTTTGGTAAGGTTTATTGCACTGGTGTTGTCGCACAGCAAGGGAATTGTCTTGATGTTAAGTCCATAATCCTCAAGTTGTTGCTTAATCCACAGAAGTTGTGTACAACAACTTCCAGCAGCCACGTACTCAGCTTCAGCTGTAGACAGTGCTATTGAATTTTGCTTCTTTGAGGACTATGATATCAGACATCCTGCAAGAATTTGACAACAACCACTAGTGCTTTTTCTATCTATTTTGCATCCAGCGTAGTCAGCATCAGAGTATCCTACTAAATTAATTTCACATGATTTTGGATACCACAGACCTAAATCATAAGTTCTACTCAAATATCTAAAAATTCTCTTGACAGAAATTAAATGAGACTCTGTAGGGTCTGCCTGATACCTAGCACACATGCAAACACTAAATAATATATCAGGTCTACTTGCTGTTAAATAAAGCAAAGAGCCTATCATACCTCTATAAAGCGTCTGATCTACTTTCTTACCATCTTTATCACTGTCTAATCTTGTTGATGTACTCATTGGTGTTGACAGTGGCTTGGCATTTTCAAAACTGAATTTCTTTAGCAGCTCTTTTGTGTATTTGGCTTGACAAATATGTGAGCCTTCTTTTCCTTGTTTGATTTGCAATCCGAGGAAGTAGTTAAGCTCCCCCATCATGCTCATTCCAAATTCTCCCTACATTAGCTTCTCAAAATACTTGCAAAGAGATTCATCAGTAGATCCAAATATTATATCATCAACATATATTTGAACAAGTAACACATTATTGAGTTTAGACTTAATGAATAGTGTGCTATCTACTTTTCCTCTAATAAAACCATGATCTAATAGAAATGCACTTAATCATTCATGCCATGCTCTAGGTGCTTGTTTTAAACCATATAAAGCTTTATGCAATTTAAATACATGATCCGGAAAATCCATGTCATCAAAACCAGGCGGTTGTTCCACATAAACTTCTTCTTTTATAAAACCATTTAAAAATGCTGATTTCACATCCATTTGAAAGAGTTCTAAATTTAATGTAGAAGCATAAGTAAGTAAAATTCTAATAGCCTCAAGTCTAGCTACTGGTGCATAGGTCTCATCGAAATCTATGCCTTCCTCTTGAGAATAGCCTTGAGCTACTAGTCTGGCCTTGTTTCTTATGATCACACCAGCTTCATCCAATTTGTTCCTGAACACCCATTTGGTGTCAATTACTGGATGATCTGATGGTCTAGGAACAAGTGACCACACATGCTTTCTCTTGAATTGATTCAGTTCATCTTGCATGGCTAAAATCCAAGATTCATCAGTAAGAGCTTCATTGACTGTCTTAGGCTCTATTTGTGTAACAAAAGCTAGATAGTCACAAGGAATTACATTACCTCTGGTTCTTACCCCAACTGACGGATCACCAATGATGTTGTCTAGAGGGTAATCTTTCTTATACCTCCATTCTTTTGGAAGATTATCATGAGATTTGTCCTTTTGTTGCAGGTCTTCCAAAGGTGGATCTTCCTTGTCCTCAATGGATGTATCCTTTAATTTCTTGGACAATTTTTATGCATCATCAATATCACTATCTTCATTTTTCAAGAAAGGGTTAGTTTCATCAAAAATAATGTGCACTGATTGTTCAATTAACAAGGTACACTTATTAAATACTCTATATCCTTTAGGTTTAGAGGCATACCCCATGAAGATACCTTCATCTGATTTTTCATCTAACTTACCAAGATCCCTTTTATCGTTGTTGTGGATAAAGCATGGACATCCAAATGTCCTGAAGTGGCTTATTTTCGGTTTCTTTTGCTTGTACAATTTATATGAAGTCTTCTTCAAAATTGGCCTGATCATCGCTCGGTTGATTATATAACATGCTGTATTGACTACTTCGGCCCAAAAATACCTTGGTAGATCATATTCTGACAGCATTGTCCTTGCCATATCCAATAGAGTTATGTTCTTTCTTTCAGCAACTCCATTTTGCTGAGGCGTCCTTGGTGCTAAAAAATTGTGCTCTATGCCTTGATCATCACAAAAATTAGCAAATCTCTCATTCTGGAATTCTCCTCCATGGTCCGATCGAATGTTGATAATACTATACTTCTTATCTTTCTGTACCTTCTTGCTGAAGCTTACAAAACTGTCAAAAGTATCATCTTTGTGTTCGAGGAAAGAAACCCATGTAAACCTGGAGAAGTCGTCTACAATGACAAAACCAAAATTCTTTTCTCCAAGACTTGTGGTTCTCATTGGCCCAAATAAATCCATATGTAGAATTTCTAAGGGTTTTGAGGTAGTTACCACAGTCTTTGACTTGAAGGATGACTTGATGTGCTTTCCTTTTACACATGGCCCACAAACACCATCCATTCTTGTGCTAACTTTGGGTAGGCCTTCCACCAAGCTTCTCTTGATCAACTTTCTCATGCCATCCACACTGCAGTGGGCCAATCTTCTGTGCCACAGTTCAGTTGACTGCTCTTTGCTTGCAGCCAGACAGATATCCTGATCTTTTAGTTCTTCTAGGTAAAGTACGTACAGGTTCTTTTCTCTGTTGGCTTCAAAGATGACTGCACCATCCTTCATAATGCTGCACTTTGACTCTTGAAATCTGATTTGATGTCCTTTGTCACGCAGCTGGCTGATACTGATGAGGTTGTGCTTCAGTCCTTTGACGCATAGCACATCTTCAATAACTGTTTTGCCTTTGCTGCTCATTGATCCACTGCCTATCACAGTCCCTTTTCCATTATCTCCATTGGTGATTGTGCCTTCCTCAGCTTTGAGATCAGAAAATAGCTTCCTATTTCCTGACATGTGCCTTGAGCATCCACTGTCTAAATACCATTTTGATGCTCGAAGGTTTACCTGCAATGAAGACACTAAGCTTTAGGTACCCAAGTTCTTTTGGGTCCTGGTTGGTTAGTATCATCATTTTTCCTTTTGATTATCCATATTTTATATTTAGTTGGACATGATACTTTGATATGACCTAGCTTGTTGTAATGGCTACAACAAGACATCTTAGTTACCTTTTCAGTTGGAATGTATTTAAAATTTGATTTATATGTTGTCTTGTTCAGCTATAAACTTTGGTGTTGGATATGTTTTAGGATGTATTATTGTTTCTTCATTGTCTGGAGGTGTGTATCCTAATCCATGTTTCTTTCTACCTGACCGTCTAGCTCCTTTTAGTATTAGTGATGGTTTTCCATTTGTGAATTTATCTAATGTACTTAATAGCTTTTCATTTTTTTAGTTAGTGTGTTAATCTCCTTTTTAAGTTCATCTGGAGTTTCCTGTTTTTCTAGTTTAACTATCTATTTATTATTATTTTTAAGATCTTCACATAACAAATCGTTTCTTCTTTTTAGTTCCGTAATTTGTTTTTCCACTTGCTCATTTTCAGATTTTAAATCTGAGTTAGTATTTTCTAAACATGCAATGTTTTTCTTACTTGTTTTTAGTAATTTACTTACTTCTTTGTATTTACAATATAGTTCATTAAAAGCATCTTCCAAATTATCGGAATCTGATGTTGCCTTGTCTTCGATATTGGCCATGAATGCAGGTTTGCTTCTTCTTCTTCTTCATTGCTTAAGCTTGACTCGTTGTTCGAGTCACTACTATTGTTCCAAGCTGCTGCCATAGCTTTCTTCTTATACCTTTTGAATTTCTTGGAACTATCTTTCTTTCTGAATTCAGCTTTCTTGAGTTTCGGACATTCTGCCTTGATATGTCTGGGCTTCTTACATTCATAACATATTTGTTCATTTTTCTTTGAATCTTTGACTTCAGACCTTTTGAGGTCTTTCCCTTTCTTGTAGTATCTTCTCCCGGACTGATACTTCTTTTTCTTAGCTAGTATTCGTTGCAATCTTCTGGATAGCATTGCTTCTTCATCTTCACTGCTGTTCATTCTCTCTTGGCTATACGATTCTTCCTCTGATTCATCTTCTTCTACCTTGAGTGCGTTGGAATGCTTCTTTCGACTGGAGGATTCTCCCAACCTGTCCATATTTATCTTGTGGGCCATGAGGGACCCAATGAGCTTCTCTAATGACATTATCTTCAAGTCATTAGCCTCCTCTATTGCTGTAACCTTTGGAGTCCAAGAGATAGGTAGGGATCTGAGTATTTTCCTCACCATGTCTCCCATCCGATAGGTCTTATCCAGACCAGCTAACCCATTTGTGATATCGGTGAATCTACTGTACATCTGAGTAATGGATTCTCCTTGCTGCATTTGGAACCTTTCATACTGTGTTACTAGAATGTCTATTCTGGTTTCTTTAACCTTGTTAGTACCTTCATATGTGATCCTTAGCTACTCCTACATTTCCATAGCGGATTTGCAGGCTGATATGCGGTTGAAATTTTTCTTGCTAAGAGCACAACATAGGATACTCTTGGCTTTGCAGTTCAAAGAGATCTTCTTCTTGTCATTTCCGTCCATTTATCCTTCTCATATGTGACTAGAAGATCACCTGCTTCAACAATCGACCAGATCTGATAGTCGAGCCCTTGTAAGAAGAACTCCATTCTTGTCTTCCAGTATGTGTAGTCTTCACCATCGAACAGTGGTGGTCTGTTAACTGACTGACCTTCGAAGTGACCTTGGGCTACCATTTGATCTTTTCTCTTCAGATCGTTGGATCTTCTTCTTTGTCGAAGAGACTAGCAATGATACCACTTGTTGCCCAGCTAGCAAGCCCAGAGGGGGGGGGGTGAATGGGATTCTAAAAATTTGAGTACCTAACCCTGTTCACAAAAATGTTTACACAAAGCACACTTCGATGACTGTTAGTGTTAGTAAAAAGAGGATAGCAAACACAAGGCAATCAAACACACGACACAAGGAATTTATCCTGGTTCAGACCTCCTCTCCACAAGAGTCCTACATCCAGTCCCTAAGCAACAACTCAGGATTTTACTACCCAAGGGTACAGTCCCCCTCAAGGACACTTACACACCCAGCCGCAGCTGGTCTTCTCTTCACAACTCGAAGAGGAATTACAACACCCTGGATTCCACCAAGTCTTCCTTCTACACAAAGGGAAACAAACACCCTGGAACCCACCAGGTCTTCCTTCAACACGAAGGGAAAGTACACAAGAATGTGTTCAGGAAGACAAGCCCCTGGACCAAGCTAACAGCATAATCCTTGATCCGAAGCGAATACTAAGAGGAAGAAAATGAGCAGTAATGAACTCTCTCAGTACACAAAAAATACTCTCTCTCATATCTACACTCGATGCAGAGAGCTAAGAGCTAGACAAGCAAAGGAGTGAAACTTCGCTCTTTCAGATGCTCACAGAAAGCTTGTAAAAGATTGTCGTATGTGTTCTATCTGTTTATGGAGCTTTAGTCTTCTATATTTGTCTTTCATTTGAAAATTGAATGTAGAAGTGTCCGTTATCTCTAAGCTTTTGATTACGTTGGACTGCATGGCACTGTAGAGCTTTCAGTCAATAGTCGTTAGCTTTCCATGCACGCAAAGAGAGAGAGAATCCTCTTTGATATCCTTCGGCTTCTATTGTGTCCAACATTGTATCGAGATGTGTTGTTAGTGACCTGAACGCATTAAAAAGCTTAAATGATAGACAGATAAGCTGTCTCTCTGTTAAGAAAGGTTTTATACCGAAATAGAAATTTCATTCTATTCTTCTAAAAAGATGTTTATAGTATAAACATGGAAATAGAAAAAATCGTTGCATGCAGTGCAGTGATATGATCAGTCATAATAAATGCATGGATGTGAGAGAAAAGCAAGGGAAGACTTTGACTTTTCAAACTGTCTGAGAATAGGTTTGAATATCAAGTCGTTATAGACCATGAAATCGATATGAGCATAACTTATGAAACCGATGTGTGGATGAGTCGTTGTTCATGTGAATCGTTATACATTCACAAACAAGTCGATGTACACACAAATCGTTATGCATTAATAACCGAATCGTTGTAGAGACAAATCGTTATGTTACTATCAACAAATCGTTATGGACAAGTCGTTATAACCAAATCATTATGAGCAAATCGTTGTTTCACTTATCGAGTCGATATAGTGAACGATTCGTTGTTTAATGTATCGAATCGTTACGGCGACCAAGTCGTTATGTAACATAATGAGTCGTTACAGTGACTGAGTCGTTGTGTAACTTATCGAATCGTTATGAGACTTAATGAGTCGTTGTGAAACCGAAATCATTGTGAGAGCAAATCGTTGTTCTCACTTAAGAAATCATTGCGATAACCAAATCGTTATGAGCTCGAAATCGATGTGCACACTTATCGAATCGTTCTGAGAGCAAATCGTTGCGATCTCTTAGCGAATCGTTATGAGGAAAATCATTGTGATCTCTTAGCGAATTGTTATGAGAGGCAAATCGTTATGCTTTCTTAGTGAATCGTTTGTGAGAGCAAATTGTTGTTCTCACTTATCAAATCATTATAAAATGCAAATCGTTATGCTTGAGTAAATCTTTGCGAATATAAGCAAATCGATGTGAGAGAATCGTTGTTCTCACTTATCGAATCGTTATGAGATAAAAATCAAAATAAATTGGAATGACTTATGAAATCACAAAATCATTACAACACAGAAAATCGATGTGTACTTAGATAAATTTTGTGCTTTGAACTTAAAGGCTACATGATGATAAAACACTTACTGATTTTGCTTGTACTTCCTTGATTTATTTCCTGTGCTCAAATCTCATAGAAAAACTTGTAAGTTTAAACTATATCTGAGTTTTGTTAATCACCAAAATAGATATGTAATTTATTTAAATTACATGGGGATAAACTGATCATCACACATACCATTGTGTAGCTCAACAAGTCTATTTCATATGCATGCATTTTCTCCAATTTTCATTGAGCATATATCAAGTATTAAGTGTTTTGCCAAAGTTGTGCATGTTTAAGGCTTTTTATGTTCATGTCGATTTCTCATGCATCCCGAGGCCAAATATTATGAAACCAAAACCATGGTTCTCTTCTACTCCCTGTTTCCAACAAGTTTCATATTTACACTTTTGTCCCAAGAGCCCTAGATTAGGAGATATATTGCATGCATCGAGAGTCATTTTTCTGAGTTTTCGGGCAAGAACCCAAAACGCGACGGGACCAGACGTCGCGTTCTTACATGAATGAACGCGGCGACGTACAACTCTGACACATTCATCTGAAACACGACTGCATGGTGCATCGTGATTTCGACTGTGACATGACCGTTCTGACGCGTTAAACTGTGCATCGTGTGGTTTTCAGTGCCATGCATTTATGCGACGTAAGAGGACGTCGCGATCTACACTATTTTCCCACTCGTGGTTCCGTCCTTTTTTTATATTATTATTTTGAAATCATCTCTTGAATGTGACAGATCGAACCATCGTGATTCATGGATGCTGGCGACACAATTCCTATCGCATTGTGAATGTGACAGAGGTGTCCGTCGCGATTTGAACATGAAGGCGACGGTAAAGATCGTCGCGATTTGTATTTTTATAGATTACTCATGTTTCAACTGTACACTGTCTAATGAAATGCGACGACTGTGTTCGTCACAGATTTAAAGGCCTACCCGATGTTGGGTTATAATGTGTATGATGACATGTGCATAAATATTTTTGATGATGTGGGACATAATTGATGTTGTCTTAATGTTGGAAACATGATAAATATGACAAAGACATGAATGAAATGGTCAAGTATGCAAATGCTTTGATGAATACCTATGTATTCACTGTATCTCACTTATAATGCCTTTTGATGTAGGTGTGAAGACACACAAGACAAGCAACAAAATCCAAGTGCAAAAGAACAAGAAAGCACAATTTAAGCAGTAGCTGTCGATAGATGAAATGTACCTGTCGACAGATACAGGTTGCCTATCGACAGCCAGCAAATTTCCTGTGGACAGATAAGGCCTTCCAGCAACACCATGGTTCTGGAAACTAGATCTGAGCAGTGGCTGTCGACAGCTATGAAGTGCCTATCGACAGATGAAGAGAAAAGTCAGATCCGATGGTCAGAATATGTTCCATATTGGGGTGATCCCTTCAAGCACGACTCTCCATACTTGGACACCCATATATATAGATCATATGAAGGTATTTTCGCAGCAAGCAGCCTCCATACCAAAACCCTAAGCAAAGACAAAGAAGAAAGGCTTCCACCTGCTGCTCTGCTTCAACTCTCCATCCAGCGCGAGGAAGATCCATCTTACAAGCTGAGTTGAAGTTGTTTTGTCCACGGTTCAAGCTTCGTCATCATTACCTGGTCTTTAACGACATGAAGCTTGGAGTCTTCTCGACGAACTCACTGAAGAGTTCACATCTTGGATTTGATCCTCAATTCAGAACTCTTCTTTTGTTCTACTTTTCATATCTCTATTTGTGTGGAAGTGGTTTGAGCGTCCCTTGTGCTTGATTCACATGTGTGTGATTGTCTTGAGTGCGTGTTTGCCTCAGACAATGTGCGTGTGTGTGATTGTAGGGTTGAACTCGCTTAATAAGCATTTTTCTATGTGTGTGGTGAGTTGATCAGATCAAGGCTAGAGGATCTGATCTTTTGTGGACTTGATCTAGCGTGTGTGTGTGTGTGTGGTTGAGCCACTATGCTCGTGTGTGTGTTGTACTCAGTTCTTGAGTAGTATGTGCCTCACAGTGTGAGGGGGGACGTAGGAGTCACATGGTGTGATTTCTGAACCACCTAAAAAATCTTTGTGCAATGGTTTGATATTGTCTCATCGTTAGATGCCTGCATTGGGGTTCGATTAAACTCTTAACATTCACACACTAGTTCATATAATCTGATTGTTCAATTGTCTCACACACTTTGTGCACTTAATCACATCAGATCGGTGGGGTTTTTAATTGAGTAGATTCATTATTTCGAAGTAATTTTTAAATTGATTAAGTTTCCACTGCAAATCCATTCAACCCCCCCTTCTAGCTTTGGCATCACCAAATATCCGATCCTAACACCCAAGACCTATTTTACATGGTCTAGAGTTCAAGGTTTGCATGTCTTGGTTCCAGTCAATGCATGAGGTTTGTTTAGTGGCTTAAAAGCGGTCAACCCATGAAAAAGCAATAATTATATGAATGATTATTCTAATCGCTCTTTAATGATATGACCTATTCATGCAACCATTGATTTGTTCATCTTGTTGTTCTATCTTGTTAAAATGATTAATTGCTATCTTAAAATATTGTAAACCATGTCTAGTTAAATGCATAGTTTCACCTCATGTTATCATGTTAATTGCTTTCTGCAAGTTTAAAACCGATGGAATGTGAATTGAGACACGTACTTCACTACACACTCGCACATATAGGCAAGCCTTCTTGGGGAATTGGAAACTCTCTGTCGGTCATTCCGTATCGACAGACTAGTGACCTTTTCTCTAAGACCTCTGTAAATCTCCGTACTCCGTGGATTCCCTCATGGAGACCGAGTTGGTTGTACCATTGAAGTTCCCTAGAGATAGCATGCACTTCCTTTCTTCTCTTGTTCTCATGAGAGTGATTCATAATCTTAACTTAATCCATTAATGTAAAAGAGTAAACTAAAGTATAAATCGTGCTGTTATGCTGCCGAAATTATCTCTTGACTATTGTTATCATGAAAATCATATTCACCTTACTTGCTACTTGTTCTCATCATCATCATGAACATGACATTACACTTGCTTATATCTTGAAACTCGTATTGGCCATTAATGACTGTGGGTATCTACATTTAAAAATAGTGAGATGCTGATCGGGCACGGAGAGTGTCCAAGGGCTCCAGTCTAGCCCCAATGACGGAGAGTCATAAATATATTGTTAACCATGGGGTATAATGATTACTGGCATTGTATCTACGTTGGGAGTACTTGCATGTTGAATGCTAGATACAATAACCACATACACGTGTCCTAGTGTGCATTTCAGGGTGGATCTTTCCTTGGTGTACATTAGTGTCTTCGTGCTTGATTAGTGTTACATGATCATGCTCGTACTTACTTGCTTGCGTGATATGGCCATCTTGCAATTATTGCAATTTAAAGTGATATCTTGCGTGCTTATTACATGCCACCCAATTGATAACATCTTGCTCGTTAAATCAGTTCTAGATCGTGCTCTATCTTGATCATTCCCTCTAGCTTGTTCATGTATCTTGTTTAATGAGTTTTATTCACACATGCATATCTTGACCATCATGCTCACCTAGTTCTAAATTGCTAATCACTTATATCATTGCCCGCACATTGAGATATAAATCTTACTAGGCTAGTTTTCTTATTCCCTACTTTTAACCCTCTAGGTGACTATGAAGTACAAGAAGAGGAGCAAGTCGAGGATGGGAATGCATTCGAGTGATGAGAATTCCAACCATGTGTCTATCTATAGTTAGTTTACTTTGAGTGTTAGAACAATGTAGTAGAAAGTGAGGAATTATGTAATTTGCTTTATTTGAGTCTTAGTCCTGTTACACAATATTTAAGAGTTGTACTTGTTGCATTTGAAACAATGAGATGAGATTTGAATACAATTTCAATTGAGTTCATTATTTGGGCCCTATTATGATGTTGCGTTGATATACTTTTAGTGCGAGCTAGCTAGAGGCTTATTTGCCGACTGTTCACGTCTCGGAATATAGACTCGAGTTATCCAAATATTATTCGCTGCGTAATTCTCGGGACGTGACATTCTTAGTTAGTAAAAACTACTCCAGAGGTAAGGTGAACCAAACGCTTTTCACAAAATCTATTCAAAATCACATAATTGTAGTTCAAGTATATGTGGATGACATTTTTTTGGTTTCACCAACCCTTCACTGTGTGAAGAACTTTCAAAACACATGCACAGTGAGTTTGAAATGAGTCTAATGGGAGAGCTACAATTTTTCCTTGGCTTGCAGATAAAACAATTTGAAGATGGATTCTTTATTAATCAAGCCAAATATGACAAAGAGCTACTGAAGAGATTTCAGTTTGAACAAGCCAAGTCAGCACCTACTCTTATGAGCACAAGTATCAAACTAGATAGTGATGAGAAAGGTAAATTGGTTGATGTAAAATAGTATAGAGGTATGATTGCCTCTCTCCTATATCTTACTGCAAGTAGACTTGACATACAATTCAGTGTTTGTCTTTGTGCTAGATTTCAATCTAGTCCCAAAGAAAGTCATTTGCTTGCTATTAAGAGAATTTTTAGATATCTCTCTAGTACATGTGATTTGGGTTTATGGTACCTAGCTGATTGCCATATTGATTTGATTTCATATTATGATGCTGACTATGCTGGATGCAAACTTGATAGGAAGAGCACTATTGATTTTTGTCAATTCCTAGGAGGTTGCATTGTATCGTGGGCATCCAAGACGCAACATTCAGTTGCACTTTCCACTGTAGAAGCAAAATATGTTGCTACAGGGAGCTGTGCAGCTCAAGTGTTGTGGATCAAAAATCAGTTGGTTGATTACAACATTGACATTTGATGCACACCTGTTATGTGTGACAATACTAGTGCTATCAATCTTTCTAAAAACCCAATTCAACATTCAAGAACTAAACACATTGAAATCAGATATCATTTTTTGAGAGATGAGGTTACAAATAAAAACATTGAATTAGAATTCATACCTATAGAAAATCAAGTGACTGATATTTTTACAAAACCTTTGGCAGAGGACAGATTCACATTCTTAAGAAGAGAGCTTGGAATTTGCAACATGCACTAAACCTTTCTTGGAAACTGGAAATAATTTAGCCTCATATGCAATGATTATTTGTTATATCAAATGGTGAACTGTGGAAGGACAAGTCAAGCTTTTCTGGAAACTATCATTATGTGTGAGGAAAATCCTCCATCAAGTACTAATAATCTCCCTTATGTAAGGGTCATTATCTTTTTGAATGAAATGCATGTGTTTGTACTATGATTGTTTGTTCATATTCATACTTTTCATGTTAATTCTGCTTGAATGAATGCAAAAATGTGTGCAAGTTTGACTGTGTATCATTTGCATATCGCATATTCTACTCATGCACATTTTGAGGGGGAGCACATGTTTTGAGAAGAGTGATTGATTTTGAAAAGAAGGCAATAGTGCTTGTACATAAGTTGTTTGGGAACAATCTGTAAATTTGATCAGACTTGTTAAGCAATGTTAGTGAAAGTTTTGATTCAGAATCAGGTCGACACCAGTTCACTATTCTGAGACTGAGAGTGATCATTACTCACATTCTGTGTCGACACACAGCAACTTCTGTGTCGACGCATCCCTTCATTGCTTGACATCAATTTCTTCAAATTTCCTCTAGACATTCTCATTTAATTTTCTGTCATGCTGAAGAAGGAAAATCTTTATTTTTGATGAATCTTGACTAAGTCAATAATTCAGAGGGAGCTAAAGAATTCTCTGATTTTTCTTCCATCAAACCAAAACAATTTAGTGGTTTGATCTTCATATAGTTCAAAACATGACCATTAAAACTTTTGAAAATAACCAGGAATGCATATTTAATAGTCTTAACATATTCTTTAAGTCAACATTCTTTTATTCACTAAAATTCATAAGTAATTTGATTTCTTTTGTTAAATAATGTCAAAAATCAATATTGTTTTTACACATTTTTTTAAATTTGAGAAAGGCTAAGTTTGTGCCCAACTTTTGGTATCTATCAAATATCAATTCTCACTTGGCAGAGCAATGGCTTGCATACTGAGAAACTACACACCTTCATAAAAAGTGATGAGCTATGTATGTCATGAAGTGTCATGCTATCTCTGCTCTAAGGGGTTCAATCAAAATATTCAAAATTAATGTTAACTGAGTAACTGAGAATATTGGCGTCTGATAAATGTATATTTTCATGTAAAAAAGTTGTCATTAACCCCTTGAGGCAGAATGATTAGTAATCTTAAGGAACCAAGGTCTCAGGTGTGTAAAAAGTATGTGTACTTGAGTGAACAAGATGTACTATATCTGACTACTCATTCTTTTTACTTTAAGGAAAATACAACAATCAAAATGGTCAACAACTTGCCCAACTCAGATCTTTTAAAATGTTTATCTTCAATAATGATTGGACTTTATCCTAGAGAAATCATCTTACAATAGCTGAGTAAGGTTTGAAAGAATGATTTGTTCTGAACATAATATTTTAATTCTATTAAATTGTAATTCAGGTTCTTCATATTTGTTTGATGGTCAAACATTGTCTACTGCTCCTCAAACCATTAAATTTGTAAAAGGAATGATGAAAAGAATTTGATAGTGACATCTTTAACACATTAAAAATCCCTGAACAATTGATTCTCAGTCATGCTCATCATATTAAAGACTCTCCTTCCCTTTCTTTTACAAACCCTTGAATTTTTTTTTTCACAGGTCGACACACTCTATTCTTGTGTCGACACAGTCTTGTCTCAGGTCGACACACTCTACTCTTGTGTCAACACACCATTACCCAGTTGCTGGTTCTGGATTAGGTTAGATGAACCGATGGATCATCTTACCATCTTTCTTTGGGTGTCGATTCTATTTTAAGGACCACAACCCTAGGTCGACCCTACACCTTCAACTTTCCATCTTTTAAACTTCCCTCCTCTCATCCAACTCTGGAAGAACGAGATCCTGGAACTTCCACTTCATCCATCTTGCTTCTTATTCTTCCCAATCCAATCTTCATGGCACCCAAGAAAACTCCAAGGCGTGGAGCAAAGGCCGAAGCAGTAGTCAAAGGTGTGGTTATTCAAGATCAACCAGTGGAACGATGGTCCAAGTTCAGCAATGATCCTTCGAAGAGGAAAAGGGATTCCACTCCTTCTGGTACTTCTTCCAAATGTGGCAAATCTACACCTCAAGGCAAAGGAAAGTCTGTTGTGCCACCAAGATACCCTAAACGAAGGATTCTAAGGGATTCCAGTTCTTCTAAGCAAACCAGTTCCTCATCAGCCGAAGGTACACCCACTTCAAACCCTAACACAGAAACACCAGAACTTTCTTCATCCAATGCCACTCAGTCTCCAACAGAAACACCTTTGAGATCTATATAGTATGAAGTGCGTATGCTTTTGAAGCCAAGGTCATTTGACATTCATGATATAGATTTATCATCTGCCTTTCCAAACCTTCTTCCCTTATTTGAATTTCAAGGCTGGTTAAGATTCATCAGTGAGTACAGAAATTTTTATCCACGATTGGTTCAAGAATTCTACATAAATCTTGTGCATACAGAAGAGGGTTTTAAATCTGAAGTAAAAGGTGTGAAAATCCTTTTTACTCAAGAGTTGGCACATTGACTTTTCGATATCCCTATTTCTGGTGAAGATTTTTGTACTTACCAGTTTGATCTTCATGAAGTTTATTCTTTACTTACTGGGTTACCCTATGATAAGAAAGATGCAAAACAAACACATGTCACAAGCTTGAATGCCAATACTTTCCTCCACTACATCGGTTAGTGCATCACATATTCACCACTATTCTTACACCTCAGGGTGGTGGAAGGAACAGACTCACAGACATTCAAAGATTTTTACTATTTTGCATGTTGAAAAAGATTAAGGTGGATCTTATTGAGATCATGTTTCAAATTATGTCTGAAACAACAAAAAAAGAACTTTATAGATCTCTTCCTTATGTTTCACACTTGACTGCTCTCTTTGAGAAGTTTGGCATCTCTTTTTTAAATGAGAAAGTTCAGAGAATTTCTCAGTATAACATATACTATTTGAATAATGTG
This sequence comes from Colocasia esculenta, assembly GCA_014218235.1. NCBI lineage: Eukaryota > Viridiplantae > Streptophyta > Magnoliopsida > Alismatales > Araceae > Colocasia > Colocasia esculenta. Next base: position 35,892,713 of record CM024764.1, read on the forward strand.
AAAAGATACATGAGGTTCAAAATTCAAGCAGATCAGATCACTAGGGGTCCAATATTGGAACAAACATTAGACCACAATTTAGAATAGTCAGCTCCTAGTGCAGACCCTCCTCAAGAAACACAAGTGGAACAACCACCATTGGAGCTAGAATTACCCCCAGATGTGCCTGAACAGTCCATTCCACAAGAAAGTCCACATGACAGTGTGCCACATCAAAGTTTACTTATTCCATTCTCCTTCTTTCAACATCAGGGATCAGCTTCCACATCTACTGGTGGATCTTCAGTTCCTCCTGAACTCTATCACTTTCTTCAAGTTCAGTTTGACAATCTGAATTCTTCTATGAGAGAAATGTCAAGCAATTTTGAGTTCAGAATACAGCGATTGGAAAACATAGCAACAAGAAATTTTTTGAGGCAACAGGAACTTGTTGAACATGCCTCAAGAATATTTAATAGGTTGGTTGGCACACTTGGTGATGCTACAACTCAGTTATCATTTCTACAGTCTGGGCTTCAAGACTTCCTTTCCAGAGTTCTTGATAATACACAACAAGGCATTCATAATGGACAAGAAGCTGTGACTCAAATTTCCAAGTGTAGACTATCTTTTGCTCATTTTGTAAGTGATATGGAATAGATGAAAGAGCATACAACACACATTGATCAACAAATTGAGGAACTCAAAGCTGATTTCAATAATGTGTGGAGACTAAGAGATGACATTAGCACTGGAGATAGTCGTCATGCTACCACTTCTACAGCTGTTCCTCCTATGCCCCATGGCATTGATCACATGACAGTTCACATTTCTGAGAATCCGAAGAAAATGGAAGAGACTCTTCATACATGATTGACAGCAGCTCAACTTTTACTGAGAAATAATTTGGGAGGTTTGGAAAAAAAAATGAAAGACATTGATCACAAGCTCTTTCCCTCTCCCCCAGCTCCACCTCAGTAGTGCTATCTTTTTGTTGATGTCAAAGGGGGAGAGATATGTTTGTGTGTGAATATTTCAGTTTTCTGGTTTCAGAAGATTATGTCAAGTGAATTTGAGACTCATTAGTTTTTGAATTTTATGTTTTTTATATGAATGTCATACTCCTATAGTTTAATTCTCAATGAATGATGTGACCTTGTGATTTTCTCAATGAATGATGTGACTTTGTGATTGTGATTGCTTCTCAAATGTGACATGAAATGAAGTGATTGACTGACTTCAACACCTTGTTCATCTATACTGAAATGTTCAATGAATCATAGTTGTCATCATCAAAAAGGGGGACATTGTTGAATCTCTTATTTTGATGATGTTTAACTATGATCTATACAATTTTTAAATACCTTGCTTCAGTCATATCCAACATAATATTTTAAGTTTAACTCAGAGAAAAAAGTGTTATGAGGACAGTGGTGTCGACACAACCTTGTCAGAGTGTCGACACAAAGAGCAATTCCAGTGAAGAAATTCAAGAAGTAAAGCCAGTGGTGTCGACACAAGTACCTCATGTGTCGACACATCCCTTGCTCTCAGAAAGCAGACAGAAGAAAAGAAGTCAGTGGTGTCGACACACTTTTGTCAAGGTGTCGACACAGGAGGCTTCCCAGAGAGCCATATTTTTGGAATACAGTTAGGTGTGTCGACACAAGTCAGGTATGTGTCGACACAGGTTAACTTCCAGTGTTGACAGAGCAACAAGCCAGGATCATGTGTCGACACATAACTTGATTGTGTCGACACACTTCGAATGATGAACTAGAATATGAATTCTTGGACACATGTCAGATTTTGATCTGGGAACTTTTGAGCGAGAATTTTGTGCCCCCAAACTCTAAGGTGCGACGTGGATACATGGGACTATAAATGCCCATGATCCTCACACTTTTGGGGCAACACACATCAGTTCTTCATCTCCCAGAAGCAAAAAGCGGTGGCTAGAGAGAGGTTTCATCTGAAGGTTGTTGCTACTCTAGATCTGAAGAATTGGAGATCCAGTTGATGTGAGTGATTAAGGATAAAATTGAATTCTCAAATTCAGGAGTCTAAATCATCAGGCTAAAGCTGGAAATCAGAAGTTTCAGTTGGAAGCACAAAGGGGGAAATTCGAACCAGTTTCATCTATTTTACAATTTCTTGTCATTCAACTAGTTCTACATCTCAACTTCAAATCATTATGTGTGTTGTGTGAAATCTGAACTATCCTTCTGCTCAATTTCATGTGTGTGTTCTAATTTGAGATTTCAATCATCTCAAATTGTGTGTGTGTTGTGTGTTCTGTTCGAACTGGCTATATAAGTTGATTTGTATGTGTGTGTGGATGGTGGATGTAGGATACACAATTGTGTAATCCGAACCACCCTAAATCTCTGTGTCACTATGGATTGATCTATCTTAACACTAGATGATTGATAGGCACATTTGCTACTTAGTGTGATATCATCTAGTACTCTGTAGATCCACACCTCACTTGCTCTATCTATTCAGATTTGAATCTGTGCATAACTCAGAACTTTGTAATCCTTATATATTCTTAATCTGATAAGTGTTTCATTTTAATTTGGTAGAAATCTATTCAACATCCCCTTCTAGATTTCTTCATAGCTATCTTCTGCTACTTTGCACTCTTCACACAAGAAGAGGAACAGTGTATATAATCCTACAACTGGACACAAGTCTTTCTTAGAAAAGAAAGAACAAACTAAGAGCTATACAAGATGAATACTAAGGAATTCAAACTCTCAGCTCACAGACTCTCCCCCAAATTTACAATGATGCATAGAGAGGGAAGAGAGGAAAACTTGAATGCTTAGAGCTTCAAAGACTTCAGCTCTGAAAGCTTCTCTTGAATAGGCTCGAGCTCTTCTCTCTTTACTTGAGTGTGTGTAACATCTTGGGCTTTCCGGCTTTCAGTTGTGTGTGGGATGACTGGCCTTGTCGCGACGGAGGTGCCCGTCGCGACAGTCATCCCTGTTGCGACCGCCTTCGGCATCGCGTTCTTGTCGCGCCCGGTCAACGGATCGTGACTGCTTTCTACTTTTTAGTCGTCTGATGCCTGTCAGAGTGGCAGGCGTGGCAGACTGACCTGTCGGGTTGTCGCAGTGCCCTGGGTTGGTAACGTGACGCCCATCTTGGGGACCGAAGGCTAAAAGCCTTGTCCGGCACCCCTTCCCCTCTTTTTGCATTTCTCCTTCCTTCTCCTCCCCGGGGAGGAGAAGTTCCCCCTCTCCTCCTCTGGCAGTTCGGGCTTGGCGGAGCGGCGGTGGCTCGTGCAGAGTGGTGGCGCGTCGTGTGGAGCGAGGAGGAGGCGGCCGTGGCGTCGTGAAGGCCCTTCGTGGGTTTGGTTCTTCATTCTCCCGTAGGGATTCTTGTGCCCTTTCTTGTTGGTGTGGATTGGGAGTCCTCTTTGTGGAATGCATGCTTTTAAAGCTTTCCCCATGCTCCCCTCCCCATTGTGGTGTGATTAGTGTAGTTGTGGCGACCCCGGGATGTAGCATCCCGGCAGTCCGCCTTCCAGCTGATGTCACGATCGCCGAGCGCATCGTGACATCAGAGAAGGTGTCACCCCGGTTTGATGCGACCTTATCATGGCGCGGGTGGCCGTCGCGATAAGGGTCATGTCGCGACCCAATTTCCCGTCACGACAGGGTTCTGTCGCGGCATGGTCGGCTGTCACGACAAGGGTGTCATGACCCGGTTTCCTGTCGTGACAGCTTTGTTGTCATGACCTGCTTCCCCGTCGCAACAGGGTGCTTGTCACAGTGGCCCTGACCGTCGCGATGTGATCGCGATGGGCTAGGAGGGTGCGATAAGACCTATGTTGTCGTGCGTGTTTTCTGTGGCCACAGTTGGCGTGTCGGCGTGTGCCCCAGGGTAGGGTGTGCCCTTAGGACCTTCTGGTGGGAACGCGGCAAGTTGCCTCCCTGCGTTCACTGACCGAAGGTGACACCTTCGTGGCCGTGTCCTAGCAGCTGTGCTAGGAGGCTCGCATCCATCTAATAATCGATTGTCTGTCTATCAATCGATTATTAGAAGAGCAGTGGTTTCTATTTTGTCTGTGGTGTTCTGGTTTCTCGGGTTGTGCCGTGTGTGCCGGCGTTGGCCGACGGCCCTTCTGGAGGTTGTTCCCTGAAGGGGTGCCGTGCGTGCCTGTGCCAGCTAGGCTTGTCTTAGTTACAAGCCAGCTGTGCTATTTTTGTGGTGGTTGCCATGCCAGTTCTCTTTCGCCCAGTGCTCGGCACTTGAGGGCTTGTCCGCGAGACAGGTTGTTACCGTTTCCTAGGACCCCTAGCCCCACGTGTCTGTTGAGGGAGTTCTCCAGACGACGGGCGTGCTCAAGTCTCGGACTTGGAGCAGAAGGGGAAAATGGTAGGGACAGTGGCGTAGAGTCGCTTGTGGAGCTCCCTTAGCTGGGTCTGGGATGCTGAGGTTGTTGTGGTGCTTGTTTGGTGCAGACCAGCTAGTCCTTCTCAATGCCTCTCTCTACGTTGGCTCTGGAGCCACGTAGGGAGGTCAGGCGTGGGGCCGCAGCTCGGCCGGGCTGCAGTGGTTGTATTGTTCTTTGCTGTGACTCGCTAGCCTCACTCTACCGGGGCGGTTGTAGGCAGGAGTCAGCGGCTGGTGAGCTGAAGGAGTGGACTATGTGCCCTCCTCTTAGCTGCGTGTGGAGGTGGCTTGATTGTTCTTTCTGTGACGTTGCTTCACACGCTGGTTCGAAGATTGGGTTTCTCGTCGCCCTAGTTTACACGGTGGTTGTAGTCTAGCTGTGTCTCGCTTCCTTGGGCTTTGTCGGTTGGCCATGTGGGCCATGTTTAGTGGTTTCCGTTTGCGGGTTCTTTCGGGGTGTCTTGTGTAGACACCCAACTACTGTTTCGGTTGCTTGTTCCTTGGTGCCATTCGTGGTGGCACCGGTAGGTGTAGTTCCCTGACCTTGTGGAGTGTCCGAAGTGCAGGTTGGTTCTGCTTGTGGACTCTTGACCTTGTGGAGGTCTGAGGTGGCCGTGCCTGTGGTGAGACGTTGCTTCTCACATGGTTGTTCGGTGTCTCTCGTGGTGACACCTGGTTGTTCCTTCCCGACCTCGTGGAGGTCTGGGATGTTGGGTGCTTGTGTCGTGAGACTCTGGTCTCACGTGGTCGCTTCGGTGTTCCGTGAGCTTCTTTGTCTCGGCGAGTGTGTGCCGAGGGTTTGTTTCCGCATTGCGTTGCTCTGGCTCGACCCTGGTTGTGGGTCGTGGCATTACTCTAGTTGCTTCCGCATGTGTTTGACTACGCTAGTTTTGTCGGAGTCGTCTTTGGTCTGACCTGGGTTGTGGTCGAGGTGTTTCTCTGTTTCCGCTGCTTTGTAGTACTCTGTGGTAGGCGTTTCTCACTTTACTGCTTTGTAGAGTAGTTCTGCTTCCTCTTGTTGGAGTTCCTGCTGGTTTGGCTGGTAAGGGACTCGTAATCTCTACTGAGCCTTGTTCATGAGGCTCACCCCCCTACTCTCTTCAGGTAGGGACTCGCTCTCGTAGGAGTTCATTGCGGACGGTCGTGGTGGCAGTTTGTTGCGCCGTGCGTTGCTAGCAGTGTGAGTTGTGAGCATGAGTGCTCTTGTAGCGTGAGTTGAGAGTGACCTTTTTGCAAGTCCTCGGGGTATGCCCCTTAAGGACTACGCCTTCTTTCTGTACCTGTACTTTTATCTGGGACATGTTGTACTTAATTTCTTTATTAGTGTATAGTCTTTTTTGTTATAGTTATTTGAATTCATTGCTTATCTCACTGGACTAAATTCTAACCCTTCCGAATCTTCGGATTTGTGGGTGGCGGCGCGACCTTCGGGGTCCCTGGCGGGGGTCCGGGAGGTCAGGTCGTTACAGTGTGTGTGGAGTTGGATGCTCACTGGATGTACACTCCTCGAATGATTTTCAGGTTCGCTCGCTTCTTTTTTCTACTTCAAACACTTCATCCTTAATATGGAGCAGTGAAGAGATCCGTTGACAAATGGCCGTTGGAGTTCTTAACTCTCTTATTCTTCTGCTCTTATTCGCCTTCTTCTTCTATATTTGTCTCTAATGGATGCTTGCTTGAGTCTTAATGGATTTCTCATTTTAAAACTAGACTCCTGCAGAAATTTAATGCATGGAAGATAATGTTAGACTTCAGAAGTATTGCGTCAAATAGCCCATACCTTCTTATGTGCAGAGGTCCATGATTTCTGCTGACATCTAGATATGTTAGGTGAGGTCTTTGCTTTTTGTCAGGCGTGAAAGAAGGAGTCCTTTTAATCCTTATTTTTTGCTGACAACATCTCACCTGCCTTGAAGAATAGATAGTAGAAAGATCTTCAGTCAAACAGACAAAAAATAAGTTAAACATATGAAGTACATTTGAACTTTCATTTGGGCGCCACAGACATTTTGAAACATTTGAAATGTGGAGGAAATCAATGTGATATATGGAAGCAGTCGATATGTGAGAACTTTGACTATTCAAGAGTCAGAGTCAACATGATATTTATACTAGTTGTAGACTTAGAAAACATTTTGAGCAGAAAGAAGAACATATGCGCCACCCAAACATAGTGTTTATAAAATATATTATTCTGTGATATCATTGTAGTGCATTTGAAGATTATTTAAGCAGATGGTTATGCATTCATTAATCAAGCAATTGTATTAATCAAAACAATGTAGTTGGTCAAAGTTCAAAGCTTCGGATATGACGAAATGTAACTTCGGATGTACAAAAATAAAAGTTGTCGATCGAAATTGAAACTTCGGATATGATGAAGTTAACTTTGGATATGATGAAATGTAACTTCGGATGTACAGAAATCAACATTGTCGGTCGAAGCTGAAACACGCAGTCGGTCAAAGTGAACTTCGCATAGAACTTCGAATATGACGAAGTTAGCTTCGTATATGATGAAGTTGGACTTCGACTGATCATGACCAAAAACATGCATGACAAAATGTAGCTACATATATAATGAAGTGGACTTCGGATATGATGAACTATAACTTTAGATATGACGAAGCTAGTTTCGACTGAACATGATCAAAACATGCATGACGAAGTTGAATATCAAATGTCTAAGTTACATATCAGTGTAAATCTGAAGTGATAATGCAAGAATATATTGTATTCATGGGAGAAACATGATACAAAATATATTAATGATATTTTAGGTTAAACATGGGTTTTGTTATCACCAAAATAAAAAGATAAAATATAGGAGTGGTTCAACAGGCATGGATGTGCAATTGACACCATTGTGGTGAGCCTTTAATGTGGTGGTTTAGAAGGCCAATGACTCAACCTATAAAGATGGAGAGCTATTCGGGGATGACTAGCCTATAGGCCACTATTGTAAGGCCCTAGGTTTTCAAAATTAGCTTGTTTAATGTATTGTTATGCTGTTTTGGACTGTTCTGGCTCGGACCCCTTAATGGCAGTAAATTGTACCGTCAAGCTGTGTTAACAATGGCAGAGGATGCCGTTAACACCAAACCAGAGACAATTTTCATTGACATTTACTTTTTAGATTTTAAATGATTTCCATATTTGTTTTGGTTGACGGCATAATCGAATGCCTTCTTAGAGGCAGTCTATGTTACCATTAAGTTTCTTGCGTTTCCAGTTTTCTAAATTGATTTTGACCCTGATTTCTTCACGTGGAGATTTGAAAAGTCTGAATGAGTTTTGGGCTCTAATTCCTCTCTTGATCATGACCTAAAGCCCTATATATACATGAGTTGTTTTTGTGAGAAGAGGACCTTTGCTTGGCTAGGGTTTGGGTGAGAGCTTTTGTGGAGGAGAATAAGAGAGCTTCTTGGGGATTGATCTGATGAGTTGGAGGCTACTTTAGTGTTCTACTGCAAGAGGGAGTTGCTATGGGGTGTGAAGAGGTTGTTGGTTCATGGAGATAGCACCAAGGAAGGCCATGGAGATCGAATTGGGTATGGAGACTCACCTCTTTGGCTTGGCCGAGGAGGGCATCACAACAAAATTCAATCTTTGGGGAGGTTTTATAAGGGAAGTAACTTGGGATTTTCATTCATGTGCCTATCACGAAGGGTTTTACAATTTTCACCGATTTTTTTGTATCATGTCATGGACCTCCATCTTTGGGTTTCTTTTGGTGTCGGTTTGCAAGTTTAGCAAACAAGAACTTGACGACATGTTTCACTGCCATCTAACTCATCTGTTGACGGTGTTGTATTCTGTAGATTTTGATGATCACAAAAACATTAATTCTAATTCATATTGATATTTTCACAAAGCACATAGTGATGTTCTTGTTAATCATCCAAGGGTCTAATTTGTGTGTTAAGTGTGTTGAAAAATAGACTAAAGTCGCATTGGTAAGTACACATTTACAAAGGCCAAGGTTTGGACTGGACAGAGTTGAAGACTGACTACAAACTGGCAGTCAGCCGACTAAAACCTAATTATCGGTCGACCAAACTGAACAAAGAATCAATTGGTGAATAAAGACATCGATTGATGAAGAAGAAGCCAATCAATTGTTGTACAAAGCTTCTGATTGGTCAACGCTCTGATTGCAGACAAAGATTCCTATTGGAGAAGAAGAAGTTTCTGATTGGTGAACAAGTAGAAAATCTGATGACTAATTCAAGGTTTTCGGTCAACCAATTTTCCCAATAACTTGGGTTCTAGAATAGTCCAAAAATTGGATGACCGATATGAAGAAAACGGTTGACCGATTCCGGCGATTCTGATGCAAACTTTCCTAAAAAGAGTCCTACGAAAGTTGGACTCCTTCAAAATTTTGAGAGACCTCTTAGGATTATAAATACAACATATTCTCATGATTTGGAAGAACTCTACTGTAACGACCCGATCTCCCGGACTCCCGCCAGGGACCCCAAAGTTCGCGTCGCCATCCACGGATCTGAAGACCCAGAAGGGTTAGAAGAAATAGTCTAGTGAGATATGTACTGAATTTAAATAACTATAACAAGATATACAATATACAAAAGTCTGTACAACATGTCCCAAATAAAAGCACATGTACAAGAAGAAATGTGCAGTTCTTAAGGGGCATACCCCGAGAACTTGCAAAGCACAACTCTCAACTCACTCAGGTACAAGAGCTCACAACACTCGCTCTCACTGCTGCTGACAGCACACGGTGCCACAGCCACCTCCGAAAACCCGTCCGACACCAAGCTCCCGCGACGACGAGCCCCTAGCTGAAGAGAATAGGGGGAGTGAACCTCGCGAACAAGGACCAGTAGGGATTACCAGTCCCTCACCGGCTAGAGCAATAGGAAACTACACTAGAAAGCTATAAAGCGAGGAACACCTACAACATGGTACTACAAAGCAGTGGAACAGAACAATGCAACACCACGACCACCAACCAAGGTCATGACACACACACGACTCCCCTAGAAACCAACGGAGTTGGGCACAAAGCAGAAGCAACCCTCGGCACACCCTCCGAGACCATGCAACAACCAGGTGAGAACAACATCTCACCACAAGCACGGCCACCTCAGACCTCCACAAGGTCGAGGGCCCACAAGCAGAACCACCCCGGACCCCGGACAAACCGCGAGGTCGGGAAAACACACACGCCGGTGCCACCACAAACTGGCACCCAAGAATGGAACTACAGAACTGAGAAGACACTGTGTAAAGCCCCGAAAATTTAGTAATTGGAAAATTAGAAATAAATTGAAAACGATAAATTCAATATTAGTGAAATAGCAAAAACATACGTGCCATTATCGTACATATAAAAACCCATTAGAAAATTCCATAAAAACCGTAGTTCAACTCTAAATAATACTCCCTAATGACCCACAGAGAAATTTGTGCAAAGGAAAATCTAATTGCCCAAGGTTAAGGTGTTTGCGATCGATTATCGTAATTAACGAATAAGTCGGGAATCATTATCACATGTACTTAACGGAGTCCAAAATTATAATGAAATTTATGGGTGGACTCCAAACAATATGTGGTGATACACCATAAAAGAAATTGGACCAATGGACAACTTATGACCCATGAAAAATTTCAAGTATGAAAATAGTAAATAAATAAAAATATTCAAATAAAAATAAAGATAAAATCATAGTTAGACTCCCAAGAGTGGAATCAACCATTTGAAGTATATTGGGCCAAGACAACTCTATTTGGGCTAAAGAACTAAAACCCAATAGCAATAAACCTCAAAATTTGTGACCATAAATATACAGAAATTAGGAAAGGGCAAATTAGGGATAAAACTAGGGTGATTAGCCATGGATGGCAAGCCAAATTCGTGCCTAGCCATGCTAGGAACTTTAATATTGGCATTCCTACTTCCATTGGGAGGAGAATCCCCAATGTATGGAAGCTACCCAAGCAAAAACCCCAACCCCTAATTCCTAAGCACATTAGGACTTGAATAAACTCTAGATCTAATAAATAATCGTCAAGAGACTCTTGGGGAAGGTTTACCATTGTGTTGGGGTCGTGAGAGAACGAGCTAGGGCACAAGTGTATGATATCTTGTGTTATACTTGGTGTAGCACCCCGAAAAAATTATGTGATTTAAAAATGGTAAATAAATATAAATAAATAATTTCTGTATTATCGGAACGGTAGAACATACGTATCACTATCGTACGTTCAAGAACACAACGGAAAATTTCATAAAAATTATAAATCAACTCCAAACATTATTCTTAAGTGTTCCATGAAGAAATTCGTGCAACGAAAAATCCGATTGACCAAGTGTACGTCACAATCTTACTAATTATCTAAATTAGGAAACTAAGTCAGAAAACCGTTAACACGGAAATATAACATGATCACAAATTAAATAAACATGTTGGAGAGACTTCTAAAATCATGTATTGATGACCCATTATCGGAATTGGGCCAATGGATCACTTTTGGCCCAAGAATATAATGGAGCAAGAAAAATACCCAGAAATTCGTAACCATAATTGAGCTGAAATTAGAAAGAGGCAATTAGGGTAAAACTTGAGGCAATTACTCACACATAGTAACCCAGTTTCGTGCCTAGCCTTACTAGAGGGTTTCCTAAAGCCTCACACACTCTAATGGGTTGAGAAATCATCAAAATATGGAAGGTGAGAGACCAAAACCGCAACCCTTCCTTCCTACACCCAATGGGACTTCTAAAAACCCTAGATGCATATATACTTGTCATAAAACCCTAGGGGATGAATTTACACATTGTTGGGGTCGTGGAAAACTATTCTTGAGCACCAGAGGTGGAGGAAAATACCCCAACTCGGAGCCTTCTTCCCTGCTACGTCTGCATCGATCTGTGCAGAGTGCTCTTCTTGGAGTCGACCTAAGGTAAGACAAACCTTAACCAAACCGTGCAAGACTTATACTCCTGGAATGAGGGTTGAGTCTAGCTCATAATGGCACTAGTTTGCCTATTTTTCATTTAGTAGATCGAGTGTATTAAGCATTCTCCTCCAAGCGGTCTGAAAGAGGGCTTTCTGGAAAAACGTGACTTCTTCAACCCAAAAGGTAGGTGATCTCTGGCCAAATCAAAATAAATCATATATCAATATGTAGAGAATCGAGTCTACTTTCATGTGCAAGTGATTTCATTGATTTTCATTGAGTACATCTTCAGTATTAAGCATTTTCCCTAAGCCACACATGTCTAGGGATTTTTGTGTTCTTCATGCGTTTCACGCAAACCGATGTCGATTTGGGTAAAACCCAAAACATGAATCTTCTTCTACTAGGTGTCCTCGTCGTTTTTTGTGTTAAGTATTTTGTCTAAATGTCGTTATATTTCAGGTTATAGGTCAATTATGAAGGGTGTAACATTGTTTCTGCATTTTTCGGGTATGATCAAGAACCGCGACGTATCCAGATGTCGCTGTAATCACGGGGTTGCACACCACTCAAGAAACACAACATGTTTTTAAAATAACTTAAAAATCATGGAGTAAGAAATGTGCTCGCCACCTAACAAGTTTCCATGAATAGAAGTGAAACCAGGCTAACGTGCTAGGAAAGAGGAGTGAGAACAAGGCACTTACTGATGTCGTGATGGGTCTCCTCGTCGCGATGAGGCTGATGTCGCGATGCACTACCTGGGGACGTCTCAACTGTTGCATCGCCTGTGCCTGTCGCATTCTCTGCAATGCGGGAGGATGGTTGGTGGACCTTCTTCCTGCCCTCTGGCTGGCCAGAGGACAAGAGCCCCTCGTCAAACCTTGCTTAAGTACCTGCCAACACGAAGAAAACAACAAAATAAACCATGTTAGACCATATTTAAGTGTAGCATCTATTCAAAAATGAAATGAAAGGAGGGAGCATGGAGGGAACGAACCTAGGGGTGGCTTTTAAACCCCTTGGGTGGTATAAAAATGTGGGAAGGAAAGGAAAGTGTGTTCCTATCTAAAAGAAATAAAAGCATGCATGAAGAAGATAAGAAGGGGTGAAAGGGAAGAAGGAGCCCCAATAGGGTGACTCCCTGGCCGTAGCAGATGCCCTTTGTTCGTGTTGAAGCCTTGGAAGATGTGGGAAGTCACCTCCTCAACCCCCAAGCTCCATTGGTGAAGATATCATCATGGCTTGGTGATGAGGATAAGTCAAAATGGGAGGGAATGAGTGGGCCACGAGCTAAGTGTTGGGTCTGGGAAAAATTGTGCATCACTTTGTGGTAGAAAATGGGGCTCTCCTCCCTCTGAAGAAGAAGGGTCCCTTATATAGAAAGGAGAGAGAATAATCCTATTATTAAGTGATAATCACCCAAAAGAATGAGATAAATCCAATTAAAATCGTGGGGAAGAGTCCTAGGAAGGCTCCAAGGTCCCATGAATCCTCAAACCACGCATGGGGGTTGTGGGGGTTGCTTAGAGATAGGGATAAGGCCATGAGAGGATAAATAGGAGGTAGTTGTGAAGGCCAGTGCATGCAGATCATGTCGCGACGGGTCGTAGGGGCGCGACAAGGATTATTACGACGGCAAGGAAGGACGTGACTTTAAGGGCACATGCATGGATATGCATGGGCTGTCGCGACGGCCATGGGGGGCGTGACAAGGATAACGCGACGCCACAACCCGTCGCATTCAAGAAAATCGATTATTCTCATATTATTGATCAATTATTTGGAAGAATAATCAATAAGGACTCATAAGAAGTTAATTAGATGGGATATTGTGAAAATTGGGCTTTTAATGGGCTCACAACATGGCTAATGATGGGCTCAAGGTGAATGACCAACTTGGGGCTCATTAAGAGAACAAGAAATAAGGTTCGGGCCAAAATCGGGTGTCTATAGATTGCCCCTCCTTGGCTTCCACTTTGCAAGGGAGCGTAGCCGAAGTGTAGCAGAGGTGTCATAAAATGACGATGAAGCGGAAATGACGTGGAATGAAAATATGGGAGCCAAGGTAAAGAGACACCCGATCTAACCGACAAGCAATTAGAATCATCTTGAAAGCCCCGAGTTAGCTGCTCGAGCAGAATACAAGGAAAACACAAGTCTGGACGAGAAGGAGAAAGAAAAGGACGATCAACCCCTTGATTGAGAGGTACCCTAGCCGATTGGCCTACAAGTTTTATTTTGGAGGGACATGTGCGTGCCAGGCAGGTAACTCTGACTTTGTCTTGGGAGCGGTTCGCAACCAAAACAGATCAAAAGGAATATGGATGAAAATTGTATAGAGAATCTAGACAGGGAAATTCATGACAAATTGGCAAGAACAACTCACTCGAAGACAGACCTTCCGATTCGGAGTGGAATGAGATTTCTTGTTCTGAACATGACGAATGGTTGGGCACTCAACAATAGCTCACCATTAGCCAGGAATGAGTCATGATACCTCAAAGTCCTACATGATGCATGCTAGGCTAAAGAAAAAGAAATCATTAAATCCAATGCAAAAGAAAAGAGAAAATAGAAAATATATTAAGGATAATTTTGCTAAATTGAACAAGAATGGGTCGAGAGTCTTCCAACTCCATTGTGTAAGGCAGAGTCTATCATCCCCAAACTTACCCAACCTAACAGCCTATCCGGCGATTAGCAACGTGCACCTAGATCATCATCGTTTTTGTTGAAGGGGAACTCAGATCCCATAGCACATTGAGAACCAGCTTGTCCTTGGAACGATATAATAAGTAGGTTACCATATAGTAATGCAAGGGAGTAAGGATAGGAATACTTACCTGACTTACCTGTGAAGCTCCATTTTTGTGATTTTTTGATTTTTTTTATTTATTTTTTGTGATTTTTTGATAAATAATCAAAGCAAATACTGACACATAATGAAGACAATATGTACATACCCAATAATAGCACAAACAAAATATGCACAGACACAAGAAAGAACAGAACACCTAAACGCGACACCTCCGAGGGTCGCGACACTGTCGCGGCGCCAAAGGTGGTCGCGACCTTAACGTGTCAGATCGGGGTGTCGAGACATCATTCTGCATGATAAGCACCAAAACCGAGCCTTATCCTTATCCTAGAGCTAATCCTAACACTAATTGGACTCCTAAACCAGACCTAAGGCTACTCTAACTCCTATGGATGATTTGGGATGAGATTGGCACCCCCTAGGGCTCTATAAATAGGTGTGTAGGGGTCTAAATTCAGAGCTCATCTTCTCCCTCTTCTTCTCTCTTGGTTTTCTCTCTCTCTCCAAGCCATGAAGAGGTCTCTCTCCTCCTTCCAAGCTAACTCCACCCCTTATGGCGGCCCCAAGGCGGCGAGGGCGGCCCATGCAGAGCTTCTCTGCCTCTCTTCCGTGCTTGGCCACATTAGCGCAAGACCTGATCTTCAAGTGAGTGCTTTCTCTCTCTACTCTTTGATTTTCTCTCTCCTCTTCTTCTTCTTCTTCTTTTTCTTCTTCTTTTCTTCTCATGCCAACCCTCTCTTCTATCTCTTCTAGATCCTCTTGGGAAATAGATGCTTTTCCAAAATCCCATGGCTAGAACCCATGATCAAAGCACTGCCCATAGCATCTATCAACCTACTGCTTGAATGGAAGCTCACCACAATCTTAGTTCTGGCGAAGAATTACCAAAAGATGGTGCACATGTGGGATAGCCTCACCGTGCTTGTGGAGCTGTGGAATCCACAAACCCACACATTCATTTTCCCCTCGTTTGAAGCCACTATCTTGTTAGAGGAGTTGGAGCTCATGTTGGGTCTCTGGGCAGACAAGAGAAGGGAGGAGTATCTTATCGCCCATACCGTGGCTCCCATCGACTCGTGGGCCAATCCTTGGAGAGATCACCACCAAGTCCGAGGACCTGAGCACCATGACTAGCTCGGGCTATGTCCATCTTATCCCCCTCTCTCAGTGGATCGCCTCTAAATGCAAGAGGAAGATCGGAAACTACCTCGCCATTGCCAAGGCAGCCACTATCTGCATATGAGGCGTCATCCTCTTCCCCGCACAGGACCATCTCCTCTCCGTATCCAACCTGAGCATCATCGCCTGTGCATGGGAAGGTAAGCATTTCTCCGGCTGTCCTTAGGTATCTTTATGCGGGACTCTCCTCTGCAGCTACTGGCGGTCCTCTCTTTGGCTCCGTGGTTGCCCTTGAATGCTGGATGGGCATGCATATCAACTTTAAGGCGACGGATGATCTTTCCGTCAAGTGCATGAGCATGCTCCACCACCTGCTTGCCTTCGTCGGTGCTCCACTTCACATGACTACCCAGGCATGGTGCGTGACGGCGATGATCAAGGCGTTGAAAGAGTGGAGGATCTATTTGAAGACACTGATAGTGGAGCATTTCGAGATGCACCCAACCTTTCTCCACAACAAGGTCCTTCGTCTCCCTTAGCGCCCTGGTCTGGACTTGAGATTGATTGGCAATGAAGCACTAGTCATCTACAACCCCGACCAGTGCTATCTACAGTGTGGTGCAGCACGCATAGTTGTGCCGACTCTTTCTCACTACCCACCAATCCAAGCACGGAAGATGAACGATGAACAGGATGAACGGGACGTGAGGAGTGCCATCGTCCATTGGGAGGGGTGTGCCACAAGCCTCATCTTAGTGCAAGTGACGAAGGATGATGATGTGAACCATGAGTGTCAACAGGCTTTGAAGCGAGTCCGACCATTAATACCTGCAGGGTCTGAGGCTGTACCGGGTGCTTGAGAGTAGGTAGAAAATGTAAAAGGTGGTAGTTAAGGCTTGAAAAGATTGTTTGGTTGATGGTAGGCATGATTAGGAGTTGTAATTGATCAATTGAATCAATAAAATCAGGATTTTATTCATTGTGTGCATTGTTCAGTTGAAGTTGCGACCGAAACAGATGTCGCCTTAAGCTCGCGACGGGTCGATAGGCCGCGACCATGTCGCGAACTATCTGGCCGTCGCGATCTTAACGCAATGCCTATAGTGGTCGCGACAAGAACTGAGTGATTCAAAAGCACAGAAACCCCTCTTCTCCCTCTTGCGCGCTGAAACCTTCTTGAGCACTCACGAGCTCCGGCGATTCTGCTCCGACCCCCTCTCTCTTTGCATTCTCCCCCTCACTCTCTTGCTCTCTCCCTCAATCTTTCTCACTCTCTCCTCTTCGGTGGCAATGGAAGGAAGTGGCGGTGACAACGGTGGTGGCTCTCCCAACGATGGAAGGAGGAAGCGGCCAGTGACGAGGGGCACCCGGCGGCGCGGGGCGGCACCTCCAATGGCAGAGGAGGTTCCCGAGGTGAAGATGGAGGAAGAGGAAGCACCGGCCATGGACATCGAGGCGACGGCGATGGCGCGAGAAGCAGCGATGAAGAAGGTGAGTCCCCGCTCCTCAATCCTTGTATTTGATGGTGTGAATGGATGAGAGAGCCCCCATAGAGGGCCAATGTAGGGCGCGCCCAGGAAAATGACCACCGGACAAAGGAAGCTCCGGTCGGCCCACATCTGAGAATGTGACGGCGTGCCCCGTTGCGCCATCAGGAGTCGTGACGGGGTCAGAGGCCGCAACAACGTCGCGGTCCCTATGTGTAACGCGACCAAGCCGCGATGCATCAGAGCGTCGCGGCAAGGTCGCGACCCACTAGGTCGGCGCGACCTCAGCCGAGGACCCTAAGAATGCATGTTTAGGCTGACTGATTGCTCTTCTATGTTTGCAAGGAGAGATGAGGGCCCGAGTTTCATGGTTGTTGGTATTAGCTGTGTATCTGGCCCTCCCAAGGTTCCAGAGGGAGCGTTTGGAGGATATGGGGTTTGGGGAGGTCCTGAGAATGGAACGGATGAGGGCGAATGCTGTAACGTCGCGCATTTTCCGGATCCCCGTAGATCCAGGTTTAGTGGGTTTGGTGGCCAATGTGAGGCCCATTAGTGTTGTGTGTTTCTTATTAGATCCTTACCAGGTTTGGTTATGGGTCTGTGTTGGTGTTCAGTACGCTGGACATCAACAGTGTGTTGGCATCCAGGTGGATGACGTTGTCTGTGTGTTGGCGGCAATGGTGTGCCGTTAACATGGTTTCAGCGTCCATCGATGTGGACGTCAAGTTTGATGAACTTGGCGTCGAGCTATGTGGACGCCTAGTTGGGGTGGTTTGGTTAGCGACATATGTGTTGACGTTAACCTGACGTACCTGTGTTTTTATGGCAGACCCGAGCCATGTTCTTTCCCCTCTCTCTCCCTTCCTCTTCCCCCACCTTCACCCTTAAGCTTCTTCGCGAGTTCTGACGGTCGGCGGGAGCTCGTGGGAAGGCCGTGGTGCGCGTGGTAGTGGCAGATCGGGCGGGGAATGGCGGATTAGAGCGCGGTGTTCGTGGGGCATTTCTCGGGTTTCAGCGTGATTCAAGGTTCTTCAGGAGTTTAATTGCGTTTCTGAGGTAGGGGTCGATCCCTGTTAGCTTGTTAGAAACATTAAAACACGACTTAATCACTTGAACCAGCATTTTTATTGTATTTTCGGATTAAGTTGCACCATGTGAGGTTAATGGGTGGTTTGAGTAATTTAGCGAATGAAGCATGTTGTAATGGGTTGTTTCGGGTTCTGGTATGTTAAAGGAACTGCTTTTATATGTTTTTCTGTAGTTTAAACGGTTGGAAAAACTGTAGAGCTGAATTAGGGTTTCTGCAGGGTTTTAGGCCGGAGAACTTGGCGTCAAGATCTCTTGTCTCCAAGCTCACCAGCCGAGATATAAACGGCTAAATCGCTTGCCGTCTACTTCTTATAAGCGGCAGTCGATGTTGCCGCCAATTTTGCATGTAACCATGCAGTATGGTTTACGTAGCTTTTCTGGTTATGAGTATTGCGTGTTTGTGTGTGTGCATGGCGATGACCGGTGTGAGCCAGTGCATTTGTTATGCTCTTGGAGCATATTGCTCATGTAATGGGCATGTTTTACGTGAATGATGTGTGATGTGCATAATTGCTTTACGCAGTATGTGTGGTGCGTTGGCACCTGTGGCACTCTTGGAGTGCGTTGTCCATGTGTTGGGCATGTGGTTTACGTGGAGGACGTGTGGTACACCATCCAGGGTGTAATATACACGTATTGTCTACGTGGTTTGAGTGTGTGTTTACTACACACTTTGTTGTAATGTAATTCTTATGACTTATCGTAGTAACTGGGCAGTGAGGTTCCTGTGTGAGCCTAGCCATGACTTTGTGGTGTTTGGGCAGTGAAGGTCCATACCAACCTAGCCCTGGTCCGTTGTTGTCTTTTGAATAATATTATATTGATTTATGAAGTAAGTGGTGTGTGTTGCCACGGTGGTCATGAGATGACCAATGATAGGCAAGTTTGTGGTTCAGGTATGTGTTGGTGTGGGATAGCTTTGGGGTCACACGGTGACCGATGTTAAGCTAATCCTAACACTTGTATATTGTGAATTATAAGTAAAGGCTATATGTGTAAGTATCGTGGTTTGTGCTAGCCGAGTGTGGTGGTCCGGCGTCTATTCCGGAATGCCTCTCTAGTCGGGTACCCCAGGTTCTTTGTGAGCTAGGCACGTGTGTTTGTTGTGCTTGGGGTTTTGTCCCGGTACTGGTGTTGTACCGTCGAGGTCTGTGTCGTCTTCCTGGACACCCTTACTCCTGAGTTTGAGTTGTACGTCCGGCTGAGGGAAAGACGGCAGTGGGGCAGCGACTTCCCAGAGTTTGTTCTTGTTTCGCTTGTAGCGCGCTCGTAGTTGGGGGTACGGACACCAGTAGTCGACACTGGTCCCCAGCTAGTCCTGTTTTCCAGTGCCTCACTTTAGGGTGCTCCGGCCAGAGACCCTAGAGGTGCCAGGCATGGGCCTGCAGTTGTGTGTCTGTAGGTGTGGTGTTGGTTGGTCTCCACAGTTGTTTGACTTGTTCCTTGTGGAGCGACAGTTGGACCTTTCGTCCGTGACTGCGAGGCTGAGAGGTTGTTCTTTTGTTGTGTTGTCCGGGTTGGATACTGGCCTGATCAGCTAGTAGTCCATTCCCGTGTGGTGGCGTCGTTCTTTCTGACTCGTGCTTTGCCTATTCTGGTTGTAGTTTGACTCGTGCTTTGCCACTGGCTGTGGTTTGTGAGTTTATGACTCGTGGTCGAGGTTTGACCAGTTCGAGGTGTGCCATGGTGTTGGCACAACTGTGACTGAGTTGTGGTTTGTGTGACTCGTCGATTAAGGTTTCACTTGTAATGTTGTGTCTAAGTGAGGGCACAATATAATCGTGGTTCAGTGTGGTGTTTATCACCTACTTATATCCTTGTTCGGGTGTTTGTGTTGTGGTACCTCAGAGTAGCAGGTACCTATTTCCTTCGTGAGTTACTTTATAGTTTTGTGGTGGTACATTGTGTACCAACCTTTCCGGGTACTTGTGTGTTGTGGAGGTCTCGTGGTTTGACTTGC
This sequence comes from Colocasia esculenta, assembly GCA_014218235.1. NCBI lineage: Eukaryota > Viridiplantae > Streptophyta > Magnoliopsida > Alismatales > Araceae > Colocasia > Colocasia esculenta. The sequence continues at coordinate 35,912,502 of CM024764.1, forward strand.
CATTTGTTGTATCCTAACTGTTTTAGGTAGATCTTTGTTTATAATTTATTGTGGATTAGTTTGTGATTATTAATTATGTTACCTTTGTGGGTAATTTACCGATAAGGCTTGTGGCTTAGGCATATTGTGGTTTAGTTAAGCTATGTTCCGTGGAGGCCGTGTGAGACCTTCCACTTGTTGAGTTTTACTCTTCTTGGATATGATTCCAATTATAGTTTTAGTGTGTTATGATTGGCTTCGTGGTAGCCAGTTCCGTTACCTTGTGTGTAGTTTCCGATGTAGTGTGGTTTGGAGTATAAAGGACCAACTCCCAGTCCTGTTACTCAAATGTTTAAGGTTTGCCTATGAAGCTTGTAGTCTGGGCAGTACTTTGCCTGTATGGCTTTTAACTTAGGCATCCAGTTGTTGTGGCAGTGTGCCAGTGAGACTGTGGTTTAGGCACTTTAGTAGTTGGGCTGTCTAATGATAATATGTTAGTCCTGTAGTCCTACTTTCCTTCTGAGGACCTTGTGTTTATTATCATGATTATGTCTAATTGTTATTTATTATCATGATGTGAGCATGAAATGGTTTGGCTATTGTTGTTGCCAGTGAAACCCATTGAGGTTGAGGTGTCTGTGGTTACAGTGTTGTTTTGGGTAGCCCCTACTGAGCCAGTGACTTGTTGAGGCTCACTACCCTACAGTTCTTTTCAGGGCTTGCCGTGTGTTTGGCTTGCAGCGGCGTTGTGTCAGACTTGTACCACTAGTAGTTGTTTAGTAGTTAGTGTTGTGTAAGCTTGTGCTCCCTCGGGGTATGCCCCAGGTAGTTGTATTTTTTTTAAAATTGGACATGTATTAATGTAATGGGACAGTTGTATAAATTTGTGAACAGATATAAGCACATGTACTTTCTTGTGTCTTATATTCTTGTGGTTTGTCTTTTATACTCTTACTGGACACGTGTGTGAGATATCCCTTGCGAGACTTCAGTCCGTTCGCGGGAGGCGGATCTGGATATGGAGCCTTATTGGGCATAAGTACCCCGGTCCGTCACAGTTGGTATCAGAGCAATGTCCAGTTAGAATATGAAAAGACATTGAAAGTACAATGTCCCAATACAATGTTCACTGTTGGTAGTAAGTCTGCGGCTTTGTGTGATATAAAGTAGTTTTTACGTGAGCTTTTGGCACGTAAACCGTGTGTTTCTGTTTGTTAGATTGGCAGTTGTGAGTAGCTGTTGTACCACAATGTGGATAGTGGCATAAATTGTGTGGTTGTGTCCTGGCACTAGTGCATTTAAAGCAGTTAAAGTATAGTACTTAAAAGTCTTCAGTTGCAGAGATTAGAAGAGAAATGTAAAGTAATGCCTTGAGAAGGATATACCTGTTATATGTTAATAAAGTGCAGAGTTAGCAGAAATAAGTATAGAGTATTTCTGTGATAGATCAGTTTGGTTGTTAAAGATTTGCAGTTAAAGGAATTGAAAAGATTAACAAGTTTGGATATGGAATTCAGTAAATAAGTTATAATGAGATAGAAAGTTGGTAGAGACAGGTGCATGGTAACAAGGTGATAAGGATCAGGTCAATGTGTGTGTGATAAGTTGTAGTTGAGAATCTCAGCAAATGTATTGTGGCATTAGAGATTTGAGTCAGATGATATTAAGAAACAGTGTGTATGGAAATGTGATTAGAGTTATGAAGAGTTTGATATGATCAAGAAAGGTAGACCAGCTTTAAAAAAAGTATCAGTACATAAAAGAGCAATGATTTATGGCAGATAGATTAAGTATGTCTGAGATCAGAAATTTGAGGAAAAGTGTTGTTATGGATGATAATGGTAACAGGAAGTGTGATATGAAGATTTATATAAATAAGTATAGAAATGATCAGTTGAATAAAGAAAGAGAGAAAAGAAGGATTAATGTGCAATAAGAATTTGTGAAAATTGCACAAGAGGAATATTTAGTTGATGATTGGCAGTTTAGATAAAGAAAAGATATGGATTAGAGAAAGGAAGAATTTAGCAAATGATGAAGTGAATAAGGTCAGAAGAGTCAAGAAATATCAGTTAAAGTTTGCATATTGGTGCAAAGAAATGATTTAATTGAGCAGAAAGGAATTGTTATTAAGATATTTCAGAGTTTCATGCAGGAGTAGGAACAGATTAATTAAAGAGTATTTGGAATGTTTATGCAACAAAATTATGAGATTAGCTAGAGAATGTTAGTAAAGCAAGAAAGATCTATGAAGAGCATAATATATCAATAGCTGTTTGGCAGAACAGAAATTGCAGTAATTTCTTCAGCATGAATTAATTGAATAAGATAATTTGAGAAACAGTTAAAGTTAGAAATGAATGCAGTTGAAGCTAGAAGAAAGCAATAGAAAGTAATAATGTAAGCAGAAATTGTGAAATATTTTGCAAAAATGTTCAGTGTGATCAGAGTAGCGCAGCGGAAGCGGAAGCAAAGAAAAATTTAATATTCAGAGATTGTTCAAGTTTACTTGAACAAGGAGAAAGTGTAAAGTTTTGCGCAGCCAAATAAAGGAACAGAGTTTATTATGGTTTTTTTTAATCAGAAATTGGCTTTAAGCGGTATGAGCAGAATAATATGAAAAAGCAGGAAATTCGAAGATGATGATTGATTTTCTTTGAAGAGGTGTCAGTTGTGAATGTGAATGTAGATGAGGTAGGATAACAGCAAGCAGTGATAAATAGAAAAAGGAAATGGCACCGGAAAGTTTAATAATTTGGAAAGATTATGGAATGAAAGAATATTACAGTGTAAGATATTTGAGAAAGATAAAGCGGTCTCGAAAGAAATGTTGCAAACACAGCTGGGAAATTGTGGAAGTAGGTTCAGTCCAAGGAGATAAAGCACCATTGGCAAGGTAGGATCGCCTACGATTGAAAGCTAAAGAAAGCAATGGAATTGACCGAACAGAGTAATTGTGAGATGAATTGAAAGACTGAAGCAGAGAAAGAGTATCCTACTTGTTCTGTGTTCGGCTTTATTTGTTTTTAGGTGATAATTTGGTTTATTATGAGTTGTTTTATATGTCGAGGACGACATTTGTTTTTAGGTGATAATAATGTAACATCGCGCGTTTTCCGGATCCCCGTAGATCCAGGTTTAGTGGGTTTGGTGGCCAATGTGAGGCCCATTAGTGTTGTGTGTTTCTTATTAGATCCTTACCGGGTTTGGTTATGGGTCTGTGTTGGTGTTCAGTACGCTGGACATCAACAGTGTGTTGGCGTCCAGGTGGATGACGTTGTCTGTGTGTTGGCGGCAATGGTGTGCCGTTAACATGGTTTCAGCGTCCATCGATGTGGACGTCGAGTTTGATGAACTTGGCGTCGAGCTATGTGGACGCCTAGTTGGGGCGGTTTGGTTAGCGACATATGTGTTGACGTTAACCTGACGTACCTGTGTTTTTATGGCAGACCCGAGCCCTGTTCTTTCCCCTCTCTCTCCCTTCCTCTTCCCCCACCTTCACCCTTAAGCTTCTTCGCGAGTTCTGACGGTCGGCGGGAGCTCGTGGGAAGGCCGTGGTGCGCGTGGTAGCGGCAGATCGGGTGGGGAATGGCGGATTGGAGCGCGGTGTTCGTGGGGCGTTTCTTGGGTTTCGGCGTGATTCAAGGTTCTTCGGGAGTTTAATTGCGTTTCTGAGGTAGGGGGTCGAGCCCTGTTAGCTTTTTAGAAACATTAAAACACGACTTAATAACTTGAACCAGCATTTTTATTGTATTTTCGGATTAAGTTGCACCATGTGAGGTTAATGGGTGGTTTGAGTAATTTAGCGAATGAAGCATGTTGTAATGGGTTGTTTCGGGTTCTGGTATATTAAAGGAACTGCTTTTATATGTTTTTCTGTAGTTTAAACGGTTGGAAAAACTGTAGAGCTGGATTAGGGTTTCTGCAGGGTTTTAGGCTGGAGAACTTGGCGTCAAGATCTCTTGTCGCCAAGCTCACCAGCCGAGATATAAACGGCTAAATCGCTTGCCGTCTACTTCTTATAAGCGGCAGTCGATGTTGCCGCCAATTTTGCATGTAACCATGCAGTATGGTTTACGTAGCTTTTCTGGTTATGAGTATTGCGTGTTTGTGTGTGTGCATGGCGATGACCGGTGTGAGCCAGTGCATTTGTTATGCTCTTGGAGCATATTACTCATGTAATGGGCATGTTTTACGTGAATGATGTGTGATGTGCGTAATTGCTTTACGCAGTATGTGTGGTGCGTTGGCACCTGTGGCACTCTTGGATGCGTTGTCCATGTGTTGGGCATGTGGTTTACGTGGAAGACGTGTGGTACACCATCCAGGGTGTAATATACACGTATTGTCTACGTGGTTTGAGTGTGTGTTTACTACACACTTTGTTGTAATGTAATTCTTATGACTTATCGTAGTAACTGGGCAGTGAGGTTCCTGTGTGAGCCTAGCCATGACTTTGTGGTGTTTGGGCAGTGAAGGTCCATACCGACCTAGCCCTGGTCCGTTGTTGTCTTTTGAATAATATTATATTGATTTATGAAGTAAGTGGTGTGTGTTGCCACGGTGGTCATGAGATGACCAATGATAGGCAAGTTTGTGGTTCAGGTATGTGTTGGTGTGGGATAGCTTTGGGGTCACACGGTGACCGATGTTAAGCTAATCCTAACACTTGTATATTGTGAATTATAAGTAAAGGCTATATGTGTAAGTATCGTGGTTTGTGCTAGCCGAGTGTGGTGGTCCGGCGCCTATTCCGGAATGCCTCTCTAGTCGGGTACCCCAGGTTCTTTGTGAGCCAGGCACGTGTGTTTGTTGTGCTTGGGGTTTTGTCCCGGTACTGGTGTTGTACCGTCGAGGTCTGTGTCATCTTCCTGGACACCCTCACTCCTGAGTTTGAGTTGTACGTCCGGCTGAGGGAAAGACGGCAGTGGGGCAGCGACTTCCCAGAGTTTGTTCCTGTGTCGCTTGTAACGCACTCGTAGTTGGGGGTACGGACACCAGTAGTCGACACTGGTCCCCAGCTAGTCCTGTTTTCCAGTGCCTCACTTTAAGGTGCTCCGGCCAGAGACCCTAGAGGTGCCAGGCATGGGCCTGCAGTTGTGTGTCTGCAGGTGTGGTGTTGGTTGGTCTCCACAGTTGTTTGACTTGTTCCTTGTGGAGCGGCAGTTGGACCTTTCGTCCGTGACTGCGAGGCTGAGAGGTTGTTCTTGTGTTGTGTTGTCTGGGTTGGATACTGGCCTGATCAGCTAGTAGTCCGTTCCCGTGTGGTGGCGTCGTTCTTTCTGACTCGTGCTTTGCCTATTCTGGCTGTAGTTTGACTCGTGCTTTGCCACTGGCTGTGGTTTGTGAGTTTATGACTCGTGGTCGAGGTTTGACCAGTTCGAGGTGTGCCCTGGTGTTGGCACAGCTGTGACTGAGTTGTGGTTTGTGTGACTCGTTGATTAAGGTTTCACTTGTAATGTTGTGTCTAAGTGAGGGCACAATATAATCGTGGTTCAGTGTGGTGTTTATCTCCTACTTTACCCTTGTTCGGGTGTTTGTGTTGTGGTACCTCAGAGTAGCAGGTACCTATTTCCTTCGTGAGTTACTTTATAGTTTTGTGGTGGTACATTGTGTACCAACCTTTCCGGGTACTTGTGTGTTGTGGAGGTCTCGTGGTTTGACTTGCCACTTGTTGAATCCTAATGTTTTAGGTAGATCTTTGTTTATAATTTATTGTGGATTAGTTTGTGATTATTAATTATGTTACCTTTGTGGGTAATTTGCCGATGAGGCTTGTGGCTTAGGCATATTGTGGTTTAGTTAAGCTATGTTCCGTGGAGGCCGTGTGAGACCTTCCACTTGTTGAGTTTTACTCTTCTTGGATATGATTCCAATTATAGTTTTAGTGTGTTATGATTGGCTTCGTGGTAGCCAGTTCCGTTACCTTGTGTGTAGTTTCCGATGTAGTGTGGTTTGGAGTATAAAGGACCAACTCCCAGTCCTGTTACTCAAATGTTTAAGGTTTGCCTATGAAGCTTGTAGTCTGGGCAGTACTTTGCCTGTATGGCTTTTAACATAGGCAACCAGTTGTTGTGGCAGTGTGCCAGTGAGACTGTGGTTTAGGCACTTTAGTAGTTGGGCTGTCTAATGATAATATGTTAGTTCTGTAGTCCTACTTTCCTTTTGAGGACCTTGTGTTTATTATCATGATTATGTTTAATTGTTATTTATTATCATGATGTGAGCATGAAATGGTTTGGCTATTGTTGTTGCCAGTGAAACCCATTGGGGTTGAGGTGTCTGTGGTTACAGTGTTGTTTTGGGTAGCCCCTACTGAGCCAGTGACTTGTTGAGGCTCACTCCCCTACAGTTCTTTTCAGGGCTTTCCGTGTGTTTGCCTTGCAGCGGCGTTGTGTCAGACTTGTACCACCAGTAGTTGTTTAGTAGTTAGTGTTGTGTGAGCCTGTGCTCCCTCGGGGTATGCCCCAGGTAGTTGTATTTTTTTTAAAATTGGACATGTATTAATGTAATGGGACAGTTGTACAAATTTGTGAACAGATATGAGCACATGTACTTTCTTGTGTCTTATATTCTTGTGGTTTGTCTTTTATACTCTTACTGGACACGTGTGTGAGATATCCCTTGCGAGACTTCAGTTCGTTCGCGGGAGGCGGATCTGGATATGGAGCCTTATTGGACATAAGTACCCCGGTCCGTCACAAATGCCCCTCTCACCCAGGCCCTGCGCAGCAGGTGGGACGTGGAGGCGACTGCCTTCGTGTTTCCGTGGGGGCACATGATCTCTAGCCTGGAGGACGTAAGTCGCATCATGGGCCTGAGAGTGTATGGTCGCCGGTAAGCGGGTTCACTTACCCATGCTACCAGGGGATGGCTCGTAGGCTACTAGACTTGACTGTAGGTCCTAGGTCTTCTCTGGTCCCTAGGGTAGATCTACAGGAGAGTTTGGGGCTAGCATAGACTCATAGGGAGGTAGGTGAGATAGCCGATGAGCAACTAGATCGGCTGGTGAGGGGATGCCGGGAGACTCTGGCCAGCGAGCCTAGGGCTCAGGAGGATCTGTATCTACGTCGTTTCCTCACATTCTTCCTAGGCAGACTCTTGTTTGCCACGAGGGGCGACGCAGTCCACTACCGGTTCCTGCCACTGCTAGAGGACCTAGACCAGGTGGGGGGCTATGTATGGGGGGCTGCACTCCTGGCGCACCAGTTCGATAGCTTGGACTCCTCCGACCGACAGACATCGATCAGCAGCTTCTTCCCCTTCCTTTAGGTACTCTTCTCTCTCTCTCTTACTCCTTTACTTGAATTGCCTCTTCTACTGAACATGATCTAACTGTGCCTTTCTTCTTACAGTCTGGACTTACCACCACCTCCCAGGCCTGGGAGGGGTGTTTTGGAGCGACCGAGCCTTGTACCCTAGCTCGGCGTTGGGTGCCGTGCCGAGACACACACTGTAGTACCCCGAAAAATCCATTAATTAAAAATTATAGATAAATTGAAATTTTATCTATTAATAAATTCAATTAGTTAAAAAGGTACGCATCATTATTGAATGCGTATAAACCCATATAAATATTTCATAAAATTAGTAGTTGTACTTTAAATAATGTTCTCTAATGACCTATCATGAAATTTGGGCATAGAAAAACCACTTGGACCTAGTTTAAGAATTTATGCGACTTATTAGCATAATTAAGGAATAAGTCGGAAAACCCATTATTTTATGAGCTAAGGTAGAATATAAATTAAAATAAACATGTGGGTAGACTTTAAATAATATGGGTTGATAGCCCATTATGATATTTGGACCAATAGACAATCTTGGCTCATGAATAAATTCTCTAATAAAAGGATAATTAAAAATTCATTAAGTAAAATAAGTACATGGGTTGTACAATTAAGCTCATACAAGTTAGTTGGCCAAGAGTAAGAGTCCAAATGATGAAGGTTAGAAATATTGGCATAAATAATATTAAATCAATTAAAATAAGAAATTGATTGAATAAGTGCGATAAATAGATTTAAATTAGAATAAAGGGTGAATAATTAGAATTAAATCAATACCTATTAAGCTAAATTAGTAATGGATTTTACTAATGGTCCTATGATGAATGGTTGGGCCCAAATGTGAAGAGCCCATCATGGGATGAGAGGTAATTTAGCCTAAATTTGGAGTTAAATATTAATAAATTAAAAAAAGGAAAGATAATGTCTAAATGGATGGTAATTATCCTAAATAGGAGTCCTTATCCCATCCTAACCCTTTGGCCATGAAATTAGGCCTTTTCCTTACCCTATTAGGTAGATAAAAGTTAGGAAATAAGGGGATAAATTAAGAAATTCAGAGTTTGAATGGAGGTGAAGAGTTTTAACTAATTAGGACTCTTAATCAACCCTATACACCTCTAATTCGTCCCAACCAAGTCTCATTTCATTGTTGGGACTTTGGAGGATGAAGAAAGGAGCTGAGGATGAGAGGAGCCAGAAGGAAGGAGCTTGGAGCAAGGAGATTTCATCTTCTACCTCGTCTTCAACCCTAGGATTTTCTTAACAGCAAGAAAAGGTAGGCAATCTCTCAAGCTTAAATCGTGTAAAAATTACCCTAGGTAGTCTTCATGATCCTCTTTGAAAGCCCTCTAATTTCGCTCTATTTTGTTCTTCCATGAGGGCGAATTAAATGTCCAAACTTCTGTTAACATGTTGTGCCCAAACCGTCATGTTTGTGTTCAATCCTCGTTTGTACATGATCCCATGTCCTAAAATAATTCTCATAAATACTACTTGATGTTAGCTTTCAAACGCCCTTATTTTCCCTAATTTCTATATTGTATTTGTTGCTAATTAAATCATTCGTTTATGACTGCGCATGTTTAGGTCACTGAAATGTAACCTTGTTAAAGCATGCACAAACCTTGTCCGTTTCCAATTTACTCATACTTGTAGATAGATCTACGAGTCTACTTTCATTTAAAACTAGTTTCATGATTTTTGGACTATCGTGCGATTTTATATGGATTTTTAAAGAGCTCGGTATCATGCTTTGGAGGGAAGGACCAAAACCCAAAAAGGGAAAAACCCCTTTTTTGGGTCGGCCCGCGCCTCTGAAGTCACGACGGCCCGACCCGTTGTGACCTCAGAGGGGTCACGGTCGGCCGGACCATCGCGACCTTAACGCGCCGGCCCGCGTCGTCGCGTTCCTACCCCCGAACCGGGCCAGGCCGGCCGGTTCGGTTGTTGCGCCAGACCGCCCCATCGCGACATGAAGTCGCGACAGACACTTCTGTCGCGTTCTCTCGCTGTCGCGCCTGGACCCCAGTCGCGACTTGATCGCGACGGGCACCCCCGTCGCGTTTCTAGAGTTTCTTCCAAAACTCAAAATTGTGCTTATGCCCCTGTTCTATATGCTATTTAACCCTTGTACAAGTTAAATCATGTACTGTTAAGCTTAGTAAATCACCTGAATATTTTTATTTATTAATATTTAAATAATTCTTATTAATTAAAAGCCATGTGCACGATTTATCATACTCTCACGATTTCTTTACACTTGCACACATTTAACATTAATGTTTGCCATGTGACCCTATTAAATTATTCAATAATGTATCTGGTAATTAAGTGAAATTAATTACTAAATTTCCCATTTTGTTTAATGATACTTGTCTTCATTTTATTCGCGTGCTTGTACACCGTTATCATGTCCCTCTGCCTTCGAGCACTCGAGGCATGACGGACAACGTTTTAGTTGCACACTTTCTCTTGACATGGACCACCTCTTCATAGGGAAGACTCATGACTGGACCAGGGAATCCTTGTCAAGGCCTCTGTAAGTCTTCTTGGCTTTGGCGCACATCCTTAGCCGATGAGCTGGATGTACCCTTAAAACCCGTTACACCTTAGGGATCAGTATGATCCAAATGGCCTTAGTGTGTTCTCTCTTATCTTGTGATCATGCCTGACCATCTAGCTAGTGTTCGTAGCACGGCTAGTGGGCGGTGGTGACTTCATCTACCAGACTGCCGGCACACGACCTGGTGCTGTGCAACTGTTACTATCGTAGTTTAACATTGTTTTATGATTATACCCCTATCTCATCTACTATCCTTGTACTCTCATCTATTCACGTTCACTCTACTGCCTTGTCTATTCATCTAGTACTCTCTTGAGACTCTTGAGCTGTTGTGGCTCCTATTGCTTGTGCTATACATGACTATCTAGCGCCATAATATGGGTCATGTGACCCTACTGACTCAAATGCATACTGTGTAGGGCACGGAGAGTGTCCGAGGGGCTCCAATCTACTCCTGGGGGCAAAGAGCCATCCGAAAATACCTGCAGGGGCTATTGACGGTGTTCTGGATTGCACCGGTTCTGACTAACTATACTGAATTGGCTAGACATCTAACTGTTATACTATTACTGTTAGTCTGAAGAGTTCAGACGTACTGTGCTATTACTGTGCTAGCACTGACTGTTACTGAATGGCTATTATCCTAGAAGTGACTACTGCCGTATTCTACAAGTGCACCGTTGTGCAACCTTACACGCTATCTTGTTACACGCTATCTCGTTACACGCTATCTTGTTACACGCTATCTCGTTATATGGTCAATTCTCTACCATCCTAGTTTTGCAATACTCTTGTGAAATGTATTATCGTTCACTTGTTATATTGTACTATTACTCTCTTGACTATACTTGATCGTTCTCTCTAGTTAACCTGCTCTACAAGACATTAATCACTTTAAGCATGCTTGTTTACATGAGATATTAAGTCCTACTGAGCGTTATCGCTCACCCTTCGTTATTTGTTATATATGTTTCAGGTAAGTCGGATGATGACCTTACACACACAGACGGGAATGGACTGGAGTGATGAGCGACCTGAAGTCATAGCGATGGAATGACCTTAGTATCATAGAGTCTAGTTAGATATTTACTTAGTTATCCTTTCCAATGTAATTAAGTCATTGAGCCCTATGTTTTGGCTCTGAATTAGTGGTTGTAATAATTTAGTTGAATTATCAATAAAATGAGGAGTTTATTGCAATTATTGTTCATTAGATGCTTTGATGTTTGTGAATGTATGTGCAATTTATGTTACCATACATGTTTCATGCCTCCTCGATTTATTTCACTGCTAAATTGGTGGGGCATGACATGCACCCACTGGAGGAGCAGCTGGCGTCCATCCAGGACGTGATAGATGTGTACCCTCAGCTACATGTGAGTATTCTACACTCTCTCTAAGTTTAAATCAATTTGTTTTAACTACTTGGCTACTGATCCGATGTGCTTTTGATGTGCAGGTGGTGTGGCAGCTGTATCTAGAGGAGGGGGATGAGGAACAACCTTGGTTGGAGCAGGCCCATCCCTACTTTGGTAGGGCACTATGGGTCCATGCTCTCAACCTTGTGCTACCACTCCACTTGCATCTGACTCAGAGGTCACTCGGCCTCCGTCAAAGTGTTGTGGAGTTCCCTAGGTGAGGCCGGACCCCTAGGCCTAGCCGGAGCTTCTGGGGACTCCATGACATTACTGACTAGCGCGAGTGGGCCCGGGAGCAGATCGCAGACTGGGAGCATCGAGGCCGACGGGTCTGGTCAGATGCCGAGTCTGACGACGTGTACCTGCAGTCTTTCGCCCTGAAGTATGGGGCGAGGGTCTACAGGGGCGCCAGACGACAGGTAGACTTTTAAACTCAGACCTTAGTGATTTTTTATAATTGAACTGAGCTGACACAAATTGATGATTTGCAGGTGGATGTGGCTGGGTAGATCGCCTCGCTCCAAGCCCTGCTACACTCGGCTGTGCAGGACCGGGACATGGCCCAGAGGGAGACAGAGCAGTTGGTAAATACCTACTCAGACTTTAGTAATTTACCAAATTTTTAGCTTGTTGAGGGACTGACAGGTGTTGCATATCCAGCGTGTAGAGTTGGCGAAGGTGAGGACGACACAGGCCAGTGCGTCCTCATCTCAGGCAGCAGCAGAGACCCCCCAATCGGATTTAGAAGATCGACTGGCCGGTGCATTGAGGAGGGCTGAGGAAGCAGAGACAGAGCAGGCGGAGAGGGTAAGTGTAAGATTGACCTGAGCTCAATTTGATTAGGATTTGGAACTAACATGATTTCTCACAGGTGATAGAACTGAGGACTACCACCGGCCAGGCGACCCACTGGCGAGAGCAGGTCGATGCGGCGGCAACGTCGATCTCCCAGTGGCGCCTCCAGGAGGAGACAGCGGTAGCAGAGGCGGGCTAGCTGCACACACAGGCGGGGCCATCATCAGCGGAGGTGGCCCGGTGGCGCACAGAGGCAGAGACAACAGTGGTAGAGGTGGCCCAGTGGCGCATACAGGCGGAGGCACGAGGCTCTTGCCCCTTGGCCAGCTGAGGAGTAGGAAGAAGAGAATCCACAGTCTTCATCTTATGAAGCAGAAGGTGACGTGAATCTAGTCGCAATCTCAGGAAGGTGGCAGTCTGCGTGTCACGTTCAGAGAACCGGAAGGCTGCACGTCCATCGTCGCGTTCACGTTAAGGCGACGATGGGCCTTTCACGTTCACAGGACCAGGTACCCTTCTGCACCTTTCTTCCTTTTCCAAAGTAGTTAGCATCTTCGTTCATCATACATCTCTTTGAAACTACTTTGGTGGCGATCACGGTCTTTTTTCTTTATTTTTAATCATCATCTTTGGGGAGAAAATCCTGTGATTGCACCTTTTGGCGTTCACAGTGGGATCACTAGTGCCTATCGTGCTTGTTGTTGTCTTTCCCTGTTGTTTTTAGTCTTTCATATGTGTGGTCTTTCTTTAGATTCCGTGTTTTCCCGTTTATTTTACTACTGTTTTGAGTTCTACTGTTCTGGGTGAGAAGGCATCGTTGAAGTTGTCGCGATCAGAAAGTGACAGGGAGGTCGTCGCGATCAGGTCAATGCCTCTGATTCCATCTTCTTCTGTGTTTTGGGGTTTATTTCAAGTACTTCATCCATGCTCTGAGTTGTTTGTGTTGCCTAGTTGACGAGCCCAGAGGGGGGGTGAATGGGTCTTTAAAAATTATTTAGCTAATACCTGTACTTAAAACATGCATACAAAAATATTCTTCGATGAAGGTTAGCAAAGGTTAGTGTAAACAACAAACACACAGAAAGCAATCACACAAGGCAAGGAATTATCCTGGTTCGGACCTCCTCTCCGTAGGACAACTACGTCCAGTCCCTGAGCAACAACTCATGATTTTACTATCTAGGGTACAGTCCCCCTATGGACACTACAGCACCCAACCACAGCTGGTCTTCCTTCACACGAAGGGAACAACAAACCTTGGATCCCACCAGGTCTTCCTTCACAACCGAAGGAAAACACACACAACAATCAATGAAAAAGAGATCAAGCCCCTAGATCAAGGTTTAACAAGCCAAGATCTGAAGCTAACAGAATTGAGAGTACAAGATCTAAACAATGCACCCACTCTCAAAACTTCACAGGCTCTCTTAGGATTTGAATCACAGCGCAGAGAGCAAAGAGCTATGAACTGATGGGGATGAGGCTAGGCTCTTTTCTGGAGAACTCACAGAGAACTTGAACTCAGTTGCTTGGAAACGATGTCTCTAAAAAAAACTAAAACTATTTTTTTTTTCTGGAGTTTCACTCTTGCTTATATATATCTTGTTTGAAATTCGAACGTTGAGAAGTCTGTTGTCTCTACGCTTTGTTTACGTTAGACTGCTTGACACTTGGAAGCTTCCAATCAACAGTCTTTTATCCATTTGTGCACGCAAAGAGATAGGATCTTCTGTAACATCCTTTAGCTTCTATTTTGTCCAACGTTGTATCACTAGAGCTGTCAGTGACCTGCATATAATAAATGCTAGAGCAGTAGACAGCTAGGCTGTCTCTTGTTGTCAGTTAACATTAGGACAGGAGTTCATAGAAATAGTAATGCCATTTTGCTGTATCTAAAAAATGTATACAGAGTATGCACGATAATGGACGATATCGTCTGCATGCATGCAGAGATATGTTCAGTCTTCATTAAATGCACAGATGTCAGAAAGATATGTGCGAAGACTTTGACTATTCAACACTGTTAAATATCAAGTCGTTATAAACAAAAATCGATGCATTCATGACTTATGAAATCGTTATGCACTAACCGCCAAATCGTTGTAACTTAGCATCAAATCGATATGTTTCTACAAAGGAATCATTATGATCAAGGCGATATAATCAAATCGTTATGAGTTATAAGAAAATCGTTGTGATCAATAAAGAAATCGTTGTAGAAGGCAAATCGTTGTGTTCATTAAGGAAATCGTTATGAACACTTAAGAAATTGTTAAGGCAAACCACATCGTTATGACAACTTAAGAAATCGTTGCGATGACCAAATCGTTATGACAACTTAAGAAATTGTTGCGATGAGCAAATCGTTATAACAACTTAAGAAATCGTTGCGATGAGCAAATCGTTACGACAACTTAAGAAATCGTTGTGAGAGCAAGTCGTTACGATGACTAAAGGAATCGTTACGAGAGCAAGTCGTTATGATGACTAAAGGAATCGTTACGAGAGCAAGTCGTTATGATGACTAAAGGAATCATTACGAGAGCAAGTCATTACGATAACTAAAGGAATCATTATGAGAGCAAGTCGTTATGATAACTAAAGGAATCGTTATGAGAGCAAGTCGTTACGATGACTAAAGGAATCGTTACGAAGGCAAGTCGATACAATAACGATTTCTGTTTAAATCTAAACGATGTTTGAGGTTATGAGGAAATCGTTGTAGCATAAGGAAAGTCGATGTGGACTTAGAGAAATTTCATGCTGAACTTAATATTGCTTCAGAAACGGTAATACTTACCAAATTTGCTTGATTTTCCTGTAGTATTTCCTGTGCTCAAGACTTATGGAATATGTGTTAGTAATCTTTGACATGGTTTTGTTAATCACAAAAATAAATATATAATTAATTAAAATTACATGGGGACAGACTGATCATCAATCTCCCCCTTTTTGGTGATGACAAAACTTAACAAAAAAATGAATAATTAAAAGTTTTTCGAAATGTATTTCAGAAAAACTAGGTATTTCTCCACCTTTTTGTCATTAAGCAAAAAGATAAACTGAGACAAAGAAGAGAAAAAAAATTTAAGAGAGAAGCATCGAACCAAATATATTGGATTAAAGTTGAGGAGGTACAGGAAGATAGACCAGAGGAGAAAGAAGAGAGGCATGCTTAGAAATAATGGCCCAAGCCTTAACCTCCTAGTCTTCAAAAATTTGTTGGAAAACCCCAGACTCTATACAAAAGGAGTCACCCATGAAGGGGATCATGCGCTTAATGTAAAGTTGCCGCTGATCTTCCAAAAAGAGCGCATACTGATCCTTGTCAAGAGTAAATCGAAAAAGGCTACTCTTCCCAAAACTAGCACGCTGAAGGAAACAATCAAGTGTGATAGGATAGAAGATCTGGTGATCATGCAATTCCTTCTTCAAAGAGATGAAAGCTGAATACCTTGAAGACCATTGAACATACAGTTCTTGAACTGGATTAATGGAATTTAGGTCCAAGAAGGCTTCAACAGAGAGACTAGGCTTGTCGGCCTTGACCAAGGATCGATTGACTGATTCCAACTGGAGAGCGGATTGATGGTAGTGCTTTTCCTAGTCTGTGGGAGAAAGTCTTTCACATTCTGAAATTAAAGGAGCTAGAACTTCAGAGGAGAGGTGTCCCAAGTGATATTCTCTGAAGATAAATCTCTGAAATGAGGGGAGGCAACCATGCTTAGCTGGCAGTCGTCCCATTACTCGAGCAAATCTCTGAAAAGTATGAGAGCCAGTGGAGGAGTCAAACACTAAAGAGTGTAATTTGGGAAGGAAAACTATATCAGGCATTTTGAGGGTTGCGAAATCCACTTTGAGGGGGCAATTTACAAGGCGTTCTGTCCGGAGGAGAGCAAGAGCTCCATGGAATTGACCAAACTGAACCTCAGGGATCTTGTTAAGATAGCAGTAATCGCCATAAAGCTGAAAAAACCTTGCTATTCTGATTTCTTTAAGAATGACCGGGGCCCAGAGAGTCTGATGATGAAGAACAAACCACTCAGAGATAGTGAGTGGGTGATCTTGACTAGAAATGCTTTCTGCTCTGGCAACGAGGTATTTGGCGTAGAGAGACTTGTGCTCTTTTGCCCACTGATCTTCAGTCTTGCACTCATCCAGATGGAAGATTTTTGATTGCTCGGCTTTGGACATATGGCAATAAGGAAGAATAATGTGTAGGTGATCAGATAGGTTGAGATGGGGAATGCCAAAAATGGTGGAAAGAATGCATTTTTGAAGATATTCACAGTAGATTGGTCTCCTTCATTTTTCAACAGTGAGGGAGAACCAAAGAGGAGGAAATTTGGGTGTAGAGAGTATAGCTACGGAAGTGGAGAGTTTCCTCTTTTTCTGAACAGGACTAGGGGGATTAGACCTATGAACATGACTGGCAACTGCTAGGACTGAGTTGAGTGTTGAGCGTTCAAACTCATCCTCAACTTGGGTGAAGACATCGCTGGCAAGTTGTGGGTTTATAGGTATGAATGTAATGGATAAAGGTGGAGTAGGAGGATGAATAAATGATCTTGGAGTAAGGGTGGAAGAAGGTCTTGAGGAAGAAGAACCGGATGAGGAGGAGGCTCCAGCTGATGAGGAAGCGGGAGGATTTTCAATGACAGTTGGAGCTGGAGGAATGATTGGGGAAGAGGTAGAAGAGAAGGGAGATTGAGATGGAAAAGGAGTTGGTGAGGATATGGTGCGGGGCATAGGTTGTTTAAAAGTAGGTGGTGCTTGAGGTGCTGTGGATGAGGATGGTGGTGAAGGAGGGGCTGGTGTTGCAAGGGATGAAGGCTCAGGGGCTTCAGGAGCAACTGCTGGCTCTACTACACCATACTGCACATCCTTGGAGATCACTGGCCCTGCTGATTCCTTTTGAACTGCCTAAGGCAAGGATGGACTTGCTGGATCAATCACAATGAGCCTAGATGGCTCGACCTCTTCTACTTGCTGCCTGGCCTGAGAAGACTCTTGCTCACTCACCTAAGCTGGAGGAACTGCTTCTGCTGGCCCTGGTGGCCTTGTCTCTTGCTCACTTGGCCCTGAAGGCCTTGAAACATCTACCTTCAAAATCTCAGAAAGCATTGCTTTCATATTGCCCATTTCCTTATTAAACCACTTCATGGCATTTCTTATCTGAGATATTTCTTTGGAGGTTGAGGCCTGGCTCATAAGAATGGAATTCACGTTTGACTGTATGGAGCACAGGATATTACCTTGAGCATCCAATCGTTTAATGACAGGCTTCAAATTTACCTTCTTTTCTATCTTTCTTAGCCTTTTGAGTGCTATTCTCTTTCTTTTGCTTGCCTTGTCAATGGGCTCCTCAAGGTTAGCATGGTCTGCATCTGATCTTTCATTCACAGGAACGCCTTCAGTGTGCTCCCCCTGAGTCTCATCATCATTCAAAAGCACATCTTCAGTTTCTATTCTTTGCTCCCCCTGAATGGGAGCTTGTTCCAAGACAATCGAACCAATATGGCCTGATGCCATAGACTTTGCTACAGCTTGCTCACTTGCAACTGGCTCTCCTTGGGAGATGGAATCTAGTGCATCCCTAAGTAGACTACCCACTTGGGAAGAAGGAAGAGGAGCCTCTGAGAATTGCCCAACGGGCTCAAGGTGCTCAGGAGGGATTTCCTCAAATCTTGAACTACCTGCTCCCTCTGCTGCTGCGAGCACTACTTCAATTCCTGCTGAATCTTCTGCTGCTACTGCTATTTCTGATGGTACTTCTGGTGCTACAGCCCCTGGTTCTGAAGCTTCTACTACTTCTGCTGTTGGTTCGGCTATATCTGCTACTGCCTCTTGCTGGACTTCTTGGGCTTCGCCAATTATGGCCTCACCCTCAGCCACAGAGGACTTGGACCATACACCATTTGCTATTGAAAAATCACTCTTTCTCAAATTTCTGGACCTAATTGCTTGGCCCATCTTCTCAACTACTGCTCCAGATAGATGTATGCCATAATGCTTGAAAATCTTGGTGAGCAGGTGGGCATAGGGTAAGGATACATTTAACTTGCTCTTAGTATCCCAAATTTGATCATGAGCGAACTTCATTCTTTCAATAATCACTGCAGCCATATTCACCTCCTGGTTCTGAATTGCCCAAAACATCATATCGGAATCTGCTTTAGTACATGTTGAAAAGGTAGCACTTCTAGGAACCAAAATCTAACAGACGATAAAGTGTAGAAGGCGATTGAATGCATTCAGTTGATTGATATCCAATTTTCCATCTTTCAACTTAAACCTTGGGCCAACAATTCCTAGACCCTTTGCCTGGGTATCCACAGAGTGGATCCCACTGTGACCAGACGTGCTCACACCAAACAGGGTCTTCAGAAGCTCATGGTCAATCTTGATCTGAACTCCCTTGATAGAGGATGTCAAGGACCCTTCTGCCTCTGATCGCAAACACACATAAAAGGCCTTCACGAGGTCTGGAAAGCTTACCTCTGAGAAGGTTGAGATTTCCATCCACTGCATCCTGTTCATAGTGGCCACTATGCTGAGCATACCATTCTTCTCAAGATCTGCAACATCTACTGCCTTATTTCCACATAGCTTAGTTTTCACAAAAGTGAACCTCTCCTGCTGCTCAGCTGAGAGAAACTCAGCGCTGTAGCCTCCAAGACTGCCAGAAACAGCTGACGCGGCCATGGATTCGGGTGGAGGAGGGTTTCTAGAGGGTGGAGATGGAAGTAGGAACGAAATCCCTCAAGAAATTCTTCGCGGGAAGAAGAGAGAAACTTCAAACTTGCAGAGAGTCGATGCTGGAGTCGTTAGGTTATCGGCTCGGGCAAGCGAACGAAAGGGGGTAAAAGGGTAAAGGTAGGAGGTGAATCGTTTCTTCATCGATTTCGGAGTGATTGAATGATTTATCAAAAAGAGAGGCGCCAAACGGGGAGGTAGAAAATGACAAAAGTATTTGAGTTTGAAAGACTTTTTATAAAAGAGAGCCGCCAAAGGGAGATAATAGCATTTTCTTTTGCTTAACGCCAATGAGAGTGAACTTACTTAAATCTGAAAAATTATGTTTCAGTTCTAGACAGGAATCTTTTCACAAATTACACATGCCCAATTCCCTTCTGAGAGATGTGAATCTCTCTTCAGGTAAGGCTTTTGTGAAGATATCTGCTAACTGACCGTTTGTATTGATAAAAGTAATTTCTAAATTACCATTTGCTACATGATCCCAAATGAAATGATATCTAACCTCAATATGCTTGGTGTAAGGCCCTCGAATTTTGTTGCATTATTTAATTTCATGTAAATAATTTATGTTGTGTATGCATAGATGTACATATCTACGTATGTATTAACTGTTTATACTTATGTATGTATATGTATAAATCAGATGTAAATAATGTATGAATGGTATGATGGTAGTATGTACATAATAGTATGCATATGGCACGTATATAGGTATAAGTTGTGCTTGGTTTCTGCATGTTTTTGAGTTCTGGCCGAAGGCCAAATTGGCGTCAAGATCAATAGACGTTGGTGTTGTGTCGGCGTCAACCATATGGATGCCAACACTAATCCCAGCGTCCAGCGATGTGGACGCTAATTTCTCTGGCTTGCATGCGTTGCAGAGCCAGAAATCCCGGGAACAAGCTACCCTAACCATTGGGGAGCTGTCCCCAACAGTCTGAAAGGCTTCCTGTCAAGCCTGCGTGAAAGGAGAGCCCCCTCTTCTATTTACCAAGCCTTTTGCAACCTCAACAGCCCTCTCTTGGCTCTCTTTGCAAGAGGAGATGAAGGAGAAGAAAAACCCTAGAGAAAACTGTGAGAAAACCCCACCCTTTGCAAGCTTGGATCCGACCTTCTGAAGCTGTTCCTGGCCATCTACCACGACAAGGAGCTAGCTGAAGTGAAGGAGGAGACTTCCCCGACCTCATCTTGGAGTCATCTTCGTCCTAGAACCCGGAGGAGAGAAATTGTGGAGCTTCTTGGGACTGCCCAAGGAGAGCTTCTCCGGACATTTAGATCCGTCTGGAGTATTTTCTAGAGGCAAGTAACTTACCCCTATCGTCCATGTAGATGTCTAGTAGGGTTTTATGATTTTTACATATTTTTCCTCGTGTCCTGGATCCCCCTTTCACCCCGTTATTTGGAGTTCGGTCTGTGTTCCTGCACAGACAGGAACTTGGCGTCAATGCCTTGAGTCCAAGATCCCCCGTGTGCGTCCAGCGATCTTGCCGTCCACTCCTAGAACGGCCAGAGACCGCCGCCAAGTTCGTCTGGACAGAATAGTGAACCGTTCTCTCCTTATATATGATTACTTTCGATGTGTTTTGCGATGAGGATATAATGTAAACCTATTATGCTATCTAATATGAATGTTGAATGTGTGATAAGGCCTTGTAATTTCTGTGATTTGGCATAAATGGTTTATTTATGGAGAATGTATGCATGATGAGACCTAGACCATGTTCGTTACCGTTTATGAAATTCATGTGGAATTGGATGCCCTAAATTTTGCTAAACCAAGAATGGGTGAATCAGTCCATGCTCTAAATTTTTGGGAATTTCTCCATGCTCATCTGATTTATTGAGTTTTCTGAAATGAAATTAGAAAACCATGCGTAGGGTTGTAGAATCTCCAGTAAATCGTGTGTTGTGAAATAAATCCCCGGGAAATTCCTGTGGTCTTGTGTACATTGGGTTCAGGGTTATGACCTGTTAAACTAAAATTTCATGTTACGCACCATGGTGGATTGAATCACGACTAATATGAAAAATTGATGTTTGATTTTTCTGTAATTGCATCATGAGTCATAAAAATCCGGAATTTTGTATGTGAGGTCATGAACCCGAAATCAGCATGTGGTTAAATTTTCAAGTCGTTTGGACAACTATATAGTGAAATATGAATTTTTCCTTGCAAAAATGTGAACAATGCATGTTAATGTGGGAATAATTTGACATGTGTGTGCGATCTGATTTATGCAAATTACTGAACATGTGATCCCTGATAATTGTAGAATCATGTTAGGAAAACAGAACCCTTGTGTGAATGAGAAAATGAATGAGATATGAGCGTCATGTGTAAAATGTGTGTAAAAATCGATATGTGTAATGTGTAAAACTGTGCCAAGTGTGATACTGCTTCCATAGAGGGCCGTGGAACCATACCATGGAAAAGTCCCCATGGGAAGGTTCAATCTGTTGTGATCCTAAGGGCATTAGGATGAAATCCTGGAGGTGGACAAGTACCACTGGTTAGGGTGGAGACTTGTTCTCCGGGTCTGCGCAGTCCAAGAGTCGTCACTGTATTGCCTAGGTGGCGTCTATGTGTATGTGATGTGATGTGTCCTTCTTATGGTGGTTTAGACTATGTGTCACGGCACTAAAGTGTAAAATGTGAATGTGATTGTGACCATGTGCAAATTGTGTAGTGTGAACAATGTGTAAATGTGAATGTGTAAATGTGCAATGTGTAAAAAGTGAAGTATGTGAATTAGAAATTGTGTAGAAATGTGAAACCAAAATGTGAGGATGTGAAATTGAAATCCATGATATGATGATCTAAAATCATGTTAGAACAGCAACATAAATGTGGTTATGATCATGTGTTATATTTGTACAATGCGTAGAATCTATGCTAGGGACAATCCTTACTTATGTGTAACCCATTCCATGTGTGTTTACTCTCACGTTGTGATTTGAATGAGAACATAGCTTTCATGTGTTAGATTGTAAAGTGTTAAACCACGTCAAAACAGCAAGCTTAAAGCATGTAAAATGGTTATGTGCATGTGTAAGAATGAGAAGTAACCATGTTAGCAATGTTTTCTTTCATGTATGTAAGCTAGTCATGCTAAATTGCTTTCATATTTTAGCTTAATTGAAAGTAGAACTTCATGTGTTGGAATGAATAGAGAACATGTGATAGGAGATTTTAATTTAGGAAATCTGAAAGCATGAATCATGTGTTTCATTAATAGAATTACCATGATAGGATGTAAATTTCAATGTCACGCATGCTACATGTTGTGTCTTATAAATGGTATGTAAAAACTTGCTATGATATGTGCATGTGTGATAGATGTAGTGTTATTTGCTGAGTCTTTTAGACTCATTACTTGCTTCGGCGTACAGGCGTAGTTGGTGACGACACACTTGCGGAGGAGGCAGTGGAGACCGACTCCGAGCGTGGAGATTAGATCGTTGGTGTACCTTGAGATATTTTGATTTCATAGTATGTAATTGCAACATTGTAGTAGCATTATCATGGAAAAATGTTTAAGTGTGGACAATTATGTATTTGATTTCAGCAATTTAATTATGTGGACTTTTAGTTCTTGAAATGTTATTGCAATCATGTATGTTGAATGTGGATGATGAATGAAATGAAGATAGTGGTTCTTTTACTTCCGCTACTCTGTTCTTATATTCACGTGTATCTCAAGTGAATGTTATTGTTGGGTAAATGTCCCACTGTGGCAACGTTCACTATACCGACGTGGGTTGGTATAACCGTACCGATATAATGAGGGTCGCTACACTTGGTCCTTGAATGTTGTACTGGATTTTTGGTAAGGTTTATTGACTGGTGTTGTCGCATAATAACGGAATTATCTTGATGTATAATCCATAATCCTCAAGTTGTTGCTTGATCCACAGGAGTTGTGTACAGCAACTACGTACTCAGCTTCTACTGTTGACAGTGCTACTGAATTTTGTTTCCTGGAGGACCATGATATCAAGCAACCTGCAAGAAATTGACAACAACCACTGGTGCTTTTTCTATCTATTTTGCATCCAGCATAATCAGCATCTGAGTATCCCACTAAGTTAATTTCACATGATTTTGGATACCACAGACCTAAGTCATGAGTTCTAGATAGGTATCTAAAGATTCTTTTAACTGAAATTAGATGTGATTCTCTAGGATCTGCTTGGTATCTAGCACACATACATACACTAAACAGAATATCAGGTCTGCTAGTTGTTAAGTAAAGTAAAGAACCTATCATACCTCTGTAGTTCTTTTGATCTACTTTCTTACCATTCTTGCCACTGTCCATCCTTGTTGATGTGCTCATGGGTGTTGACAGTGGCTTGGCATTTTCGAATCCCAACTTCTTTAGGAGTTCCTTGGTGTATTTGGCTTTCAGATGTGGGTCCCATCTTTTCCTTGCTTGATTTGTAGTCCAAGGAAATAGTTGAGCTCCCCCATCATGCTCATCTCGAATTCTCCCTGCATCAACTTTTCAAAATACTTGCAAAGGGATTCATCAGTAGATCCAAAGATTATGTCATCTACATAAATTTGAACAAGTAGTATATGGTTGACCTTGACTTTATAAAAAGAGTGTTATCTACTTGACCTCTACTGAATCTGTGGTTTAAAAGAAAAGAGCTAAGCCTTTCATACCAGGCTCTAGGTGCTTGCTTTAAACCATACAAAGCCTTATGAAGTTTAAAAACATGATTAGGAAATTCTATGTCATCAAAACCCGGGGGTTGTTCCACATAAACTTCCTCCTTGATAAAACCATTTAAAAATGTAGATTTGACATCCATTTGAAACAGTTTTAAATCCAAAGCTGATGCATAAGCAAGTAAATTTCTAATAGCCTCAAGTCTAGCTACAGGTGCAAAGGTTTCATCGAAATCTATGTCTTCCTCTTGGGAATAGCCTTGAGCTACCAGTCTGGCCTTGTTTCTTAAGATCACACCAGTTTCATCCAATTTGTTTCTGAACACCTATTTAGTACCAATTACTGGATGATCTGATGGTCTAGGAACAAGTGACCATACTTGGTTTCTCTTGAATTGATTAAGTTCATCTTGCATGGCTATAATCCAAGGATTCATCAGTGAGAGCTTCATTGACTGTCTTAGGCTCAATTTGAGAAACAAATGCTAGATAATCACAAGGTATGACATTACCTCTTGTTCTTACCCCTATAGATGGATCACCAATGATGTTCTCAGGTGGGTGGTCTTTCTTGTATCTCCATTCCTTTGGAAGATTTTCATAAGTAATGTCCTTTTGTTGTAGGTCTTCCAGAGATGGATCATCCTTGTCCTCAAGTAATGTGTTCTTTAATTCTTTGGACAATTTATCTGTATCATCCATATCACTATCTTCTTCCTTTCTTAAGGATGGGTTAGTCTCATCAAAAATAATATGCACAGATTGTTCAATTAATAAAGTGCGTTTGTTAAATACTCTATAGCCTTTGGGTTTAGAAGTGTACCCCATGAAGATGCCTTCATCTGATTTAGCATCTAATTTACCAATATCTTTTTTCTCGTTGTTATGGATGAAGCATGGACATCCAAAAATTCTGAAGTGACTGACCTTTGGCTTCTTTCCCTTGTACAGCTCATAGGCAGTCTTCTTTAGGATTGGCCTGATCTTTACCCTGTTAATGATGTAACTTGCTGTATTTATTGCTTCAGCCCAAAAATATCTTGGCAGGTCGTATTCTGATAGCATTGTTCTTGCCATGTCCAATAAGGTTCTATTCTTTCTCTCAGCAACTCCATTCTGCTGTGGTGTCCTTGGTGCTAAGAAGTTGTGCTCAATCCCTTAGTCATCACAGAATTTTGAAAATTTTTCATTTTGAAATTCTCCTCCATGATCTGACCGGATTCCAACAATGCAGTACTTGTTGTCTTTTTGCACCTTTCTGCTAAATCTTACAAAACTTTCGAATGTGTCATCTTTGTGTTCCAAGAATGGCACCCATGTGAATCTGGAGTAATCATCCACTATTACGAAACCAAAATTCTTTCCTCCAAGACTTGTGGTCCTCATTGGCCCAAATAAATCCATATGAAGGAGTTCTAAGGGTTTTGAGGTAGTTACCACAGTTTTTGACTTGAAAGAGCTCTTAGTGTGCTTTCCCTTTGCACAAGGTCTACACATACCTTCCATCTTTGAGCTGACATTTGGTAGACCTTCCACTAGGCTTCTCTTTCTGAGCTTATTCATGCCATCCAAACTGCAGTGGCCCAATCTTCTGTGCCACAGCTCAGTTGACTGCTCTTTGCTGGCTGCTAAACAGATGTCTTGGTCCTTGAGTTCTTCAAGATAGAGCACATACAGATTCTTTTCTCTGTTGGCTTCAAAGATTACTGCTCCATTCTTCAAGATACTGCACTTGGATTCTTGAAACTTAATCTGATGGCCTTTGTCACAAAGTTGGCTGATGCTTATAAGATTGTGCTTCAGACCCTTTACACAAAGAACATCTTCAATTATTGATTTTCCTTTACTGCCAACAGATCCAATACCAATAACAGTCCCTTTGCCATTGTCTCCATATGTGACTGTTCCTTCTTCGGCTTCTAGATGAGAAAATAATCTTCTGTTCCCTGACATATGCCTTGAGCACCCACTGTCCAAATACCATTTGGATGCTTTAAGGCCTCCCTGAAATGAAAACACTAAGCTCAAGTTCTTTTGGGTCCTGATTGGTTAGTATCATTAGTTTCCCTTTTTATTATCTATTTCTTATGTCTAGTTTGGCAGGTTGATATAATATGTCCTAACTTGTTGCAGTGACTGCAGCAGGAAAATTTAGTTACTTTTTCTATATATTTAAAATCTGTTTTGTATGCAATATCTTGTTCAGGTACAAATTTTGGAGTTGGGTATACTTTAGGATAAACTATAGTTTCTTCATTATCTGGGAGTGTATAAGCTAATCCATTCTTCGTCTTACCTGATCTTCTGGCACCTTTTAATATTAAGGAATTTTTACCATTTGTGAATTTTTCTAATGTGCTAGACAACTTTTTATTCTCTTCTGTTAATATTTTAATTTCTGTTTGCAATTCATTTCAGTTTGTTTGTTTTTCCATTTTAACTATTTGTTCATTCTTATCTTTTAGATCTTCACATAATAGTTCATTTCTTCTTTTAAGTTCAGTTATTTGTTTTTCTAATTCTTCACTTTCTATTTTTAGATCCGAATTAGTGTTTTCTAGGCAAGTAATATTTTTCTTACTAGCTTTTAGTAATTTAGATATTTCTTGATATTTTTCATATAATTCATTAAAAGCATCTTCTAAGTTATCTGAATCAGAATCATTGCAGGAATCAAAGGATGAGTCAGAGATTACCTTTTCTGTGATGTCTGCCATGAAGGCTAGGTTAGCCTTTTCTTCTTCCTCGCTGGTTGAGCTTGACTCGCTGTCCGAGTCACTACTGTTGTCCCAAGCTGCTGCCATGGCTTTCTTTTTATGTCTTCTGATCTTTCTTGAACTGTCCTTCTTTCTGAATTCAGTTTTCTTAAGTTTTGGACACTCTGCCCTGATGTGTCCTGGCCTTTTGCACTCATAACAAATCGGCTCATTCTTTTTGATGTCCTTTCCTTCAGTTTTCTTGAAATCTTTCCCCTTTTTAAAATGTCGTCTGCCAGATGGATATTTCTTTTTCCTGGCCAAAATCCTCTGCAGTTTCCTAGACAGCATTGCTTCTTCGTCTTCACTATTTTCACTGTTGTCTTCGTCTTCTGATGGTTCCTCAGAGCTGCCTTCTACTGCTTTGAGAGCATTGGTGTGTTTCTTCTTGCTTGATGACTCTCTTAATCTTTCCATGTTTATTTCATGGGCCATGAGGGACCCAATGAGTTTCTCCAATGACATCTTCTCTAGGTCATTGGCCTCTTCTATAGTTGTTACCTTAGGAGTCCATGCTGCTAGTAATGATCTTAAAATCTTTCTTACCATTTCTCCAATTTCATATGTCTTACCAAGACCAGCTAACCCATTTGTTATATCTGTGAATCGACTGAACATCTGGGTTATAGATTCTCCCTGCTGCATCTGGAACTTTTCATATTGAGCCACTAGTATATCTATTCTTGTTTGTTTGACTTTATCAGTCCCTTCATAGGTGATTTTCAGCTTCTCCCACATTTCCATTGTAGATTTGCAAGCTGAGACTCTGTTGAACTCTTTCTTGCTAAGAGCACAACACAGGATACTCTTAGCTTTGCAGTTGAGGGAGATCTTTTTCCTATCATCGTCTGTCCAATTCTGCCTTGAGTTTAGGACAACGAGATCTCCTTCTTCTATGATTGACCAGATCTGAAAGTTGAATCCTGGTAAGAAGTACTCCATTCTGGTCTTCCAGTAAGTGTAGTCTTCACCATCGAACAGTGGTGGTCGGTTGACAGACTGACCTTCAATGTTTCCTTGGGCTGCCATGGATCTTTACTCTTCAGATCGTTGGATCTTCTTCTTTGTCGAAGAGACTCGCTCTGATACCACTTGTTGCCCAGTTGACGAGCCTAGAGGGGGGGTGAATGGGTCTTTAAAAATTATTTATCTAATACCTGTACTTAAAATAAGCATACAAAAATATTCTTCGATGAAGGTTAGCGAAGGTTAGTGTAAACAACAAACACACAAAAAGCAATCACACAAGGCAAGGAATTATCCTTTTTCGGGCCTCCTCTCCTTAGGAGTCCTAGGTCCAGTCCCTGAGCAACAACTCAGGATTTTACTATCTAGGATACAGTCCCCCTATGGACACTACAGCACCCAGCCACAGCTGGTCTTCTTTCACACGAAGGGAACAACACACCCTAGATCCCACCAGGTCTTCCTTCACAACCGAAGGGAAACACACACAACAATCAATGAAAAAGTGATCAAGCCCCTAGATCAAGGTTTAACAAGCCAAGATCTGAAGCTAACAGAATTGAGAGCACAAGATCTAAACAATGCACCCACTCTCAAAACTTCACAGGCTCTCTTAAGATTTGAATCACAGCGCAGAGAGCAAAGAGCTATGAACTGATGGGAATGAGGCTAGGCTCTTTTCTGGAGAACTCGCAGAAAACTTGAACTCAGTTGCTTGGAAGCGATGTCTCTAAAAAAAAACTAAAACTATTTTTTTTCTGGAGTTTCACTCTTGCTTATATATATCTTGTTTGAAATTCGAACGTTGAGAAGTCCGTTGTCTCTACGCTTTGTTTACGTTAGACTGCTTGACACTTGGAAGCTTCCAATCAATAGTCTTTTATCCATTTGTGCATGCAAAGAGATAGGATCTTCTGTAACATCCTTTGGCTTCTATTTTGTCCAACGTTGTATCACTAGAGCTGTCAGTGACCTGCAAATAATAAATGCTAGAGCAGTAGATAGCTAGGCTGTCTCTTGTTGTCAGTTAACGTTAGGACAAGAGTTCATAGAAATAGTAATGCCATTTTGCTGTATCTAAAAAATGTATACAGAGTATGCACGATAATGGATGATATCATCTGCATGCATGCAGAGATATGTTCAGTCTTCATTAAATGCACAGATGTCAGAAAGATATGTGCGAAGACTTTGACTATTCAACGCTGTTAAATATCAAGTCGTTATAAACAAAAATCGATGGATTCATGACTTATGAAATTGTTATGCACTAACCGCCAAATCGTTGTAACTTAGCATCAAATCGATATGTTTCTACAAAGGAATCGTTATGATCAAGAAGATATAATCAAATCGTTATGAGTTATAAGAAAATCGTTGTGATCAATAAAGAAATCCTTGTAGAAGGCAAATCATTGTGTTCATTAAGGAAATCGTTATGAACACTTAAGAAATTGTTAAGGCAAACCACATCGTTATGACAACTTAAGAAATCGTTGTGATGACCAAATCGTTATGACAACTTAAGAAATCATTGCGATGAGCAAATCGTTATAACAACTTAAGAAATCATTACGATGAGCAAATCGTTATGACAACTTAAGAAATCGTTGCGAGAGCAAGTCGTTACGATGACTAAAGGAATCGTTACGAGAGCAAGTCGTTATGATGACTAAAGGAATCGTTACGAGAGCAAGTTGTTACGATAACTAAAGGAATCGTTACGAGAGCAAGTCGTTACGATAACTAAATGAATCATTATGAGAGCAAGTCGTTACGATGACTAAAGGAATTGTTACGAAGGCAAGTCGATACGATAACGATTTCTGTTTAAATCTAAACGATGTTTGAGGTTATGAGGAAATCGTTGTAGCATAAGGAAAGTCGATGTGGACTTAGAGAAATTTCATGTTGAACTTAATATTGCTTTAGAAAGGGTAATACTTACCAAATTTGCTTGATTTTCCTGTAGTATTTCCTGTGCTCAAGACTTATGGAATATGTGTTAGTAATCTTTGACATGGTTTTGTTAATCACCAAAATAAATATATAATTAATTAAAATTACATGGGGACAGACTGATCATCAGTTTGATGCCTATTACATGCCTGTGAGAGACTATCAGTCCTTCATGTTATAAGGTTGTTTGAATTTTTGTGCATAATCAGGTCCAGTCTGATCTCTGTCCACTGTGAAGAGGAACGTGACAAGCTTCCTGTCGCGATCAAGGTCGCGATAGGGAGAGTGTCGCCTTCTACTTCAGAGAGTAGATTGGCCTGATTTCTGTTTTGTTAGCGTTAGGCTAGATTTCTCATGCACTCTGACGCAAATAGGGTGTGCATACATATTTCCATATTTTAGTTTAGGTTGTCCTCCTCGGCGACGCCTGCTCTGTTGGCCACATATTCCTTGTGTCCGACTAGAGCACTCGCTTGAGGGCCTCCATAAGTCCCCGCTGACCATGGATCCACACGGCTGCCGGGCTGGTTGTACCTGTTGCCACCTAGATTTAGGATCCATGCATTGGTAAGTTTGTGAGAATCCTGGTCAAACCTGAAGTTGGAAGCTTTCTCCCTTTAGAAAACCTTTCCTTTGAGGGAACCTGCTAAAAAGATCAAACCATTAAAAGGCAAATTGGAACCAAATAAAAGAAACCATCATCATTGTCACTTGCTTGCTTTGGGTGAGACTTCTTCTCTTTCTTTTGTTTGCATAGGATTGCTTGTTTAGGAAACTAAGTGTCTGTTTAGGTTAGGGTGTCTCTTAGGTCTGGACAGACTTTCCTTATCTTGGCTCACCTACTTTCCAAATATGGAATCCTACTTGAACCCAGTCTATGGTGATGAGAATCAGGACGCGGCATTCTACACCACCCATGACTATGAGGAATCTCTTCCTCATGGTCTCCTCAAGGAGTCGACCCAGCCCTGGGTCGCCATAGTCCACGCCAGTGAGAGTCATCGTCCCGGCGACGGTGGCCCATCACAAACTATTCGTTCCCCTCAGGCAGATGATCAAGCTGCTCAACTCATGCGCCTAATTCCTCAGCTCAATCAATCCCAAATCCAAGATCTCATGACGGCCCTTAAAGGAAAGGACACCTCGTTGCCCTCACCAGAGCGAGCATTTCTCGCCCCATGGCATCCACCTCCGGCCCTCGCATCATCACGGGACCAGCCGACAACACTCCCATCCGGCCGCGGGCCATTCGATTCACTCCTTTCGAGTCTAAGCGCTATCATCCACGTGAGTCGAGACCCCGATCTCCCCCTTATCTCCCTTGCCATCTGCCACAAATTGAGCTGCGCGCCAGGCCAGCATCCCGTTCCTCCTCCTTGTATGCTCAACCTTCTGCCGCTCCCGACATGATGTCCTTGTAAGCGTCCATCAAGAAGGAACTCCAAGAGCTACGAAGGCAGGTCGACCCTAGGCAGCACCATGATGTTCACATGCCTAACTTCAATGGCCTGTGGGTCCCATCTCCATCCGAACTCCCAAAGTACCGTAAGTACAATGGCTCTGGCAACCCATACATTCACATCAAGGATTTCATCTATGAGTCTGCACCCTATCAGCATGACCGCCGCTTGATGGCGTATCTATTTCGTCGATCACTGGATGGGCCTGCACTAGATTGGTTCTATTCCTTGCTACCCGAGGATGCAAAGGACTTCTCCACGGTGAAGGGGAAA
This sequence comes from Colocasia esculenta, assembly GCA_014218235.1. Classification (NCBI taxonomy): domain Eukaryota; kingdom Viridiplantae; phylum Streptophyta; class Magnoliopsida; order Alismatales; family Araceae; genus Colocasia; species Colocasia esculenta. Next base: position 35,943,394 of record CM024764.1, read on the forward strand.
TTCCTTTAATAGTTCCAAGATAGGGTTGGGCCAGAGTATTCTTTATAGACCTCATGGCAGAAACGATGAAGTCGGATGAAGATTTTGCCACATATGCCGACAGGTGGAGACAGATGGTCACACGAGTCCCTGGGTACCTTCTGGAGGGAGAGAAGGTTAAGATCATCATTTCCAATGCAACCCCTGCTTATAAAAACATCCTAGCAATGAATGATATCACCACCATGCACCAACTGTACAGTCGGGCCCGGTTCATCTAGACCCAACTCAAAGACTCTCCCATACACTCCATGTTCGAACCACAAAAGTCCCGCTTCCAAAGAAAACCTCAGGGACCGGTGACCAAGGGTGTCCAAGTCAACGAGCAAGTGAGTGCATTCAACCCTACTGGCCAGAACAACAACTATCAACCTTACACTGCCCAGGGTCAAAACCGCACCAATCCCCCACAAGGCCAGCAGCCCCAATACAACTATGTACCACCTCCTGAAGGCTCCCAGCAAAGGCATCCCCTAGGCCCAAGGACAACTCAGTACCACCACTCCCTAAGACACTCTCCGACATCTTCTTGGCCTTAGTCTCCACAGATGCCATCAAGCTCCCTTCGGAAAGGCCATTGAACCCGAGTGTGGACCAGACAAGGTACTGCATGTTCCATCAGCAGCCGGGTCATACCATTGAGCAGTGCTTCACATTCAAAGACTTGGTATATGATCTACATGAACAGAACAGATTGGACTGGACAGCTCTCCGACAAGTGATCGGAGACATCAAAGAAAGGCAGAGGCAGTAGCAACAGTAGAGGTAGAAGCATCAACCACCCCCTCAACAACAGCAGCAACAACAGCCATTGCAGGACCTAGGGATTGTCCATAACCCCTTGCCAAACCATCTGCCAGCTCCTAATCCACCACAACCGCCAGCCTAGGTGAACCCTATCGTCCACCACCCCCCTCCTCAAGCGAATTGGACGTATGATGATGAACCCGATGTTCAGCAGATGATGGCCATTAACCACCAATATCCTCAACAATCCCAAATAATACAACCAGCCAACATGACTCCCCAATCAGTCCCTCCTTTAGTTTCCCAGGCCAACGCCATCATACTACCCATCGGCTCAACACCCGCGCTAGTCGCTATGCCCTCCATTATCCTACCACCTACCACATCCCTCGCTCTACCTGTCTCCACGTTACCACCACCCGACATAACCACTCCCACATCCATCATATTGCCACCACTTGGGTTGAATCAACCCTCTGCCGCCATGTTATCCTCCACCAGACAAACCACCAACCAACCAACTACCTTACGGAGCAGACACGTTTTTCGTCGCACGTATCCACCCATCTCCACGACCTCCACCAGTCAAAGCAATCCCCAACCGGTCCTGCAGCCACAGCCTCAACAACAACCACAAGATGAGGGGGTGATTGAGCCGTTACCCGGTACACATTATGATATCCTCAAGCATCTTGATCATGTGCCAGCTAAAATCTCCATACTGGAATTGACAAAAGATCCAAAGAACATCAAGGAGCATTGAGAAATTTCTTGCAAAGGGTAGTGGTGAACGAGGACATGCGCGCCGACAAACTGTCGAGTGCACTAGCCATGGTGACTCATGGGCCGGCCATCACCTTTGCCAAGAATGAATTAGCACCCCCAGAAGCCAGGAGGCTCCCGCTCTGTGTTACCCTAGTCATCAACCATGTGGCAGTAGGGGCAGCACTGGTCGACACTGGGGCGTCAATAAATGTCTGCCCACTGAGTACTCTGAGGGCCTGTGATGTGTCAGAAAGGTTGCTAAAACCAACGCCAACCACCATTGCTGCATATGACAACTCTAGAAGATCTTGCCATGGCATGGTGACTGTACAAGCTGAAATGGGGCCGTTAGCCATCGCTGTTGATTTCTATGTACTTAACTTAGATCCCACGTTCAAGGCCATCCTGGGGGGTCCATGGTTAGAAGCACTAGGATCTATTCCGTCCACTGCACATCAATGCCTAAAGTTCCCCTTCCAAAGACGGATCATCAAGGTCAAAAGCATAGCCACTGCTCACACGGTTGATGCCATCAACGACACCCACCTCCCAGCTGTATGGCCTGCTAACAAGCCCATTGTCTCAGTGCTAGACATCAACTACCCATGGGCTTATTCATTCCATTCCAAATAAGAGACCGGTCCCGCATAGGTCAATGCAGTTAAGAGGAAGGAGCCACTAAACACCAAAGGGTGGCAAATCATGATAAAGCTAGGCTACGAAGAAGGAAAAGGCCTAGGGGCAGAATTACATGGCATCACCAAGCCTATCCCAGACATCGTAATGAAAAGCCGGTGGGGATTTGGCTACAGGGAGAAGTCCAAGCCATGGTCAACTAGCACATCCACTCTCAAGGCCGACCGCCAACCGCTCACATGGACACTCTAGTGTCACTTTGTCAGAGGCCCTACCCAACCGGGATATAACACTGTGGTGGTCGAGGCAGAGCTGTCACAACACGAGGTGCATGGCAGGAACTTCTCTAGGTACATGGCCCCCATGCTTACATATAAGGCGCTGGAAGCACTCCACCCCGGAAAGAGAAGGAAGACAGAGGACCCAGAGGCTGAATGGTACCGTTGGTTTGATATAGAAGACATCACTATAGCCTTCAGCCGTCTGTTCTGGGAGGAAGAAAGAACATGGCCGCCAGCTACATCCGAACTGGTAGATCCTCCCACATCCATCACATCCAAGAGGCAGTTGATGAGCGACGCCACTGATGTGGGAGAGCCAGACATCCCCTATGAGGAAGGGAAGACTATAGACGAGCTGTGGAGGGGCACGTGCCTGGCCACCCATCCATCACTCCTGTGTTCTCTCCTCCCCAGCCTCGTTCCTTCATCCCCTCCCTTACTCATTCAGCTGTCTCCCCAACTCCTGACAGCTGCGCGTAGCATCCTCACTCCTGATCTCCCACCTGCCATCCTCCCTGCTTTGCAATCTAATCCGAGCGATCACGAGATCACTCTCTCGTGCTGCATGCTCTCCTCTGATCTCCAAAAAAAAAATGTCAATCTTCAACTGCACATTGAGGTCGAGGAGCGGGCATACCTCCTTCACCCTCCTGATCAGGGGCACCCCTCAGCTGGGGCTTCCCCTCTCTCTCCTTCATTAGGAGCCATCCTCTTTGAGGACACCATGTCCTCCCCTAGTCCTGTAGAGTCATCTAGCCAGTTAGGATCGTCTAGGTTAGAAGAGTCTAGTCTTAGTCTAGGAGAGTCTAGGGTAGAGAGTCAGGTCAACCCAGCACCCGCCAAATCAAAACGTCACCCTAGGAATCAACGGGGCAAGGCTATTCCCCAAAGATACCTTCAAGAGTTAGCCTAGTGATGTCAAGCATTGTTGCTAATAGAGGAGTTCACAAAGGATGCGTTGGTGTTAGAAGAAGAGATTGAGCAGGATGGGGTGTTCGTAGATGACGGATTTGGTGTCTATGAAATCATGAATGACGGGGACCTGATCGATGAAGAGGATGGTGAAGTAGATGACACTGCCGAGATGTACGCGAGTGGCGTAAGAAGATTTGATGAACCTACAACGGCAGTGGATGAACCTACTAAAGAAGTCAATCTTGGAACAGACAAAAATCCTAGGATGGTGATTATTTCAGCGAACCTCCCTCCTGATGAAGAAGAGGAACTGGTGCAAATTCTGAGGGAGTACAAGGATACATTTGCCTGGTCGTACAAGGACATGCCCGGCCTAGACCCCTCATTAGTGGAGCACCGACTTGTATTGAAAGAAGGGGCAAAGGCCATAAAGCAGAAGCTCAGAAGGTTCCACCCACTTATGGCCCTGAAGATGAAGGATGAGGTAGATAAACTCCATAAGGCTAGAATCATCAGGGTAGTGCTTTATCCGAACTAGGTGGCAAATATAGTCCCGGTCATGAAGAAGGACAAAAAGGTCAGGATCTGTATTGACTTCCAGGACTTAAATAAGGCATGTTCAAAGGATGACTTCCCGCTTCCTCACATTGATGTATTGATTAATAACACTGCTGGGTATGAGACCCTCTCATTCATGGATGGTTATTCAGGCTATAACCAAATCCATCTAGCTCCTGAAGATCAAGATAAGACATCCTTCACCACGCCCAGGGGAACATACTGTTACGTAGTCATGCCATTTGGGATAAAGAATGCTGGGGCTACCTATCAAAGGGCGATGATGGCCATATTCCACGATATGATGCATGTCTATGTAGAAGTGTACATGGATGACATCTTGGTGAAGTCAAGAACCAGGAGAGAACATCCCGAGATCCTCGCCAAGGTGTTGCAAAGGTCAAGGGAGTATAAGCTAAGAATGAATCCGAATAAGTGTGTGTTCGAGGTATCATCAGGCAAGTTGCTGGGATTCATAGTTAGTAAGTGGGGATTTGAGATCGATCCAAACAAGGCCAAGGCTATTGCAGAAATGCCGCCTTCAAAGAATATCTCACAACTAAGAGGCTTGATTGGGCGTATGCAATTCATTAGAAGATTCATATCACAGCATTCACAAAGATGCCGCCCGTTCTATGACCTCTTGAAAGGAGGGGCACAGTTCGAATGGAATCACAAGTGTCGAGAAGCCTTTGATGATTTGAAGAGGTATTTCATGAATCCCCTAGTTTTGTAACCTCCTATGCCTGGGAAACCATTGATCCTATATCTCTCAGTCATTGAGGACTCCCTAGGTGCTGCCCTTGCACAACATGATGAATCTGGAAAACAAAGGGCAGCATACTATCTTTCTAGGCTTTTCAACACCGTAGAATCCAAATACAACACCGTGGACAAAACCTGTGTTGCGCTCGTGTGGGTAGTCCAAAAGCTTAAGCACTACTTTCTTGCCCACGAGGTCAAGCTGATCTCGAGGATGGATCCACTCAGATATCTTCTAGAAAAACATGTCCTCTCTGATCGTCTTGCACGCTGGCAGAGCTTCCTCTCACAATTTGACATCTCTTTTGTGGTCCAAAAGGCCATCAAAGGGTATGCCATCGCCGAGCACCTTGCCCATTTGCCACTCCCTCGTAGCGATTCCATCCGAGAGGAATTCCCTGATGAAGAGCTCTCGGTCATCTCCAAAGATCTCTTCTAGTCCCTCAATTTTGATGGTGCGCTCAATTCTCAGGGACGGGGCATTGGAGCCGTGCTGCTCACCCCGGAGGGTATCACTATCCCCATCACTTTTCAGCTCACCTTCTCCGCCACTAATAACATGTATGAAGCTCTCCTAGCTGGTCTTAAACGTGCTTATATCTTGGGTGCATCTCACCTTAGAATCATAGGAGACTCTCAGCTTGTTCTGTGGCAGGTGCTCTCAACTTACCGCACTCGTGACCGAAAGCTTAAACCATATCAAGATCTAGTCACGTTGTTGGCAAGGCAGTTCCGCAAGCTTATCTATGTCCACACTCCTTGCTTACAGAATATCCTGGCTGACGCCTTGGAATCACTAGCTTCATCTCTATCCTTCCCTTTGAGTCACCAGACCGAAACAATTGTCGTCCAACGGCTCGATGTTCCATCTCCTCAAGATCCTTGGTTCAAGAACCTTAGGACAACCTCAGAAGAGAGGGCTAGGATGAGAGAAGTGCAACAAGTCATGCTAGCTGAGCTTGAGGAATTCTAAGATGAAGAGGAACTGCCATGGTATTTTGAGATTGAGCAGTATTGTAAGGATGGGTCATATCTCGAATGGGCAAATGCAGAGCATCGCAAGGCCATAAGAAGAGCCGCCTTAAGGTACACGATCGTCGGAGAAGTTTTGTACAAGCGGGCTCTTAATGGAGTTCTTCTGAGATGTCTCAATGATGACGAAGCTTGGAAAGTGGTAGAAGGAGCCCATGCTAGTGAATGCGGAGGGCATGTCAACGGTCAGATGCTTGCGAAGAAGATCATTAAGCAGGGCTACTACTGACCAACCCTAGAAGAAGACTATGCCATCTACATCCGTAGGTGTGTCAAATGCCAACTCCATGCTGATAAAATTCATGCTCCTTCATCCTCACTTCATCCACTCTCCACACCTTGGCCATTCTCCATGTGGGCTTTTGATATTGTTGGCCTCCTTGGTGATCCTAATGCTCAAACTAAACAAAAATCCTTTATCCTAATAGAAACTGAGTATTACACCAAGTGGGCAGAAGCAGAAGTGTTTGCAGAAATCAAAGCATCCACAGTGTGCCATTTTATCATGAAGAATATCATCTCGCGGTTCGGAGTGCCAAGCAGCATCGTCACAGATAATGGACTGCAATTTATCTCACAAGAACTTCAGGACCTCTGTAAGAAATACAACATCACTCTGCATCATTCATCTCCGTATTACCCCCAAGGCAATGGCCAAGCTGAAGCAACTAATAAAACCCTTCTTAAAATCTTGAAGAAAACTTGTGAATCGCATAAATTCGTTGATTGGCCAGAAAAGCTAATAAAGGCTCTATGGGCCTATTGTACCTCCGTCCGTACTCCCACGGGGCAAACCTCGTATGCTCTCACCTATGGGATGGAGGCGGTAGTTCCATATGAGATCTTCATCCCTTCACTAAGAGTCCAACTTGATAAGGAACTTAATCTTGACGATCATCGAGAGGCATTGCTAGTCCAATTAGAACTCTTAGACGAAAGGCGACTCATGGTGGCCGATCATGTACTCTCATACCAAATAAGAATCTCAAGGTCTTTTGAAAAGAAGGTAATTGAGCAAAAATTCCAAGAGGGTGATATGGTCTTGAAACGCATTTTTATCAAACCTAGAGGTCCAAGGTCTAAATTGCAACCAAATTGGGAGGGTCTGTATGTTGTGAAAGAAGTGTATCCGGGGAACGCCTACTGCCTAGTTAACGCTGAGGGTGTAGAGTTGTCACATCTGTGGAATGGGTTGTACCTCAAACGATTCTATCCCTAGGTCTTTAGGTGTGAGGCCACAACACTTAGATTAGGGATAACCCCCGTGTTAAGAGTCCGAAGTCTCCTCCCCAATCATCAAGGATTAACCTAAGTTAGGACCAACACACGCACACGGCAAGCCCGGGCGACTGCACTTAGTAGGTATCGTAGCTATAAAGGCCCTACTTTAGCGATGCGATGGTCATTCTCTCCCAAATCGGTCGAAGTGTAGGGGCAAGGGTCGTGAGGGCGAGGTTGTCAACCTTAGGCATACCCTGATGAGAGGAAGTCTCAAATAGGGACGATCAAATAGCAAGGGCAAAGGAACAAAGAAGTAAAAGAAAGGATAGAAAAAATACATGATAAAATAGGGGCATGGCAATGAGTGGCAAAGTCCCCGCGGGACGCTCATGAGCCCGGACGTATGCATGCCCCAGACAGTGCAAATCCATAAGAAAGACCACAAAGTCCCTACACAACAGACCTAATCTTTGAATGGTATGCTGCGGGAAGAAGCTGGGCCCAACGTCCTTAAACCTACATTAGACTTGCGACGACCCTCCGTATACTGGTACGATTATACCAATCCACGTTGGTATAGTGAGTCTCGTCACAGTGGGACATTTACCCAAGCACTAACACACATGATTGAGATGTACACAAATATGAATACAGAGTAGCGGAAGTAAAAGAACTACTGTCTTTTCATTTCATCATCCACATTAAACATACATGATCCATATAGCAATTTAAGGAACTAAGTCCACATAATGAAATACAAAATTCAAATTACATTGTTCGTCCACAAATTTACGTAAGCTTCAATTTCATAAGTCTCAATTACATACTATGAAAGTAAAGTACAACAACGGTGACTCCACAACACTCTATTCTCCTCGCTTGGAGTCGCTCTCAACGGTCTCCTCCAAGGAAGTAGGGTCACCTGCTAAACCTGTACGCCGAAGCAAGAGTGAGTCTAAAAGACTCAGCAAGTAAACTCCATACACATCATACATGCATACATCACAAGTAGGCCATTCATTTAATTTTATTAATCAAAACATGTAGCATGGTTGTACAATAATGGAAAACTACCTATCATGATATTTCTACTAATTTCACTATGCATGATACATGGTTCATATCAATCCAAAATGAAATACCTACCGCATGCTTTCTACTCATTCATTCACATGAGAACTACACTTACATTTAACTACAACATGATAGCAAATTTAGCATGGGATTTTCACACATAAGAAGGAAATATCCCTAACATGGATTCTACACACTTTTGCACATATAAAACACCATTATAAACACATTAAGGTTGCTGTTTTAACATGAATCTAACATTTTCATAACGTAAATCACAAGTTCGCATTTTTAACACCTTGGATTCACATGTTTACACATTTACACATTCACATTGTTCACATTTACAACACATTTCACATTCATATGTTCACACTACACAATTTGCACATATACACATTCACATTTTCACATTTAAATACCGTGACACATAGTCCAAACCACCACTATAAGGACACATTCACATAACACATATCACATAGACACCACCTAGGCAACACAGTGACGGCTCTTGGTACTGCACAGACCTGGAGAAGAACTCTCCACCCTAAACTGTGGTACTTGTCCACCTCTAGGATTTCATCCTAATGCCCATCAGATTTTAACACATTGAACCTTCCCATGGAGACTTTTGCATGGTACGGTTCCACAGCCCTCTATGGAAGTAGTGTCACACACGGCACAATTTACACATTTCGATTTTTTTAACACACACACATTTCACCCAATTTACGCATTATATACATTGTCGCTATTAAGCACATGGTTCAGTTTTCCCTAATTCATGGTGCTACTATTTGACAGAGTTTTAAACACTCAGTAATTTACACTAATCAGGTTGAAAACACATAATCCAACCATAATCATGATAGTATGCACTAATAGCTCATTTTCACATGGAAATTTCACAATATAACCTACTGTTACCCAAATCTCATGAAAATTTAACCAAACACTGTTTGCAGAGTTTAGACCACTCATGAAAATTTTCACATTTTTTTGAATTACACAGAATTTACAGAAAATGAAACACTCATTCACATGCCATTAATAATTTAGTTATCATGGAAGCACAACATAAATGTCGGATTTGGCAGTTCTCAGACCTGTACCTAACATGCACATTATCACCGAATTGTTTTTGAATTTATCTCACATCATACTATTTACTGTGATTTTTACGTGACCCTACACATGCTTTCCATTTCATTACCGAAATTGTAATAAATCACATGATCATGGGAAAATTTCCAATTTTGCAGAGCATGGACTGACATACATACACATGGTCTAGAAAATTTATGGCATTCAAATTCCTCATGAATCATGTGAACAGTAGACTAACACAACCAAGGTCGCATCTAACATGTATTTTTCATAAGTGTAACCATTCACACTATTTACAAAAATTCACAAAATCTCACAACGCATTCCACCATTCATAATACATAGCATATAACGTTTACAATATATCCTCATGCAAAAAACTTCAGAAATTAATCATATATAAGGAAGAACAGCTCACTGTTATGTCCTGAAGAACTAAACGGCAAAGGCTAGCTGTTCAAAGGGGTTAACGGCAACATCGTCTGCCGCCAACTGAAGAGCTTAACGGCAAGGGATCTTGCCGTTAAGTTCCTGTCTATGCAAAAACACAGACCGAGCTCCAAAGAAAGGGTGAATGTGGGGGATCCAGAACACGAGTAAAATCCCATAAAATATCTAAGACCTACTGGACATATACATGCATCACGGGGATGTGTTACTTGCCTTTGAATAAATCTACAAATGGATTACAAGGTCGGAGAAGCCCTCCTCGGCCAAAGCCAAGAAGCCTCCAAAACACCTCCACTCTGGCTTCTGGGATGATTCTCGCAGCACACCAGAGCCGGGGATGTGTAGCCTGATGTCAAGGGTTCCTCCTTGTCGAAGTAGATCGCCGAAAAAAGGCACCAGTCTTTAGATCTCAAGGCTCAAAGTTATGGTTTCGCACAGGGACTTAGGGTTTCTAGGGTTTTCTTTGCCAAGAGACAAAGGGGTCTCCTCCAGCTGCTAAGGGGTGTTTCTATATAAGTCTAGGCTTGGGGCATGCGTGGGTAGGGTCTAATGGGAGTTGAGAGCCGTTGGGAGACATCTCCCCAATCAGTGAGCAAGCCCAACCCAGAATTTCGGGGTCTGCTGTGCATAGAAAATCAGAGAAGTAGACGTCCACATCCATGGCCGTTTACCTTAAAGCTGGCGTCCATCGACATGGACGTTTACTCAACATGGACGTCTATCCTTGTTGACGCCAATTTGCTCTTCGGCCAAAGCATTAAACCATGCAGAAAACCATATATATGCTATATATATATACCTGCAATATATATAGTATAGTGTACACACTACTACACCATGCAAACAAACAATAATTACATCTAAACATACACATGCATACATAAGTACACCTAGCTAATATGTACGTAAATATCTACATATGCATACATAATATTTACACACAAGCACGAATCCACACACACAACAAAATAAAAGGACAAAATTTGAGGGCCTTACACCATCTCCCCCTTAAGGAAACTTCGTCCTCGAAGTTTAAACAACACTACTCGAACAAATGAGGATACTTCTTCCTCATCGCATCCTCAAGCTCCCAAGTAGCCACCTCCCGCGAGAAGTTCTGCCATAAAACTTTTAACGACGTAATACTCTTGTTCCGGAGATGCTGAACCTTCCGGTCAAGAATAGCTACCGGCTGCTCCACATATGACAGATCTGGCTGGATCTCCACTGGCTCGTGACTAATAACATGAGATGGATCTCGAACATACTTCCTGAGCATAGATATGTGGAAAATGGGATGAACACTAGCTAAAGCCGGAGGCAAAGCTAGCTCGTAAGCCATGCTACCTAAACCCCTGAGAATCTCATACGGGCCAATGAATCTGGGACTTAATTTGCTATGCCTGCCAAACCTGACGACACCTCGAGTAGGTGAAATCTTCAAAAAGACATGCTCACCCACCTCGAACTCCAAATCCTTCCTCCTGTTGTCAGTGTAGCTCTTCTGCCTATCCTGTGCCGCAACAAGCCTCTTCCTGATAAGCTGAATCTTATCTGAAGTCTCCTGAACTAACTCCGGACCAATCAACTGCCTATCGCCGGTCTCCTCCCAACATAAAGGAGATCTGCAAGGCTTTCCATACAATGCCTCAAATGGAGCCATACCAATGCTCGCATGAAAGCTGTTGTTATATGGGAACTCCACTAGAGGTAAGTAGCACTCCCAATCATCCTTCCAATCTAGCACACACGCCCTCAACATATCCTCGAGCTTCTGGATAGTCCTCTCAGATTGTCCAACTGTCTGGAGATGAAACTCCGAACTGAGCTTCAGCTCCGAACCTAAAGCATCCTGAAGACCCTTCCACAACCTCGAAGTAAATCTCGGATCTCGATCCGAAATGATCGACTTCGGCACACCATGCAATCTAATAATGCTACTGACATATAATCTAGCCAAGCTCTCCACTGACTGCTTCTTCTTCATAGGCAAGAAATGCGCAGTCTTCGAGAATCTATCTACGACTATCCAAATCGAGTCATTACCTCATCTAGATCGAGGCAAACCTAAAACAAAATCCATAGTGACAGCTTCCCACTTCCATACTGGGATCTCCATCTTCTGCATAAGACCAGATGGTCGCTGCCGCTCGGCTTTCACTTGCTGGCATACTAGACACCTAGATACATAATCCGCTACATCTCTCTTCATGCCAGACCACCAAAAAGACCTCTTCAAATCCTGGTACATCTTGCTGTTACCCGGATGAATAGAGAATCTCGACCTATGAGCTTCTGCTAATACATGCTCACGGACATCTACAATGTCAGGAACACATACTCGGTGATGGAATCTGATCACGCCATCCTCATCGTGAGAAATGCATGCCTTGCCCACTAACTCTTGGAGTCTAGGGTCGGCTTTCTGCTGCTCGATCACCTCGTCCAACACCGAAGACCTAAGGGACAACTGAGCCACAAAAGCCTGACATAATGGCTCTAACTCAGTCATCGAATACGACGCATCCTCCAACATCTTGCAATCCTGCTGGAGCAAAAACCTCCTCCTGCTAAGAGCATCCGCTATGACATTCGCCTTTCCTGGATGATATTGAAGATCGAAGTCATAGTCCTTGAGGAACTCAATCCATCTCCTCTGCCGTAGGTTTAGTTCCTTCTGGGAGAAGAGATACCTCAAGCTCTTATGGTCAGTGAACACCTCAAATCTGACACCATAAAGATAGTGCCTCCAGATCTTTAGTGCATGAACCACTGCCGCAAGCTCCAAATCATGAGTCGGATAGTTACGCTCATGCTCCTTCAATTGGCGAGAAGCATACGCCACTACCCTTCCTTGCTGCATTAGCATACAGCCTAAGCCAATCTAAGATGCATCCGTATAAATGGCAAAACCTTCACCACCACTAGGTAATACCAATACCGGAGCGGAAGTAAGTTTAGCCTTCAATAATTGAAAGCTACTCTCACATGTCTCAGACCACACATACTTCACCCCCTTTCTGGTAAGCTGAGTCAATGGGGCGGCGATGGATGAAAATCCCTCAATGAATCGCCGATAGTAACCAGCCAAACCAAGGAAACTACGAATCTTCGAAGGGGTCTTGGGGGTCTCCCAATCCATAACTGCCTGGACCTTTATTGATCAACTGCTACACCAGCACCGGAGATAACATGCCCAAGAAAATGAACCTCGCGCAACCAAAAGTCGCACTTGCTGAATTTTGCATACAACTTGTGCTCACAGAGAACCTCTAACACTACCCTCAAATGCTGACGGTGTGTGGCCTCATCCGGAGAGTAGACCAACACATCATCAATAAATACCACAACAAAACTATCTAAGTACGGCCTAAAAACCCTATTCATGAGATCCATGAACGCTGCAGGGGCATTGGTCAATCCGAAAGGAAGGACCAAAAACTCATAATGTCCGTAACGGGTTCTAAATGCTATCTTGGACACATCCTAACTCCTAATCCTCAACTAATGATAACCATATCGCAAATCGATCTTAGAAAAGACTGATGCATTTTGCAGCTGGTCAAACAAATCATCAATACGAGGTAAGGATACCTGTTCTTCACTGTCACTTGGTTTAGCTTCCTATAATCGATGCATAACCTAAGTGATCCATCCTTCTTCTTTACAAATAAGACAGGTGCCCCCCAAGGGGAAACACTAGGGCGAATAAATCCCTTAACTAGCAATTCTTGCAACTGCTTCCTTAACTCGGCTAAGTCCGCAGGTGCCATCCGATATGGAGCCTTTGAGATAGGAGAGGTGCCCGGAAGCAACTCTATGGTGAACTCTATCTCTCTATCCGGTGGCAATCCAGACAAATCATCGGGAAAGACGTCTGGAAAATCCTGCACTACCTCGATCTCTGCAAGAGTAGGTGACTCACCAGCCTCGGGTACAACACTACACTGGCAAGAAAAGCGTCACAACCCTTGTTTACCATGCGCATCGCCTTCATGGCAGAGATGGCCAACTTTCCCGCCAAGTTTCTTGGCAAGGGATGAGAGAACTCGTCCTCACCAGGAATGCGGAAAACAATCCTCTTCCGACGACAATCTACTAACGCATAGTGCTCCTCTAGCTAATCCATACCAAGAATAGCATCAAAGTCCTTCATCTTTAGCAAGAAGAAACACCCTTCTAGGACTCTATCCTCAATACACATAGGTAACGATGGAATACACTTCCCAGTCGATACCGTACCCGCGGGTGTGTGTACAGACAACGGGACTTCTAAATCCTCAGACTCTACACCTGACTCTAGAGCTAACTGCCTAGCGAAATGCTTGGAGATAAACAAGTGAGTGGCACCCGTATCGAACAAAACCCGAGCGTGCAAACCTAGAAGTAAAACCGTACCTTCGGTAACATGCTCCGCTTGCTTGGCATCCTCTCGTGCTATGGCAAACACTCGAGCTTGGGCTCGAGGCCTTCCTAGTCATCCTGTAGCTGGCGTTGCTGTTGCTACCACTGCTGGGGTTGGCGCTCCGCGCTGGACTCCCTGCTGAAGTCTCGGACAATCCTTGATCTTGTGGTCACTGCTCCCGCACTTCAAGCATTTTCCCGCTACCATCCAACACTCCGTACCACCGTGTGTCTTCCCGCAATGGGGACACTCCTTCTTCACACCAGGGGAACATTGAGAAGGTACCTGAGTACTACTGGCTGCCACTGGGCACTGCGGTGTCTGGTATGCTGTCTTCTTCTTATCCTGCCGCTGGAAAGGGGCCGCAGGTCTCTTCTACAAAGCTTTCTTCTCCTCGAGGTACTGCTCCATTTCACCCTCCTGCCTACAAGCAACGCTAAGGGCCTCGTCCAAGGTACGATGATCGAACGCCACTAGCCTTGTCCTCAGTGATGTCTTAAGGCCCATCACAAACTTCTTTGCCTTCCTAAGCTCATCAGCTACTATGTGAGGTGTTACTTAGATTACTCAGCAAACCTGGCCTCATACTCGAGTACAATCTTGGAGCCCTGAGTCAAGGAAAGGAACTCCTGCTCCATCCTATCCTGGATATGCTCGGGGACGAACTTGGCCCGAAAGAGCCTCACGAACTCGTCCCAAGCAATGTCAATAGCACCGTCCTCGAATTGAGTACGCAGTAAGGAAGCCCACCACACATCAGCTCCCTCCTGCAACACAACCTTCATAAGCACCAAATAACAGCTCTAGTTTAACAGGATAAGCAAACATATAAAACTAACACATACCTGTAGCATATAGGTGGCTAAAGTGACCTTGTCCTCATCCGCACACCTAACATCCCGGAAGATCTTCTCGATCTCCCTCATCCAGCTCTCAGCTAGTAATGGGTCGCTCTCCCCCTTGAAAGAGGGTGGCAACATCCTCTTGAATCTTTCCATGATGGAGGGTCCACCATGGTCCTGAGCCTCGGGAACTAGAACCTGGGCCTGCTACAACAGACAACAAGCAATGCATATTCAACACAACATCATGCAATTAAATAAAACAAACTACTCTTTATTTTTATTATTCCAACCTGAGCCTCCATCTGAGCCTAGAGTGCAGCCTGGGTGTGAGCCTGCGTCTGCATGGCCTGCACTAGACCCTACATGAACACTCCATAATCCACAGGTGGCGGTGGGGGAAGTATAGGACCCTGAGGTGCCGGGGCCTACTGCTCAGCTTGGTACTCACGCCTAGGCTCATCTCTCCTCTACTCGCCATCACGAGTAGGCACACCACCACGTCTACCGCGTGAAGCCATAAGCTTCAATTAATTTAATCACTATTAGAAACTACATTATTTAGTCCCTAACCACTTTCTTATCTATCTTTCATTCATTATTAATCAACTCTACACACGTGGACAACTCTATAAGGACTTAGAATGTAATGGAGATGATGACTTATGTATATTTATGTACAATCTCAACCAGTTGCTCTGATACCAATCTCTGCGACGACCCTCCCTATACCGACGTGGATTGGTATAATCGTACCGGTATAAGGAGGGTCGTCGCAAGACTTTCCTTAAATAGTCTTCCATTTCCCTCTATAAGATCGGGTCATCTCTTAGGTATGGCCTAAGTAGCTGCACTATCAACTAAGAGCAGCCGCCTATGGCATGTCACCCCTAAATGCACGTCCTATCTTAGTAAAGCTTTCGGTGAAAAGGGGAAGTGACCAAGACTCCTAAACCAGTGATTTGAACTGGTCTATGTTTTATGGCCCAAAAGGGCGAGTACCTTCCATCTCGCACGTCTTATTTTAGGAAGAGCTAACGTCGGCTTTAGGTGTCTTTCAAAAACTCCAAAAAAGATCAATTATTTCAAAACTCCAAAAAAATAAATATCCCAAAAACTCTAAAAAAATCAAATATTTCAAAACTCCAAAAAATAAAATATCTCAAAACTCTAAAAAATGTTTTCAAATCTCAAAGAACACTTTACTTATTCATTCATGCATGTCATTTATTTATTTATGTCTTTTCGCCTATTTAATAAGGCTTAGCCCCTTGACCATTTATCGAGATTGGTCACTTGTCATGCTTAAGACAAAGGGCTAAGTCGAAGAACGGATCTAACTTGTCTTCATGGTTATCCTAAGTGAGCAGGTCGCAGCAGAAGAAAGAAAGCGACGCTCATATCTCACTCGTCACTCACACAATCACATTCGATAGACAAAAAGATTCCATTCTATTCCATTCTATATATACATCATCATCATAACATGAACAAAAAAAAGGGGCAAAGTACAAGCCGTCAACCACTCTCCCCTGTACCCTTAGGCGGGTGGGAAGGTGGAGGGGCCATCTCCCTTGGTCCGGTCGTGCCGCCCTCGGCTGCTCCCTCGCGCCGTCGTCCCTCCTCGTTCCTCCACCATCCGAAGGAACCTGTCAAGTAGTGCCCTACCTATCTGCTGAGGATGCCGCTCCTACTGGCCGACGAGCGACTGCGCCCGACCAAGGACAAGGCTCTCTCCAGTCCTCTAATCTCTGACCTCAACAGCTCGTGGCGATGCTGCTCGCTTACTAGCTACGAACGAAGCTCATCCACCTCCCGGCGCAGTCCCGTCGCCTCATCCGCCTGAGGGCGTAGGCGCAACTCCGCCATCTCCACCTCTAGTGCGGTCGTCCGTGCTAAGGCATCCCTCAACTCCGCCTCCTGCAAGTCAAACATTTGTCAATAAGGGAAATAAAGAACAAGGGGCAAGTAATCAATAACTCACCCGCTCACGCAGCTGGGTCATGGCATCCTCCGCCCAGGTCACTGCTACTGCCAACTGACCCTCCAGCATGGAGCGACCAGGCTCATCCTAGGAAGTAGAAGCAACTCCCACCATCTGCTGCGCCCGCTCCAGCTCGGCGTGCTACAAAGGAGAACACAAGAGTCAGTCAACTAAAGTCAAGAATAGAAAGGATAGGAAATAGAACTGTGACGACCCTTATTATACCGGTACGGTTATACCAACCCACGTCGGTATAGTGAGTACTGCCACAGTGGGACATTTACCCAAACGATACGTACAGTTGAGATACACGCGAATATACAACAGAGTAGCGGAAGTAAAAGACAACAGTCTCCATTCATTCATCATCCACATTAAACATACATGCAATTCGCAATTAACATAAAAGGAACTAAAGTTCACATAAATTAAATCGCTGAAATGGAAATACATAATGTCCACCCTTTTACACCATTTTCATAATACTCTAATACAATGTTCAAGTTACATATATATGAAATACACAATCTCAAAGAAACTCCAAAAACTAGCTAGTCTCCGTGCTCGGAGTCCGTCTCTGCTGCCTCCTCCAAAGGTGCCACGTCACCAACTACACCTGTACGCCGAAGCAAGGAGTGAGTCCAAGGACTCAGCAAGCAACACTACTCATGATATACACTTACAAGTCCTAGTGGTTTCTACATGCACATTTACAATTTGCAACCCATGGCATGCTAGTCAATTCGAAGTTTCAACCTATCATGAACGTTCTACAATTTTATACATGGATCATGCTTTCAGATTTCTAAGAATAAAATTCACCTATCACATGCTCTCTTACTCAATTTACTCATGAAACTTTAATCTTTAAAGACTAAGACATGAGAGCTACCAACATGAACATTTTATATACATGAAAGGGAACACAACTAGCATGGATTTTACATATTTTTAAACACATACATAGACCTTTTCACATGCTTTAGGTTACTGATTTCATATGGTTTCATGGCTGAAAACCTATGCATGAGAGCTACAATAATGCATAAAACATATCATGTTAACAACCATTCATGCTATCTTGTGCCCGTGTTCACTAATTATCCCTAACATGGATTCTAGGCATCTTTGCACTTTAAACATAATGATAATAACATGAATTTACTGAATTCACATGGCTTCAGATTTGTCTCACATAGGTTTCAATAACATATTTCACATTTTTAGCTTCACATTTTCTTTACACGAATTTCCTCTTTCACATGGTTCACTTTACACATACACATTCACATTGTCACTTACACATTTACACATGGACACATACACATTACACATTTTAAGTTCCGTGACACATAGTCCAAACCACCAAAGAAGGACATATACACATCACATTACACATAGACGCCATCTAGGCATTCCAATGGCGACTCTTGGACTGCGCAGACCAGGAGAACAAGTCTCCACCCTAACCAGTGGTACTTGTCCACCTCCAGGATTTCCCCTAATGCCCTTAGGGTCACTTAACACACTGAACTTTCTCAGGGGGACTTTTCCCTGATACAGCTCCACTGCCCTCTACGGAAGCAGTGTCACATTGGCACAGTTACACATTTACACATTTACCGTTTTACACATGGTTTTACATTTTACACTTTTCCTCACATTCACTTTCTCACTCACATGAATATCTCTGTTTTTCCTAACATGGTACTACAGAATTTCAAGAGTTTAACACACAGTAAACACACTAATCATGTTGGTTTTAGACCATAACTAATCACATTACGATAATATGCATAAATTATCACATTCACATGAAAATACATAACTTTTTATTTACTAATCCAAACGACCTGAAATTTTAACCACATGCTATTTTCGGGTTCAAGATTATACCCTCAATTTTTCAGATTTTTCTGAGCTACATGGAATTTACAGTAAATAAAACACCTAATTAGCATGCCATTCACAATTTAATTTAGCATGGGGTTTAACACATCTTGCAATTTACCACTTACTGTTTTAAACAGAGGCTACTAATATATTTACATGATTTGAGAATACGAAATTTCCCTAAAGCATACATCTATGGATTTCATAACAACCATTCTTGCATGCTTTTATTTTACCAAGCTGGATTTATTAGCAAATTACATAAGCATGGATAAATTACCAAAATTGTAAACACATATACTGACCCACTAACCTTCATGATCAGACCAAAACCAAGGCATTCATACTAATCCTAATCATGAAACATGGATTTGCAAGAATTTCGACAATTCATGCTCACAAGTTTAAGGGATACCATTTCCCACATTCACCATCACACCCCACATTCATTCACACACCACAATTAACACTATACATAGAGTATAAGGTTTACCATATATCCTCATCACGGAAACCATATCAAAATTAATGTAGAAGAAGGGCAGAACAGTTCACTGTTCTGTCCTGAGGAACTTCGCGGCAGTCTCTGGCCGCTGACTCAAGGTCAGTGGCATGGTCGATGGACGCCAAGCATGATCTGGGCGTCCAGGGACCTTGCCGTCGAATCAGGTCTATGCAGAAACACAGACCCGAGCTCTCAAACTTGGGTGAATGGGAGGGTCTAGGACTCGAGGAAAAATGCTCAAAAATCATAAAACCGACCTAGACTCATAAGGGGACATCATGGGTAGGTCACTTGCCTTTCAAAAATTTCTCCAAGGGATCTAGGGCTCGGTGAAGACCTCCTTGGGCAGTCCCAAGAAAGTTGCAGAAAAGCCTCCAAGGGATCTCTTCCTCTGGGCTCCTGGATGATCTCCACGCCAAGGGGATGTCGGGGAAGCCTCCTCCTTTGATCCAGCTACCTTCTTGAAGCAGTAGATCTCCGGATCAAGCTCCAGGGGGTCGGATTTGAGGGTGCTAAGAGGGGGGTTTTCTCACAGTTTTCATCCTAGGGTTTTCCTCTCTCTTTTCTCCTCTTGCAAGGGTGAAGGGAAGAGTGGGGAGAGCCATTTCGGGTTCAGACCTAAAGAGAGTCTCTCTCCCACTCACTAGGGTGATAGGACACCCTTCAAAGCCGTTGGGGGACATCCCCCAATGGTTAGGTTTCCTTGTTTCAGAAGTTTGCAGCTCTGCTGCGCATGTAGGCCAGACAAATGGGCCTCCACATCGCTGGACGCCAGGATGAGTATTGGCGTCCATGTCTGGATGCTGACATCAGCTAAACGGCCTGGGGTTGACGCCAAGATGGCCTTCGGCCAGAACTCTAAATTATGCATAAAACCATGCATACCATGTATATATACATGCAATATACATATGGTATTGTATCCATACTATCATCATGCAATACATACATTATTATGTTTAATATAAACACATGCACACGTAATTATACTAATTAATGCGTACGTAAATATGTACATACATACACAAGCACAATTATACACACATAATCACAAATAATGCGACGGAAATTCGAGGGTCTTACACCCTCTCGCAACCAGAACTCGCACTTGCTGAACTTCGCATACAGCTTGTGCTCACGGAGAACCTCTAAGACTAACCTCAAATGCTGACGATGTGTGGCCTCATCCGGAGAATACACCAACACGTCATCAATAAACACAACAACAAAGCTATCTAGATACGGACTAAACACCCGGTTCATGAGATCCATGAACGCTGCAGGGGCGTTAGTCAATCCGAAAGGAAGGACCAAAAACTCATAATGTCCATAACGGGTTCTAAATGCCATCTTGGACACATCCTCACTCCTAATCCTCAACTGATGATAACCAGATCACAAGTCAATCTTGGAAAAGACTGATGCATCCTGCAACTGGTCAAACAGATCATCGATCCGAGGTAAGGGATACCTGTTCTTCACAGTCACCTGGTTCAACTTCCTATAATCAATACACAACCGAAGTGACCCGTCTTTCTTCTTGACGAATAATACAGGTGCGCCCCAAGGGGAAACACTAGGGCGAATAAATCCCTTATCGAGCAATTCTTGCAATTGCTTCCTCAACTCGGCTAATTCTGCAGGGGTCATCTGATATGGGGCCTTCGAGATAGGAGAGGTGCCTGGAAGCAACTCTATAGTGAACTCTATCTCCCTATCCGGTGGCAATCCAGACAAGTCATCGGGAAAGACATCTGGAAAGTCCTGCACCACATCGATCTCTGCAAGAGTCAGTGACGAACCAGCATCGGGTACTAGCATAACGCTGGCAAGAAATGCGTCACAACCCTTGTTCACCATGCGCATCACCTTCATGGCAGAGATAACTAACTTTCCTGCTAAGTTCTTTGGCAAGGGATGAGAGAACTCATCCTCACCAGGAATGTGGAAAATAATCTTCTTCCTACGACAATCCACTAACGCATAGTGCTCCTCTAGCCAATCCAGACCAAGGATACAATCATAGTCCTTCATCTTTAGCAAGAAGAAACACCCATCTAGGAATCTATCCTCGATGCACACAGGTAACGACGAAATGCACTTCCTAGTCGATACCGTACCCGCAGGGGTGTGCACAGACAAAGGGACCTCTAACTCCTCAGACTCTATGCCTGACTCTAGGGCTAACTGCCTAGCGAACCGCTCGGAAATGAATGAGTGAGTAGCACCCGTATCAAACAAAACCCGAGCGTGCACACCGAAAAGCAAAATTGTACCTTCGGTGACATGCTCCGCCTGCTCGGCGTCCTCGCGAGCTAAAGCAAACACTCGAGCTGGAGCTCGAGGCCTTGCTGGTCTTCCTGTAGCTGGCGCGGCTGCCGCTACTGCTGGTGCTGGCGCTCCTCGCTGAGCTCCTTGCTGAAGTCTTGGGCAATCTTTGATCTTGTGGTCGCTGCTCCCACACTTTAAGCATCTACCCGCTACTAACCAGCACTCGGAACCTCCATGGGTCTTCCTACAATCGGGACACTCTTTCTTCGCACCGGGGAACGTACAGAAGGTACCTGAGAGTTGCTGACTGCCACTGATTTCTGCGGTGTCTGGTACACCGTTTTCTTCTTATCCTGCCGCTGGAAAGTTTCTGTCGGCCTCTTCTGCGAAGCCTTCTTCTCCTCCAGATATTGCTCCATTTCTCCCTCCTGTCTGCAGGCTGTGCTGAGGGCCTCGTCTAGCGTGCGGTGGTCAAACGCCACGAGTCTCGTCCTCAGTGATGGTTTGAGACCCATCACAAACTTCTTGGTCTTCCTGCGCTCATCCTCTACTATATGCGGTGCATATTTAGAAAGTTCAGAAAACCTTGCCTCGTATTCCAGGACGGTCATTGATCCTTGCGTCAGGGAAAGGAATTCTTGCTCCATCTTGTCCTGGATATGCTCTGGGACGAACTTGGCTCGGAAGAGCCTCACGAACGCATCCCACGCCACGTCTACCGCTCCATCCTCGAAGCGTGTACGTAGTAGGGAGGACCACCATACATCAGCTCTCTCCTGTAGCATGTAGGTGGCTAATGTCACCGTGTCCTCATCAGGACACCTGATAGCTCGGAAGATTTTCTCCGTCTCCCTCATCCAGCTTTCTGCCATTAGCGGATCACTCTCCCCCTTAAAAGAGGGTGGGGTCATCCTCTTGAATCGCTCCATGATGGAAGGTCCACCATGGTCCTGAGCTGGGGCCTGAGCCTGCTACATTAAACAATAACAATATACAATAAACACAATATCATGGAATTTAAATAGCAAACTACTAGGTTGTTTCATTATTCTACCTGGGCCTCCAACTGGGCCTGGAGTGCTGCCTGGGTGTGGGCCTGCGTCTGCATGGCTTGCACCAGACCTTGCATGAATACTCCATAGTCCACTGGCGGTGGTGGGGGAAGCACAGGACCCTGTGGGGCCGGGGCCTGCTGCTCCGCTCGCTCCTCACGCCTCTGCTCGTCGTCGCGAGCTGGCGCACCTCCACGTCGTCCACGGGAAGCCATGGCTATAATAAAATTTCAGCCACCATTAGAGCTAGGTTACTAAGTTCTCTAACCATTTTCTTATCAATCTTTCATTTCCTATTAGTGTTTTCTACACATGTGGACATACTTAGCATGCAATGGGGATGATGACTTAGGTATATTCATGTGCAATCTCAACCGGTCGCTCTGATACCAATCTCTGTGACGACCCTCATTATACCGGTACGGTTATACCAACCCACGTCGGTATAGTGAGTGCTGCCACAGTGGGACATTTACCCAAACGATACGTACAGCTGAGATACACGCGAATATACAACAGAGTAGCGGAAGTAAAAGACAACAGTCTTCATTCATTCATCATCCACATTAAACATACATGCAATTCGCAATTAACATAAAAGGAACTAAAGTTCACATAAATTAAATCGCTGAAATGGAAATACATAATGTCCACACTTTTACACCCTTTTCATAATACTCTAATACAACGTTCAAGTTACATACTTATGAAATACACAATCTCAAAGAAACTCCAAAAACTAGCTAGTCTCCGCGCTCGGAGTCCGTCTCTGCTGCCTCCTCCAAAGGTGCCACGTCACCAACTACACCTGTACGCCGAAGCAAGGAGTGAGTCCAAGGACTCAGCAAACAACACTACTCATGATATACACTTACAAGTCCTAGTGGTTTCTACATGCACATTTACAATTTGCAACCCATGGCATGCTAGTCAATTCGAAGTTTCAACCTATCATGAACGTTCTACAATTTTATACATGGATCATGCTTTCAGATTTCTAAGAATAAAATTCACCTATCACATGCTCTCTTACTCAATTTACTCATGAAACTTTAATCTTTAAAGACTAAGACATGAGAGCTACCAACATGAACATTTTACATACATGAAAGGGAACACAACTAGCATGGATTTTACATATTTTTAAACACATACATAGACCTTTTCACATGCTTTAGGTTACTGATTTCATATGGTTTCATGGCTGAAAACCTATGCATGAGAGCTACAATAATGCATAAAACATATCATGTTAACAACCATTCATGCTATCTTGTGCCCGTGTTCACTAATTATCCCTAACATGGATTCTAGGCATCTTTGCACTTTAAACATAATGATAATAACATGAATTTACTGAATTCACATGGTTTCAGATTTGTTTCACATAGGTTTCAATAACATATTTCACATTTTAGCTTCACATTTTCTTTACACGAATTTCCTCTTTCACATGGTTCACTTTACACATACACATTCACATTGTCACTTACACATTTACACATGGACACATACACATTACACTATTCACATTACACATTTTAGGAGCCGTGACACATAGTCCAAACCACCAAAGAAGAACATATACACATCACATTACACATAGACTCCATATAGGCATTCCAATGGCGACTCTTGGACTGCGCAGACCGGGAGAACAAATCTCCACCCTAACCAGTGGTACTTGTCCACCTCCAGGATTTCCCCCTAATGCCCTTAGGGTCACTTAACACACTGAACTTTCTCAGGGGGACTTTTCCCTGATACAGCTCCACTGCCCTCTACGGAAGTAGTGTCACATTGGCACAGTTACACATTTACACATTTACCGTTTTACACATGGTTTTACATTTTACACTTTTCCTCACATTCACTTTCTCACTCACATGAATATCTCTGTTTTTCCTAACATGGTACTACAGAATTTCAAGAGTTTAACACACAGTAAACACACTATTCATGTTGGTTTTAGACCATAACTAATCACATTACGATAATATGCATAAATTATCACATTCACATGAAAAATACATAACTTTTAATTTACTGATCCAAACGACCTGAAATTTTAACCACAACATGCTGTTTTCGGGTTCAAGATTATACCCTCAATTTTTCAGATTTTTCTGAGCTACATGGAATTTACAGTAAATAAAACACCTAATTAGCATGCCATTCACAATTTAATTTAGCATGGGGTTTAACACATCTTGCAATTTACCACTTACTGTTTTAAACAGAGGCTACTAATATATTTACATGATTTGAGAATACGAAATTTCCCTAAAGCATACATCTATGGATTTCATCACAACCATTCTTGCATGCTTTTATTTTACCAAGCCGGATTTATTAGCAAATTACACAAGCATGGATAAATTACCAAAATTGCAAACACATATACTGACCCACTAACCTTCATGATCAGACCAAAACCAAGGCATTCATACTAATCCTAATCATGAAACATGGATTTGCAAGAATTTCGACAATTCATGCTCACAAGTTTAAGGGATACCATTTCCCACATTCACCATCACACCCCACATTCATTCACACACCACAATTAACACTATACATAGAGTATAAGGTTTACCATATATCCTCATCACGGAAACCATATCGAAATTAATGTAGAAGAAGGGCAGAACAGTTCACTGTTCTGTCCTGAGGAACTTGGCGGCGGTCTCTGGCTGCTGACTCAGGGTCAGCGACATGGTCGATGGACACCAAGCATGATCTGGGCGTCCAGGGACCTTGCCGTCGAATCAGGTCTGTGCAGAAACACAGACCCGAGCTCTCAAACTTGGGTGAATGGGAGGGTCTAGGACTCGAGGGAAAATGCTCAAAAATCATAAAACCGACCTAGACTCATAAGGGGACATCATGGGTAGGTCACTTGCCTTTCAAAAATTTCTCCAAGGGATCTAGGGCTCGGTGAAGACCTCCTTGGGCAGTCCCAAGAAAGTTGCAGAAAAGCCTCCAAGGGATCTCTTCCTCTAGGCTCCTGGATGATCTCCACGCCAAGGGGATGTCGGGGAAGCCTCCTCCTTTGATCCAGCTACCTTCTTGAAGCAGTAGATCTCCGGATCAAGCTCCAGGGGGTCGGATTTGAGGGTGCTAAGAGGGGGGTTTTCTCACAGTTTTCCTCCTAGGGTTTTCCTCTCTCTTTTCTCCTCTTGCAAGGGTGAAGGGAAGAGTGGGGAGAGCCATTTCGGGTTCAGACCTAAAGAGAGTCTCTCTCCCACTCACTAGGGTGATAGGACACCCTTCAGAGCCGTTGGGGGACATCCCCCAATGGTTAGGTTTCCTTGTTTCAGAAGTTTGCTGCTCTGCTGCGCATGCAGGCCAGACAAATGGGCGTCCACATCGCTGGACGACAGGATGAGTATTGGCGTCCATGTGTGGACGCTGACATCAGCTAAACGGCCTGGGGTTGACGCCAAGATGGCCTTCGGCCAGAACTCTAAATTATGCAGAAAACCATGCATACCATGCATATATACATACGGTATTGTATCCATACTATCATCATGCAATACATACATTATTATGTTTAATATAAACACATGCACACGTAATTATACTAATTAATGCGTACGTAAATATGTACATACATACACAAGCACAATTATACACACATAATCACAAATAATGCGACGGAAATTCGAGGGTCTTACAAGAACACTCACCAGCTTGGTCACAGTCCGCTGGAGGTCATCTGTAAGGTCTCGGGTCTTAATGGATCCTTATAGGATCTTGTAGAGGTTCTGTTGTGGTTGACGACAAGGTCCATTGTCGTTAACTTGTAGTTGGCGGCAGGGTCTAGCCGTTGACTTGGAGTTAGCATCCAGCGATGTGGACGTTTGTAGTTGAACTCGTCGACAAGCGATTTGGACGTCAACCCATTGGCAGTTCGAATAGGTGGCTAGAGATGTGGACGCCAATTGGTCGCGCCTGTAGAAATAGGGCAGCCCGAGAGCAGAAACCTTTCTTCTCTTTTCCTTCCTTTTCCTCCACTTCTACCTTTGTCTGTTTCCACTACTTCTGTTGGTTGATGGGAGTTCGTGGGAAGGCTCTGGTACGCGTGGCGGTGCTTGATCGGGCGGGAAACGCGAAGATTTGGTGTAATTCGCGCGGAGACTTCGAGGGGTTCCGGTGCGATTAGTGGCTGTTTGGGAGTTTTTAAGGCATTCTGAGGTAGGGACTTAACTCCTATAACCCTCCTTAGCAAATCAGCATGCTCATTTGTGGGAATTAGTGTGCTAATTGCAGTATAGGGTTGGGTTGTACCATGCTGGGATTTTGGGTGTTTTGAATGATTCAAGTGTTGGATTGTTTATTTCTGAAGTTCTGATAGTGTTAAATGATGTGAGGAGGCATTTCCCTCCATCAGTAAGCGTTCTGATTGGGTAATTTTACCCAATTGGACTGACCCGGTGCTGTTCTAGGTCTAGGGGACTGAAGAGCTTAATGTCCACATGTGTTGACGTTGAGATCTTCAAGGTTGATATAAACGACAAGGTCGATTGCCGTTGAGTTAGGGTTAGCGGCATGGTGAGTGCCGTCTACATCATATTGGCGACAATCGATGCTGCCGTTAATATCCTGTGTCCCAGCAGACTTTAGTCATGTTCTGTGTTAAGGTGTTGACGTGTGATGTCCGCCCTATTAACACATTCTGCCAGGCTTAGAGTGTGACTCCGTCTGTGCATAGGAGTAGTTGGTTGTGACACGAGGTGTTCACTTACTGTACGGAGTTTCAGGCGTTGAGTGTGTTCCGTCTGTTGTATGCGCGTTGCGTTACCGCGTGCCCGTTTTTGTTGTGTTTCCTAGGCGTGGGTGCGACTCCGTCTAGATGACTAGCGTGTGGTTGTCCTCCGCTAGTGAGCCAGGACGCCGAGTGCGACTCTGTCTTGTGCGTACTCCTTGTGGTGGTTTCGAGCCGGTCTCTGTGGAGCCCCTTCTCTAGTGCTAGGGTCAGGCGTAGGGGAAAAACCGGTCGTGGACCAGACGCGACAGAGAGCGTCTGTAGTGTGCACACGTGGCTGGGGTTGAGAGCCTCTGTGGTGACGGGACGCCGAGCCACAGACCCTAGCTGAGTCCTACTTACTGTGTGTGTGAGTGTGTGTTACTGAGCCGCGAGGTTTACAGTTTTGAGTTGTGTTGCGACGTGTATTTACTTTTGTTTTTACTTCCCGCACTTTAGTACTGTTACCCGTGGGGTTACTTTCCCTACTGGGTCTCTTTTCTTGAGACTCACTCCCTTCCCTTTTAGGTGGGTCGTCGTCGACTCCCGTTCCAGGCGAGTCTAGCCACTCCGGTGTTGGTGCTCCCTAGCTGCAGTGAGTAGCACTTTTTGTTGTACTTCTGTACTCTGTACTTTGCTCGGACTCTGAGTTGTACATGTTATATTCATGTATAGTGGAATTTTACAGCCTTGCATGGTGTGTATCTTCTTACATATAGTCTCCTCGGACGTTCACTTCCTACCCTTCCGAGCTTGTCTCCTGGGTTAGCGGATCAGAATTTGGGTTACTGGTTACTTACTGGTAATGCGGATTTTGGGTCGTTACAGCTTGGTATCAGAGCCTGGTCTGATGAGATATATATAAGAAAAATACCCATCATGTTAACTCAGAGTACAAAGAGTACAACTGCACCTATTTAGCCGGAGTTAGTTAGTGTATTTATGTGTGTATTTTGCTCTGTGTATAGTACTATGGCACCTAGGCGACGTCCTAGAGATGGAGTGGCTGAGCAGGCGACTCGTCAGGAGGCTGGAGATGCTCCGCCACCACAGCAGACGCAGCCTTTGCCACAGGACGCACACAGTGGTATTGTTCCGCCGCCGCCACCTCCACCTCAGGTAGCTCGGGATTAGACATGACTCGATTTCTTGAGGGGATGGCTCAGTTTGTAGCCCAACACCGTGATGCGCCGGTACCTCAGGGTGGTACTGGGAAGGTGTTGAGGGAGTTCTTGCAGTTTCAGCCTCCCCAGTTTTTGGGCCAGCCTGATCCAGATGCAGTGCGGGCGTGGTTAGATGCAGTGGAGCGGACTTTCCGTTCTATGGAGTGTGTTCCTGAGGAGCGAGTGCTGCTAGCTAGTTACCAGTTGCAGGCGCAGGCGTTGACTTGGTGGTCCTCTGAGTGGGAGACTACTTTTCAGTCTCGCCCGCTTAGACAGATTCTGTGGCAGGAGTTTGTCGTTTCTTTTGAGAGAGCCTTCTGTCCTACTTACGTCCGGACGGAGAGGTTGTACCAGTTTCTGGACTTGCAGCAGAGGGACTTTATTGTGGTGCAGTACAGGCCAGATTTGTAGAGCTATGGTGTTATGCTCCGCAGATTATGGCAGATGAGGGTCTGAGGACTCAGCAGTTTATGGGGGCTTGAGGCCAGAGCTCAGGCAGGCGCTGATGGTTGTGCACGTTATAGACTTGGATGCGGCCTATCAGACAGCGGCAGCATTGGAGGCAGACACTTTACGGACCCGTTCTCGGAGCACAGAGGTTCAGACGCAGGTAGTTCTGACTCAGCCTCGACAGCAGCAGAGTAGTGTACAGACGACCCCGAGGACTGCGACTTCCTACGCGTCCACTTCTACTAGGACGACGGCAAAGTCAGGATCTCGGAGGAAGTTTCGGCGTGACAGGAGGCAGGCAGAGCAGAGACAGCAGTCTGTTGGGAGTGTTCAGCAGCCTGTAGGGCAGCCTTCGCAGAAGGTACAGTGTACTTTTGCTGGTCAGTGTTACCGGTGTGACCAGATGGGTCACATGGCGCGAGATTGTCCTTTGTTACCTCGTGTGCCGCAGCAGTAGACCCAGTCACAGCCCCGAGTGCAGCAGCAGCAGCAGCAGCAGCACCTGTGCAGCAGTGTCAGCAGACCGGAGGTTCTGGTGGGTCGAGAGGTAGAGGTCGTGTTTCTCACTTGACCCGTGCAGACGCGGAGGCAGATCAGCTAGTGGAAGGTACTATTACAGTTTTTTGTTATACAGCTAGAGTTTTGTTTGATTCCGGTGCCTCTCACTCTTTTGTGTCTGAGGAGTTTTTAGACTCCCTTGGAGAGTTGAGTATGGGAGAGTCTGTTGAGCTAGCAGTAGAGTTGCCGACAGGGGACTTTGTCCTTACGTCCTACTGTCTTGAGGAGGTACCTGTGCAGTTGCAGGATCAGTGGTTGTCAGCTCGCTTGTTTGCTTTACAGTTGCAGGACTATGATGTGATTTTGGGTATGGACTGGTTAGAGCGGTATGGTGCAGTGATGGATTGCCAGAAGAAGAGGGTGCACTTGCGGTTATCTAGGGAAGCGGCGTTCTACTTCCAGGGTATCGTACCTCTTACTTCTCGCTTTTTAGTTTCTGCTTTGAGGGCAGGGAGGTTACTTGCTTCTGGTTGTCAGGGTTTCCTAGTTTCTACAGTGACTCTTGACCAGATTGTCTCGGGAGTGGGGGACATTCCCGTAGTGTGTGAGTTTCCAGATGTTTTTTCGGAAGAGTTGCCTAGTTTACCGCCAGAGAGAGAGATTGAGTTTACTGTGGAGTTGGTTCCTGGCATTGTACCTTTTGCACAGGCACCGTACCGTATGGCACCAGCAGAGTCGAGGGAGCTGAAGAGGCAGCTTGAGGAGTTGTTGGAGAAGGGCTATATTCGTCCTAGCTTTCTCCGTGGGGGTCACCTGTTCTGTTTGTCAGAAAGAAGGATGGTAGCCTGAGATTGTGTATTGATTATAGGAAGCTAAATCAAGTGACCATCAAGAATAGGTATCCTTTTCCTAGGATTGATGATCTCTTTGATCAGCTTCAGTCTGCTCATATCTTTTCGAAGATTGATTTGAGGTCGGGCTACTATCAGTTGCGGATTAGAGATTCTGACATAGAGAGGACTGCTTTTCGGACCAGATATGGACATTTTGAGTTTTTGGTGATGCCGTTTGGGCTCACCAATGCACCAGCGGCCTTCATGGATCTGATGCATCGGGTGTTCCACCAGTTCTTGGACCGGTTTGTCGTAGTGTTTGTTGACGACATTCTGGTGTACTCCGTTTTGGAGGTGGAGCACGCCGAGCACCTGAGGATCGTGTTGCAGACTTTGCGAGAGCACCAGTTGTATGCCAAACTTAGTAAGTGTGAGTTTTGGCTACAATAGGTTCACTTTTTGGGGCACGTGATCTCAGGTGAGGGAGTTTCTTTGGATCCAGCGAAGGTTGAGGCAGTTTTGCAGTGGGAGAGTCCCAGATCTGTGTCTGAGATTCGTAGCTTTTTGGGCTTGGCAGGTTACTACCGCAGGCTTGGTCGAGACTTTTCTCAGGTTGCTGCACCCTTGACTCGGTTGATGAGAAAGGGAGTTCTGTTTGTGTGGTCGGAGTAGTGTGAGCAGAGCTTCATAGAGTTGAAGCGACTGCTTACGTCAGTGCCAGTCCTTGCCTTACCTTCAGGTGAGGAGGGTTTTGAGGTTTGCACAGACGCTTCAGGTGTTGGTCTGGTTGCGGTTTTGATGCAGCAAGGCCGAGTGGTGGCTTATGCGTCTCGCCAGCTTAAGCCCCACGAGGAGAGTTACCCAACCCATGACCTAGAGCTTGCAGCTATGGTGTTTGCTTTGAGGATTTGGCGTCTTTACCTGTACGGAGTGAGTTTTGTAGTCTGTACCGACCACCAGAGTTTGAGGTATGTGTTTTCTCAGAGGGATCTGAATATGAGGCAGCGTCGATGGATGGAATATCTGAAAGACTATGATTTTAGCATTGAGTATAAGCCTGGAAAGGCGAATGTAGTTGCAGATGCTTTGAGTAGGAAGGCACAGATGAGTCATCTGATGCTTAGAGAGTGGCAGTTTGGCAGTCTGCGGCAGAAGGGTCTTTCAGAGTTTCGTCCAGTCGTCGACTGTGTGTGTTGGGCAGTTTGTTGGCGGCTCCCGCCGTTGTGAGACAGGTTGTTGAGGCTCAGCAGGCAGATCCCGAGTTGCACAGTGTGTTGCTTCTCCCAGAGGTTGAGCTTTGCAAGGACGGGACTGTTAGGTTCCGAGATAGACTCTATGTTCCTGTTGAGGAGTCTGTCAGGAGAGTTGTGTTGCAGGAGGCACATGGTTCCAGGTACTCGATTCATCCAGGGTCGACCAAGATGTATCACAGGTTGAGACGTCAATTTTGGTGGCCTGGGATGAAGAGAGACATAGCGGCTTTTGTTGCTAGATGTTTGGTCTGTCAGCAGGTGAAGGCCGAACATCATCGTCCAGGAGGACTTGTGCAGTCGTTAGAGATTCCGATGTGGAAGTGGGACCATGTGACGACTGACTTTGTTTGTGGTTTGCCGAGGACAGCTGGAGGTTTTGACAGCATTTGGGTTCTTGTGGACAGATTGATGAAGACTGCCAGATTTTTGCCTGTCAGGACTAATTGGGGTGTGAGTAGGTTGGCCGCGTTGTACGCAGAGTGGATTGTTCCTTTGCACGGAGTGCCGATCTCTATTGTGTCAGATAGGGATCCTCGCTTCACTTCTGGGTTCTGGCGCAGTTTCCAGAGAGCTTTGCGGACAGAGTTGGCTTTTAGTTCCTCCTACCACCCTCAGTCAGATGGTCAGTCAGAGCGGACTATCCAGACTTTAGAGGACATGCTTAGATCTTGTTGTCTGGAGTGGCAGGGATCGTGGATAGCTCACTTGCCGTTGGTCGAGTTCGCATATAATAATAGTTATCACTCCAGTATCGGTTTGGCACCATATGAGGCTTTATACGGACGACCGTGTCGCATTCCTCTAGACTGGTTCGAGGTTGGCGAACGGATTGTCACTGGGCCAGAGTTAGTACAGCAGGCAGTTGAGGTAGTTCAGCTTGTGAGGCAGAGGCTTCAGTCAGCTCAGAGTCGGCAGAAGAGTTATGCAGATCAGCGCAGACGACCGCTCGAGTTTCAGGTAGGGGACCAGGTGTTTGTCCGTGTGTCTCCTATGAAGGGAGTGGTGAGGTTTGGTAAGCGTGGAAAGTTGAGTCCTCGCTTTATTGGACCTTTCACCATCTCTGAGCGTGTCGGAGGTTTGGCGTACAGACTTGAGCTTCCGTCAGAGTTGGCAGCAGTCCACGATGTGTTCCACGTGTCGATGCTTCGGAGATACCTTTCTGACGAGTCTCACGTTCTCCAGAGCACATAGTGGTCTGAGGTGACTCCAGTGTTGACTGTACCAGAGTTTCCGTTGCACATTGAGGATCGCCGAGTTTAGAGGTTGAGGAACAAGGCAATCCCTTTAGTTCGTGTTGCGTGGCAGCGCCATTCAGGTGGTGAGTCGACATGGGAGCGAGAGGACGAAATGCGCGAGCAGTTTCCGTACCTCTTTGGTGAGTCTTCTTTCCTTATGTTGTTTAAATTTTGAGGGGAAAATTCCTTAAGGGGGGAGGGCTGTAAGGTCTCGGGTCTTAATGGATCCTTATCGGATCTTGTAGAGGTTCTGTTCTGGTTGACGACAAGGTCCATTGTCGTTAACTTGTAGTTGGCGGCAGGGTCTAGCCGTTGACTTGGAGTTAGCGTCCAACGATGTGGACGTTTGTAGTTGAACTCGACGACAAGCGATTTGGACGTCAACCCATTGGCGGTTCGAATAGGCGGCTAGAGATGTGGACGCCAATTGGTCGCGCCTGTAGAAATAGGGCAGCCCGAGAGCAGAAACCTTTCTTCTCTTTTCCTTCCTTTCCCTCCACTTCTGCCTTTGTCTGTTTCCACTGCTTCTGTTGGTTGATGGGAGTTCGTGGGAAGGCTCTGGTATGCGTGGCGGTGCTTGATCGGGCGGGAAACGCGAAGATTTGGTGTAATGCGTGCGGAGACTTCGAGGGGTTCCGGTGCGATTAGTGGCTGTTTGGGAGTTTTTAAGGCGTTCTGAGGTAGGGACTTAACTCCTATAACCCTCCTTAGCAAATCAGCATGCTCATTTGTGGAAATTAGTGTGCTAATTGCAGTATAGGGTTGGGTTGTACCATGCCGGGATTTTGGGTGTTTTGAATGATTCAAGTGTTGGATTGTTTATTTCTGAAGTTCTGATAGTGTTAAATGATGTGAGGAGGCATTTCCCTCCATCAGTAAGCATTCTGATTGGGTAATTTTACCCAATTGGACTGACCCGGTGCTGTTCTAGGTCTAGGGGACTGAAGAGCTTAACGTCCACATGTGTTGACATTGAGATCTTCAAGGTTGATATAAACGACAAGGTCGATTGCCGTTGAGTTAGGGTTAGCGGCATGGTGAGTGCCGTCTACATCATATTGGCGACAATCGATGCTGCCGTTAATATCCTGTGTCCCAGCAGACTTTAGTCCTGTTCTGTGTTAAGGTGTTGACGTGTGATGTCCGCCCTGTTAACACATTCTGCTAGGCTTAGAGTGTGACTCCATCTGTGCATAGGAGTAGTTGGTTGTGACACGAGGTGTTCACTTACTGTACGGAGTTTCAGGCGTTGAGTGTGTTCCGTCTATTGTACGCGCGTTGCGTTACCGCGTGCGCGTTTCTGTTGTGTTTCCTAGGCGTGGGTGCGACTCCGTCTAGATGACTAGCGTGTGGTTGTCCTCCGCTAGTGAGCCAGGACGCCGAGTGCGACTCTGTCTGTGTGTACTCCTTGTGGTGGTTTCGAGCCGGTCTCCGTGGAGCCCCTTCTCTAGTGCTAGGGTCAGGCGTAGGGGAAAAATCAGTCGTGGACCAGACGCGAGAGAGAGCGTCTATAGTGTGCACACGTGGCTGGGGTTGAGAGCCTCTGTGGTGACGGGACGCCGAGCCACAGACCCTAGCTGAGTCCTACTTACTGTGTGTGTGAGTGTGTGTTACTGAGCCGCGAGGTTTACAGTTTTGAGTTGTGTTGCGACGTGTATTTACTTTCTGTTTTTACTTCCCGCACTTTAGTACTGTTACCGTGGGGTTACTTTCCCTACTGGGTCTCTTTCTTGAGACTCACTCCCTTCCCTTTCAGGTGGGTCGTCGTCGACTCCCGTTCCAGGCGAGTCTAGCCACTCCGGTGTTGGTGCTCCCTAGCTGTAGTGAGTAGCACTTTTTGTTGTACTTCTGTACTCTGTACTTTGCTCGGACTCTGAGTTGTACATGTTATGTTCATGTATAGTGGAATTTTACAGCTTGCATGGTGTGTATCTTCTTACATATAGTCTCCTCGGATGTTCACTTCCTACCCTTCCGAGCTTGTCTCGTGGGTTAGCGGATCAGAATTCGGGTTACTGGTTACTTACTGGTAATGTGGATTTTAGGTTGTTACATCATCCCTCTGCTGGATCGTGGAGTGGAGGACACCCTCGAGGGAGGCAATCCGACCCTCGGGGTCAAGCTGCAAACACAAGTCAGGTTAGCCAAAGGATTAACAATTGCAAATATTTAGAAGGGGCTAAGCTAGTAACACTCACCGATCGTCGGGTCCCCCTGTACACCTGGGCCCCGTACCTCCGTGCGTAGGCACGGAAGTAGTCATCATCGCTGGTGGCCTCGGAGGTCACCACTCGGCCTCGCTGCCTCCAATCCTCGAGCTACTTTCGGGCTCGCTCCCTCCAATCAGCGATCTGCTGGATGCCCCGGAAGCTGTGACCCGGCCTCTCCCACAGCCTTTGCCATGTCGGGAACTCCACTACCGCCTGGTGAAGCCCCAAAGTCCTCGCCACTAGCCGCAGGTGGAGTGGCACCACCGTGTTGAAGGCGTGGAGCCAGATCTCCCTACCGAAGTAGGGGCGGCTCTGCTCCACCCACGACTGGTCAGCGTCGTCCTCCCTAGCATAGGGGGTCCACTCAACCTGCACATCACAGATAGAACGCTCATTAGCAAATTGTCAGCGACAAATTAAGGAATGGTTGTAAAGGGTAGAAGTACTCACATGCCCAAAACGGAAGGCATCCACTACGTCCTGGATGAGGGTCATCTGCAGGTGCAGGGACTACTCATCGTGGCGAAACCGCCAGCGCTGCAGGAGCGGCACGGCGCCCGACCGCCTCGGCACTCCCCGGCCTAGGGAGGGGAGGTAGTAGTATGCCCACACCTGCAAAACAACATAATCAGTAACACAAGCAATTATAATAAGCAGGAAAGCAATAAAGGGTAAGGGTGAGAAGCATACCTGTAAAAACAGAAAGAACCTGGCCACCCCCGTCTCCCTGCCAGAGGTACCCAGGCTGTCAAAAAGGTGGGCCAGAAGGGCCGCACCCCATGCATAACTACCTATCTGGGTTAGATCCTCCAGCAGGGGCAGGCACCTGCAGCTCACTGGGTCCCCTCTGGTCCCCAAGATGAGCTTCCCGATCACAAGGATCAGGAAGCGCCTCAGGTCTCGGTCCGCTGCTGCCCCCTCCTCCTCTACCACCGCCGCTCTGGCGTCTGTCGTCAATCGGGCCATGTACTCTGCCTGGCCCTCTCCGGTCTAATGGCGCGCATCTGCTACTCCTAAGCTCGCCTGCAGCCTCGTCATCGGCACGAGGGACGACCTCTCCCTCATCACGTCCAGCCCTAGGAGCCTCTCCACCATCTCCTAATAGCAGGTGTACATCACCCTTGTCACCGCCTGGCCATCAACCCTCAAGCCGGTGATCCGTACCACGTCCTCCAATGTGGGGATCATGTGACCCCACGAGAGAAGGAAGGCGTGGCACTCGGGGTCCTGGCGCTCCTTCAGTGCCTGAATCAGCGCCACATCGGGTGTAAACTCCTCTAACCTAAGAAAGGGGCCGAACCCCATCTGCTCCAGTCTCGTCCTCTGGAAGTCCGGAAATCCCTAATAGATCGCCCAAACGATGGCCCACCCCAGTCGTGACTGTAGCTCGCTCTGCAAAACAGCCACAAAAGCATAAAGGTCAGTCTGAATTCCCCAAAACAGCACTATGTTCAGATCGTGATAGGCCCCCTGTCGCCTTCTGAAGGCGACAAAATGGGCGTCACATTCAGGTTTCTGAAGGCGACGGGTCGAACCGTTGCCTTCTAAATGCAACACCCAGGGCGTCGCGTTCACCCTGGTAATGCGACAGGCAACCTGTCGTGTTCAAAGGGTGACCGAGGGCAGCCAGTAGTTGTTCCCCGGTCGTTCCACCTTGGGCCAAAGCCCTACATAGGTGCTTAGCACCTTGTCCACCCCATCCCACACATTCAATCACACAGGGTCTAGGGTTTGAGTGGCCTACCTTCTTGGGGCCGGCTGCCTCCTCCTTGCCCGACGCCTCCGTGGGGTCTACTTCATGGGGAGGGCAGGAGTTTCCTCCCCTATCGTCATAGGGGCTTCCTCTATTGTCGCTGTCTACTGACGGTGCACTTGAGCCCCCTCGAGCGCCCACCGCCATCGCCACCTTCCATGCCGCCGCCCTCCATCGCCTTGGTCACCAAAGAAGAGAAGAAAGGGGAGAAGGAGACTGGAAGAAGAGAAGGGGGGAGGGGGGGCGATCATCGTCGCTGCCGGCTAGGGATTACCGGAGAAGGAGAGAGAAGGAGGGTTCCTCTGTTGCCGGAGAAGAAAGGGGAGAAGGAAGAGAGAGAAGATAAAAGAGGGAAAAGGGGAAGGTGCATGGGGCCCCAAATTCAAACCGCCTCAGTCCTGTGGTCGCGACAAGGAGTCTGTCGCCTTCTATTTAGGTCGTGACAGACTCCCAGTCATGTTCAGTTCCTTGTCGCGATGGTTGACCTATCGAGTTCAGGGTCGCGACGCTCAAGCTGTCGCCTTCTCAGTTTGTTCACAGAACATGTCACGTCCCGAGAATTATGCAGCGGATATAAATTATTCAGAAATAATTCGAGTCGATATCCCGAGACGTGAACAGCCGGCAAATAAGCCTCTAGCTAGCATGCACTAAATGTATAACAACATACATCATCATAGGGCCCAAATAGTGAACTCAACTAATCTTTTATTCAAATCTCAACTCATTGTATTCCAAATGAAAACTATTACCGGACTAAGACTAAATAAAAGCAAAAGTACATAATAACTCACTTCCTACTACATTGTTCTAACACTCAAAATACTAACTATAGATAGACTCATAATTGGAACGCTCATCACTCGGATGCATTCCCATCCTCGACTTGCTCTTCCTCTTGAACTTCATAGTCACCTAGATTGGGTAAAAGTAGGGGATGAGCAAACTAGCCCAGTAGGATTTATATCTCAATGTGCGAGCAATGATATAAGTGATTAGAAATTTAGAACTAGGTAAGCACGATGAATGTCATGATATGTATGTACGAATAAAATTCATTAAAACACGATACATGAAACAAGCTAGACAGAGAGATCATGATAGAACAATATTTTAGAACAAGATGACAAGATAGAACTAGAAATAGATCACTTTGTCACGCAAGATTTCACTTGATGTCATTAGCTTTCAAGAACGCAAGATATCACTAATTGCAATAAATGCAGGATGGCCATATCACGCAAGCAAGCAAGCACGCACGAGCACGATCATGTAACACTAATCAGGCACGTAGACACTAATGTACACCAAGAAAAGATCCATCAAGAATGTACACTAGGACACGTGTATGTGGTTATTGTATCTATCATTCAACACGCACGCACGACTCCCAGCGCAGATGCAACGCCAGTAATCATTATACCCCATGGTTAACAGTATCTTTATGACTCTCCGTCATTGGGGCTAGACTGGAGCCCTTGGACACTCGCCGTGCCCGGTCAGCATCTCACTTAAAATTTTAAATGTAGATACCCACAGTCATTAATAATGGCCAATGAGAGTTTCAATAAGTAAGCATGTGTAATGTCATGTTCATGATGATGATGAGAACTAGTAATAAGTAATTGAATATGATTTCATGATAACAATGGTCAAGAGATAAATTTGGCAGCATAACGGTATGATTTATACTTTAGTTCAATCTTTACGTTAATGGCTTTAGTCTAGTTTATAAATCACACTCGCGAGAACAAGAAGAGAAAGGAAGGACACGCTATCTCTAGGGAACTTCAATGGTACAACCAACTCGGCCTCCATGTGGGAATCCACAGAGAGCGGAGATTTACGGAGGTCTTAGAGAAAAGGTCACTAGTCTACCGATTCGGAATGACCGGTAGAGAGCTTCCAAATCCCCAAGAAAGGGCTGCCTAGATG
This sequence comes from Colocasia esculenta, assembly GCA_014218235.1. NCBI lineage: Eukaryota > Viridiplantae > Streptophyta > Magnoliopsida > Alismatales > Araceae > Colocasia > Colocasia esculenta. The sequence continues at coordinate 35,982,013 of CM024764.1, forward strand.
TGCAAGTGTGTAGTGATGTATGCATTTCAATTCACAATCCATCGGTCTCAAACTCGCGGAAATCACTTAACATGATGGCATGCAATGAACAATGCATTTAACTACACATGGGTTTGCAAGATTTTAAGATAATAATTATCATTTTAATCAAGCTAGAATAGTAACAAGAGCGAATCACAAGTTTCATGAATGATCACATCATTAAGAGAATAATTATAATACTGTTCATGTAATTATACTTTTAAAATAGGTTAATCACTTTTAAGCCATTAAACAGACATCATGAGATGATTAGAACCATGACATGCAGGAAATAGGGGTGCGATAAATGCTTATATCTTCTAAACTAGACATTTTAGAACAAAAGTCTCAACATGAAAGTTGTAGGGAACATGGAATAGATGCAAACTATGATTTTTAAATAATTTTAAACGACCTCGAGATGCACAATAAATCAACACGAACATAAAACATCTCAGACATGCGCTACTTTGGAAAAACGCCTATAACTCAAGATGTACTCATTGGAATTCACTGAAATCAGTGGGAAACGAAAGTTAACTTGATTCTCTACACATTTGAATAGGATTTGTTAAGGTTTGGCTCGAGAAAATCTACCTTCTGGGTTGAAGAAGTCTCATTGTTCCAGAAAACCCGTGTTCAGACCACTTGGAGGAGAACGCTTACTGCACCCGATCTACTGAGTGAAAAATAGTGAAACCAGTGGGGTTAGGAACTAGACTCGACCCTCTTTCCAGCGGTATATGCCTTGCAAGGTTTGGTTAGGGTTTGACCTACCTTTGGTTGACTTCAAGATGACTATCTATGCAGGTCGCAGCAGACGCAATGGGGAAGAAGAACGGCTTGGTGTGGGCGATCTCCTGCTTCCCCAACCACCAAGAACTCCTCCACACGACCCCAACAAGATGTAAACTCATCCCCAAGGGTTTGGTGGAGAGTATTTAAGCTACCATGGTGTTTAGGAGTCCTATTGTGACTAAGAAAGAAGAGTTGCAGTTTTGGCTTGTTAGTTTCCTAATTTGATGATTTCTTCCTCTATTAGAGTGTGTGAGGCTTTAGGAAACCTCCCACCATAGTTAAGCACAAATTTGGGTTGCCAAGAATGCATGTTTTTATCCCAATTCAACTCAATTTGCCTCTTTCTAATTTCAGCCTATTTAGAGTTACGAATTTCCATGCATTTTCTAGGTTTATTTGATTTTTGGACCAAATGATGTCCATTGGCCCAATTATGATATTGGGTCATTAATATATAATGTTGGAAGTCTCTCCAACACTTTTATTTAATTTTTTATTGCGTCGTATTTCCGTGTTAACGGTTTTCCGACTTGTTTCCTAATATGGATAATCGGTCACAATAACTCTTAAACCTAGCCCAAATGATTTTTATCGACCCAAATTTCTTAATGGGTCATTAGAGGATATTATTTGAAGTCCATATATGATTTTTATTTAATTTCCTGACTCATCTAAGTACGTGTGATAATAATTTTTCAACTTATTTATGAATTACGATAATAAGTCGCAAAACACTTTAAACTTGGCTAATCCAATTTTTATTGGCACAAATTTCTTTGTGGAACATTTAGGAGTAATGTGTGAGCTTGATTTATAATTTTTACGGAATTTTTCGATGTGTTTTAGAACATATGATGATGATACGTATGTTTAAATACTTTGGTATTATGGAAATTATTTATTTCCATTTATTCAAATTTTTTACCTATTAAATTTTCTGGGGTGCTACAGAACACATGCAAATCACATTTTTATTGTAAATCTCAAATGCTTGCATCATATAAAAGCTGAAAATTGTCATAAAGTCCCTGATACATGACTTTCATATTCTCAATACATCAAATCTCTCAAAATCCCAAAATACAATCATGTCTCCCTCTTCAATTGTTTTAGTGCATATTGAGCTTGTATCTTGTTTTCTTTATTATTTTATCTTGAAAATCCATAAAAATAAAAAAAAGCAGAAAATTCAGAAAAAATCATAAAATTCAGAAAACTAAAAAAAACGGCTTGTCAGGTAAGTTCAGGTAAGTATTTCTCCCTTTATCTCTGCATTACTATATGGTATCTACCATACTATATCATCTCAAGGACCGGCTGGTTCTCAGTGTGTTCCAGGATCTGAGTTCCCCTTCACCAAAAACAAGGATGATCTAGGTGCGCACTGTTAATCGTTGGATAGGCCGTTAGATGGTATGGCTTGGGGACGATGGATTCTATCGCACGCCGGGGATGCGAAGTGTCTTGACCCTTACTCATTTTGTCTAGCAATATTATCCTTGACTATTTGTTATTTTCTCCTTTTCTTTGCATTTTATTTTATGATTTCTTTTTTTTAGCCCAACATGCATCATTTAGGATCTTTGAGCTTCATGCCTCATGATTAGTTAAAGCCAGCTTCACGATGATGTTTCAACCAGATCTTCATTTCTCAGACAGGAATTCATTCCATTACGAATTTGAAAGTTCTCTTTGAGCTAATTGCTTGGTCCAGTTTTCCAGTATGGTTCCTATTCAGGATTCCTCTCATCCCCATTCATTATATCAGTCATTCCTTTCCCCTTTGATCCGCTCATTAGTCGTGAATCGCTTGAAGGCCAGTGCGACGACCCTCCTTATACCGGTACGATTATACCAATCCACGTCGGTATAGTGAGTCTCATCACAGTGGGACATTTACCCAAGCACTAACGCATATGATTGAGATGTACACAAATATGAATACAGAGTAGCGGAAGTAAAAGAACTATTGTCTTTTCATTTCATCATCCACATTAAACATACATGATCCATATAGCAATTTAAGGAACTAAGTCCACATAATGAAATACAAAATTCAAATTATATTGTTCGTCCACAATTTACATAAGCTTCAATTTCATAAGTCTCAATTACATACTATGAAAGAAAGTACAAGTCGATAATCCACCACAACTACTCTCCTCGCTCGGAGTCACTCTCAACCGTCTCCTCCAAGGAAGTAGGATCCGCTGCTAAACCTGTACGCCGAAGCAAGGGTGAGTCTAAAAGACTCAGCAAGTAACTTCCATACACATCATACACGCATACGTCGCATAGGCAATTTACATTCAATGACATTAATCAATACATGTAGCATGCTTGAACAACCTTAAGAAGAACCTACCATGATACTTCTATCAAACTTTTATAACACAGGAAACATGGTTCATGTCATTCCAAAATAAAATACCTACCGCATGCTTTCTACTTATCTATCCACATGAGAGCTACATTTACATATAAGCTTCAATATGATAGCAAATTAAGCATGGGATTTTCACAAATAAAAAGGAAATACTCCTAACATGGATTCTACCTACTTTTGCACATGTAAATCACCATTGCAAACACATTAAGGTTGCTGTTTTGACATGAATCTAACATTATCATATCATAAATCACAATTTCACATTCTAACACATTGGTTTCACATGTTTACACATTTATGCATTCACATGTTCACTTACACATTACACATTCACATGTTCACACTACACAATGCCACATATACACATTCACATTGTTCACATTTAGATGCCGTGACACATAGTCCAAACCACCATTAGAAGGACACATTCACATAACACATAACACATAGACGCCACCTAGGCAACACAGTGACGACTCTTGGTACTACACAGACCAGGAGAAGTAATCTCCACCCTAACCTGTGGTACTTGTCCACCTTCAGGATTTCATCCTAATGCTCATAGGATTCTAAACACATTGAACTTTCCCATGGGGACATTTCCACGGTACAGTTCCACAGCCCTCTATGGAAGCAGTGTCACACACGACACATTTTACACATTTTCTTGTTTATTATACACATAGTTCTCACACAATTGGACACATGACTTACATTTCACCACTTGGCACATGATTCAGTTTTCCCTAACATGATGCTACTGTTAATAGAGTTTAACACTTAGGAATCTACACTAATCATGTTGGGAATTTCATTAACAATCATAACCACAATAAGCATACTTTAATAACTAAATTCACATGGAAATTTCACAACATCAACTACTGTTGCCCAAATCACACGAAATTTGAACCACATGCTGTTGGCAGGTTTCAAATCACACATGCATATTTTCATATTTTTTTGAGCTACATTGATTTTACAGAAATTAAAATACTAATTCACATGCCATTCATAAAGTAGTTTATCATAGAAGCATAGTGTCAAGGTCGGATTTAACAGTTCACTAACCTACGTCTAACATTCATATTATCACATGCATTTTCCCCGAATTTATCAAGCATCACACAATTTACTGAAACTTTAAAACATCCTATACATGCTCCCTATTTTTCCATACAGAAATTATAACAAATAGCATGGTCATGGGAAAATTCCCAAATTTTCAGAACCAGGACTAACATACATGCACATCACTCAACAATTTTATGGCACTAAAATTTTGTAGGGATCATATGAACAGAACTCTGCCACATTCAAGGTCTCATCTAACATGCATTTCACATAAACCTAACAATTTATACTAATTGCAGAAATACATAAAAATCTCACAACACATTCCATTATCTATATTACATAACATATAATGTTTATAATATATCCTCATGCGAAGGAAATCTGGAAAATAGTCATATAGAAGGAAGAACAGCTCACTGTTCTGTCCTGCAGAACTAAACGACAAAGGCGGCCACGGCAGCATCGTCTGCCGCCAAATGAAGAGCCTAACGGCAAGAGATCATGCCGTTAAGTTTCTGTCTGTGCAGAAACACAGACCGAACTCCAAAGATGGGTGAATGTAGGGGTTCCAGGACACGAAATAAATCTCAGAAAATGACTAAGACCTACTAGACATACACATGGACAACGGGTAAGTGTTACTTGCCTCAGAAAAATTCTCCAAAGGGATCTAAATGACCGGAGAAGGTCTCCTTGGGCAGTGCCAAGAAGCCTCCAAGATCCTCTTGCTCCGGGTTCTAGGTCGATGTAGGCTGCAACTAGTCATTGGAGAAGCCTTCCGCTAAGTCCAGACTACCTCCCAGTCGATGTAGATCACTGGAAGATGCTCCAATTCACCGGATCCAAGCCTTCAAAGTTCAGGTTTTCTCTCTTTTCCTCACAGCTAGGGTTTCCCTCTTGCAAAGAGCCAAGAGAGATGTCCCATACACAAGGAGGGGTGTTTTATAAGTCTTAGCCTTGGGATCTCGCGCACAGATGATGGGAGAGGTGAGATAGCCATTGGGGACATCTCCCCAATCGGTGGGCAAGGCAAACCCGGGATTTCTGGGTCTGTTGTGCACATAAATTCAGAGAAGTAGACGTCCACAAAGATGGCCGTCTACTTTAGTGTTGGCGTCCATCGACATGGACGTTGACTCATCATGGACGTCCATCCATGTTGACGCCAATTTGCTCTTCGGCCAGAGCTTAAAACCCATGCAGAAAACCCTATGTACACTATGTCTATGCATGCAATACATATAGTATAATATACACACTACTACACCATGCAATCATCCACTATTTACAATTAATTTACACATGCACACGTAAGTACACCTAGCTAATATGTTCATAGTTACCTACATATGCACACATGATATTTACACACAAGCACAAATCCATACATGATATCAAATAAAAGGACAAAATTTGAGGGCCTTACAGCCAGAGTCGAATCGACCCGCCAGGCAGCACTATCCCCTAATGAACGAAACCTGCAAGCTAAAAATAGCCAAGGTACCTCTTCATCAAGAGGTTGATCATTTCATTTCTTTTGATCTTTATTCGTCCCAGAATTTGAACCATCTTTGCATTCTGTTCCAGCCATGTTCGAAGATCACTGGATAATTCTCGCTGCTTATTCGCTCAGAATGAGTGTCTCTTTACCTTGATGCCCGCTTTTCATCTCATTCCGCTTCATTCAGCTACATCGTCATTTCATGTCATCTCCGCTCCACTATCGCTCCACTCCCTTGCAAAGTAGACATCAAGGAGGGGCAATCTGTAGACACCCATTACTGGCCCATAAGTCGAGCCAAATTCCTTATCATATCATTGATGCCCCATGTTCACTCATCATCACCTAGCTGGCTTTATCCGATCATGGCATCCTTTCGTTAGTTCATCACCCTGGTGGGTTCTTCCTGGTCACATCAATCAATCTTCATCAGTATCTCGTAGCTCTCTGAGTTAGGAGTTCAACACTTCAAACTGCACGTCAATCTGATACCCATGCAAGGAGATCAAACCCTTTGTATGAGCCATATGCTGAAAGTCCATGAAGGCGACAATGCCCCTGTCGCGTTCTACTTTATAAGACGACGCCCTTCATGTCGCGTTCCACCTTACATCGATTTGCCTTCAGCACCTGAATCATCATCCTTCAGAAGGCGACACCTCGACACGTTGCGTTCTCATTTGGCATTTTAATTCCAAGAAAAATCGCCAGAAATGCTTAAAAGGTTTCCTTATATGGGAGGCGACGTGTCGAGGCATCGCAACCTGGTAACGACAATGGGCTCGTCGCGTTCTGGTTTCCATGCAACGTACCCTTTCCTAACCTGACTTGGACCCTTGCTATTGATGAATAGTTTGACTTTTAGTTGGTCTAGAGGTGTCCAAATCCTTCCAAATTTGGAGGAGACCCTCTTTAGAAGGTCGTTTTCGAGTTCTGATTCCCCTTGCTCGAGCTCACTTACCCAAATTCGGACTCTTGCCTATAATTCTCCTCTCAGCCCATTCAGGAATAATGGGGTATAAATCCCTTCATAGGAGACCGTTTACAGCAAGGTTGGCGTCTGCTTCTTCCTCTCCCAAAGAGCTACGAGTTCTCAGAAGACCACTCATCCGCCAGACGACCAGGAAGTGCCCAGGGCATTTTCTCTCCATGTACGCTTTCTTTCTTTTATCCTTCTTGATTTTTTCTCTTCATACATGCATGTTAGATCATTTTCTTTCGTAGATTTGCATTAGAACACTCCACACACACCTATTTTAATCACCCAAAGGGATTAAAACCCCACCCCATGTGAGTTCCTCCCAATTATTTCATGTTTACTTATTGTTTTGGGATAGATTCTACACCAAACGTTTGTCTAATGGGTGTTCTGTTCTTTTGATGTTCTTTGCAGGGTTCTAAAAGATAGTAGCAGCACGAGGCTCTTGTCCCTTGGCTGGCTGAGGAGCAGGAAGAAGAGAATCCACAGTCTTCATCTTCTGAAGCAGAAGGCGACATGAATAGTCGCGATCTCAGGAAGGCGACAGTCTGCGCGTCGCGTTTAGAGAACTGGAAGGCGGCACCTCCATCGTCGCGTTCACGTTAAGGAGATGGCGGGCCTGTCGCGTTCACAGGACCAGGTACCCTTCTGCACCTTTCTTCCTTTTCCAAAGTAGTTAGCATCTTCCTTCGTCATAAATCTCTTTGCAACTGCTTTGGTGGCGATCACTGTCCTTTTTCTTTATTTTTAATCATCATCTTTGGGGAGAAAATCCCGTGATTACAGCGATGACTTGAGTTCTCCCCTGGAGGTGAGTTCCAAGACCCTTTCTCGGTTGATAGCCAATTTTGATCATAATATTCCATCCCTTGGCGTCTGACGGTATACCCTTTCTGATAACAGCCAAAGATGGAGACATTGTTTGGTGGCTGGAGGAGAAGGTGTAAGCCCATAGATAATTCACATCAAGTACCGAAATGACTGGCTTATTGGATGGCCATACCACCGACATGATTTTCTCAATAGCTTCTACAGTATGGGTGGTTGCCGCACTCTTAACCTTGACTATGCATCCTTGGAACGGAAATTCCAGACATTGGTGTGCTGTGGAGGGGACTGCCCCTAGTGCTTCGATCCAAAGCTGACCCAGAATAGCTTTGATGGTTGGTTCAATGTCAAGGACATAGAAATCAACGGTCATCACAAGCGGGCCTAGTTCCGCCTGTAAAGAAACAACACCGTGACAAGCTCGCCGGGAATTATCATAAGCCGCTATGGTAGTGGGAGTCAGCTGCAAGCGGCACTCAGAGATATTGTATGTCCGTAGAGTGCTTAGAGGGCACACATTTATGGACGCTCCAGTATCAACCAAGGCGGCATCAATGGCCACCTTGTTTATGGTCAATGTTACACATAGGAGCATCCTTCTAGCCTCCGGGGGAGCTAGGTCTGCAAAGGTAATCGTCGGCCTCTTGTTAACAATAGATAGGACTAAGGGCAAATTATCAGGGTTCATATCCTCATTCACCATAACCCTTTGTAGAAAAGCTCTTAAGGCATCTTGGTGGGTCTGTGACCTCTTGATCAACTCGAGGATAGATATCTTTGCTGGGGTCTGGTCCAGATGCTTCAATATATCATATTGGGTCCCAGGGACCAGGTCTATCTCCTCGACATCTTGCTGCTGTTGTGGGTTGTTGCTAGAGTTTTGGGTCGGCTGACCTGGCAAAGAGACGGATGCGTTGGGGTACATCCGATGGAACATCCACTTGCTCCGTAGGGCGAGGTTGTGGTGGAGTGGGGGTGGGGTGGTGTCAATGATGGATGGATTGGCTATTATGGGTGCTGGCGTAGGGGAGAATGGGATGTTAAGGGGTGACGGAGTAACGGGTGGTATGATGGGGGTATTGTAGAGTGGCTAGGTGATGGTGGCAATGGTGGGTGTGGTGGAGATAGGTGTGGTGTGGGAAATAGCCAAAAGTTGGCCTACTTCATGCTTATCATCATAGGCCCAAGCGGCTACTGGTGGTGGATGGTGGATGATAGGGTTGACTTGAGTCGGTGGAGGAGGTGGTGGAATAGGTTGGGGGTTCGGAGCGGACTGGTGCTGCGCATAGGATTGTGAATTATGCCGAGGTCATTTTCTGGTTGTTGTGGTTGTTGTGGTCTGTTGTGGCCGTTGTTGTTGCTGGTACTACTGTTGGAATGGTTGTTGGAACTACTGTTGTTGCTGCTGGAATTGTTGTTGTTGTTGCGGTTGTTGTCGTCTCTGCTGCTGCTGTTGTTGCCCCTGCCCCTGTTGGTCCCTCAGGGTCTGGATTAGCCTCTTCATTTCTGCCCAATCAATTTGTTGTTGCTCGTGGAGGTCATATATAATGTCCCTGAATTGGAAGCAATCCGACACATTGTGGCCTGGATGACGGTGGTATACACAATACTTTGTCTGATCCACCGCCATGTTCTAGTTTGCCTTCTCAGGAGGGAGTCTAAGAGCATTAAGGGACATAAGGGCTGCAAAAATGTCGGCTAGACTCTCTGGAAGGGGAGGGTATTGAGCTCTTTTGGGTCCATTTGGCTCCCTAGAAGCATAGCCGTTTTGGGGTGGAGGGACCTGATTGTATTGGCGTTGATCTTGTTGGGGATTCTGGACTTGAGGAGGTGGTTGCCTATTGTTCCATGGCTGTCGAGGTTGTTGATTGAAAGGTGACCTACCTATCGGGCCCTAGGGATTGTTGACTGCACCTACTTGCTCATTGGCTTAGAACCCCTCAGTGACTGGATCCTGAGGCTTCTTGGGATAACGGGACTTCGGGGTTTCAAACATGGAATGGATGGGCGAGTCCTTAAGTTGGGTCTGGATGAAACGGGCTCGACTGTAAAGTTGGTGCATGAAGGTGATGTCGTTCATGGCTAAAATGGCTCGGTAGGTTGGTGTGGCATTGGAAATTATCAACTTAACCTTCTCCTCCTTAGGCATGGGGCAGTGGACCTTTGTGGCTAGAGCACGCCACCTGTCAGCATAGACCGAGAATTCTTCATCGGCCTTCATTTTTTCAGCTACTAGATCAACAAAAGATTACTCGGGTCCAACCCAATCTTGGAATTGCTACAGAAACCTTTCTTGAACAACTTGGAAATCCTCGGCTTCCTTAGGGGACAAAGAGTAGAACCACTATGGAACAAGTACGCCATGAGGTGGGGGTCATACTTGTGTAGATCTGATTCATATACGAAGTCTTTGAGATGCACATAGGGGTCGCCTACCCCAGAATATCATCGGTAGATAGGGAGTTCTGACTGGGGTGGGACCCAGAGGTGTTGAAAGGAAGGAAGGGGGATATCGGCGGCCTTCTGAGGGTCCAACTGTCTTCGAAGATCATGATGAAGTTCCCTCTTCATAGACGTCCACTCCGCAAGGAAGTTAGAAGGGGACGTGGCGTGATGAGTGGGAACGAGGGAGCGGGATTGCTCCAAAGAGTAGGACCGCTCACGGAGAATAGAGGCATGTTCGGCCTAATAGAATGAAGAGATTGGAGAAGATTTGGGCCGAACCTTCCATGCTGGAATGTAGCTGGGCTCAGAAAAGTGAATAGCACGTGGACGAAGGGGAGTCGGATCCGCCACAGTGAAGGGGACATGTGGCGCAGAGGAAGTAGGGGCAGAGGAGGCCGCCTGCTGGGCCAAATTATGAGAGGGCAGGGATAGAGGGCGCTTGCCTTTGGCAGCAGCCAGAAACTCCTGAACTTGGTCCGGGCTCAAGTGTGGAAGGAGCTGACTAAATTGGGCATGCAGGTCATCCACCCCAGGAGGAGAAGGGGGGCGAGACAGACCATCCACAACAGTAGGGGGCTGGATATGCCCTGAGAGGGTGGCCGCAGAAGGTTGGGCCACATCCTCAAGAAGCTCAATGGGCAAGGAGTCGCCGGTAAGGACCCGAAATGATCCATACCAAACAAAGGGTTGTGATATAATACAACGGTTGGAGGGGACTGACTCGAGAACCCGAGACAATGACGCATACACAACCCCTAAGCAATTAGGGGAGACGACACAACCACCAAATAACCCCTAGACTCTAACACACAAGAAAGGACTGTAAGA